>CANNZV010000154.1:0-506189 GCA_947561585.1 Caprella mutica
CCACCATAACTTTCCCTCTTAATCTCTTATGCCTCCCACCCCCCACCATAACTTTCCCCTTTTAATCATATATGGCCCCACCATTAGTTTCCCCCCTTAATCTTCTATACCCCACTCTAACTTTCTTCTCTTAATCTTCTATGGCCCCACCATAACTTTCCCCTCTTATCTTATATGGCCCCACCATAACTTTCCCCTTTTAATCATCTATGGACCCACCATAAGTTTTCCCACTTAATCTTCTATACCCCACTCTAACTTTCTCCTCTTAATCTTCTATGGCCCCACCATAACTTTCCCCTCTTATCTTATATGGCACCACCATAACTTTCCCCTTTTAATCATCTATGGACCCACCATAAGTTTTCCCCCTTAATCTTCTATGCCTCACTCTAACTTTCCCCTCTAATCTTCTATGGCCCCACCATAAATTTCTCAGAGGATGACACCACGAATCTATTTCTTGTTTTGTGTGATGGTTTCCTTCCCCTGTTCGTACAAACAATTTTGTTAGAGTGAGAACATGAATAGGAGGGTTGAGGTTTTGTTTGTTTGTGTGAAATGTTCTATAGAACCACTGTCAGGAGAACATTTCAATGAACTTTGTAACTATTTATTGAGTAAGAAACATGAAGATTATTTTGCTCTTGACATTTATTTAAATTTAATTTTTATTTATTCTAATCATTAGTTGCTTATTATTAAATCCCTGAATGAATGTATTAAATGCTGTAAAATTAAGATCTTAAATAACAAATAAAAATAGTTTATGAATAAACTCACCAATATCTTATAAATTATAACACGCCTGAACAACTTTTATTCTCAAAATTTGTATAAAATCAGAATATATTATATGCAAACGTGCGGAAAATTCTTTTCTCTTTCAATAATGAAAATGTATTTTATTACTAAATTGAATATCACCTTAAAAATATTTTATCTAATTGTGGCACACCAGTCAGTAAATGGTTATCTCTTTCTCAGTGTCTCTCTGTCGTTTGTTAAGTGCTGATGTGCGTGTCAGGGACCTCTCTCTCCGTCACTCGCTTGCAAACCACTGAATGTACGCATCTTCAGTAAAGAAAAGGAAAATTGTAAGTGATTCAACCCTCTATAATATTAACTCAAATTTATGATAAAATTGTATTTACAATTAAATTTGCTGCGGGAAATGTTTTATATAAATTAAAAGATTCCATGAATTATCCACTATAAGGGAATTAACCATTACCTAAAGAGGTTAGCAAACCTGTGTAACTAATATTTTATGTTATTTACACATTCAAATTATTTGTATTGACAGTAAATAGATATTGTATGAATGTTCTTCACCGTAAGAGTTCATCCCTAGTGGAATATTATTTGTATTGACTGTAAATAGATATTGTATGAATGTTCTTCACCGTAAGAGTTCATCCCTAGTGGAATATTATTTGTATTGACTGTAAATAGATATTGTATGAATGTTCTCAACCGTAAGAGTTCATCCCTAGTGGAATATTATTTGTATTGACTGTAAATAGATATTGTATGAATGTTCTTCACCGTAAGAGTTCATCCCTAGTGGAATATTATTTGTATTGACTGTAAATAGATATTGTATGAATGTTCTTCACCGTAAGAGTTCATCCCTAGTGGAATATTATTTGTATTGACTGTAAATAGATATTGTATGAATGTTCTTCACCGTAAGAGTTCATCCCTAGTGGAATATTATTTGTATTGACTGTAAATAGATATTGTATGAATGTTCTTCACCGTAAGAGTTCATCCCTAGTGGAATATTATTTGTATTGACTGTAAATAGATATTGTATGAATGTTCTTCACCGTAAGAGTTCATCCCTAGTGGAATATTATTTGTATTGACTGTAAATAGATATTGTATGAATGTTCTCCACCGTAAGAGTTCATCCCTAGTGGAATATTATTTGTATTGACTGTAAATAGATATTGTATGAATGTTCTTCACCGTAAGAGTTCATCCCTAGTGGGGAATATTATTTGTATTGCTGTAAATAGACTATTGTATGAATGTTCTTCACCGTATGAGTTCATCCCTAGTGGAATATTATTTGTATTGACTGTAAATAGATATTGTATGAATGTTCTTCACCGTAAGAGTTCATCCCTAGTGGAATATTATTTGTATTGACTGTAAATAGATATTGTATGAATGTTCTCCACCGTAAGAGTTCATCCCTATGGAATATTATTTGTATTGACTGTAAATAGATATTGTATGAATGTTCTTCCACCGTAAGAGTTCATCCCTAGTGGAATATTATTTGTATTGACTGTAAATAGATATTGTATGAATGTTCTTCACAGTAAGAGTTCATCCCTAGTGGAATATTATTTGTATTGACTGTAAATAGATATTGTATGAATGTTCTTCACCGTAAGAGTTCATCCCTAGTGGAATATTATTTTGTATTGACTGTAAATAGATATTGTATGAATGTTCTTCACAGTAAGAGTTCATCCCTAGTGGAATATTATTTGTATTGACTGTAAATAGATATTGTATGAATGTTCTTCACCGTAAGAGTTCATCCCTAGTGGAATATTATTTGTATTGACTGTAAATAGATATTGTATGAATGTTCTTCACCGTAAGAGTTCATCCCTAGTGGAATATTATTTGTATTGACTGTAAATAGATATTGTATGAATGTTCTTCACCGTAAGAGTTCATCCCTAGTGGAATATTATTTGTATTGACTGTAAATAGATATTGTATGAATGTTCTTCACCGTAAGAGTTCATCCCTAGTGGAATATTATTTGTATTGACTGTAAATAGATATTGTATGAATGTTCTTCACCGTAAGAGTTCATCCCTAGTGGAATATTATTTGTATTGACTGTAAATAGATATTGTATGAATGTTCTTCACCGTAAGAGTTCATCCCTAGTGGAATATTATTTGTATTGACTGTAAATAGATATTGTATGAATGTTCTCCACCGTAAGAGTTCATCCCTAGTGGAATATTATTTGTATTGACTGTAAATAGATATTGTATGAATGTTCTTCACCGTAAGAGTTCATCCCTAGTGGAATATTATTTGTATTGACTGTAAATAGATATTGTATGATGTTCTTCACCGTAAGAGTTCATCCCTAGTTGGAATATTATTGTATTGACTGTAATAGATATTGTATGAATTGTTCTTCAGTAAGAGTTCATCCCTAGTGGAATATTATTTGTATTGACTGTAAATAGATATTGTATGAATGTTCTTCACCGTAAGAGTTCATCCCTAGTGGAATATTATTTGTATTGACTGTAAATAGATATTGTATGAATGTTCTTCACCGTAAGAGTTCATCCCTAGTGGAATATTATTTGTATTGACTGTAAATAGATATTGTATGAATGTTCTCCACCGTAAGAGTTCATCCCTAGTGGAATATTATTTGTATTGACTGTAAATAGATATTGTATGAATGTTCTTCACCGTAAGAGTTCATCCCTAGTGGAATATTATTTGTATTGACTGTAAATAGATATTGTATGAATGTTCTTCACCGTAAGAGTTCATCCCTAGTGGAATATTATTTGTATTGACTGTAAATAGATATTGTATGAATGTTCTTCACCGTAAGAGTTCATCCCTAGTGGAATATTATTTGTATTGACTGTAAATAGATATTGTATGAATGTTCTTCACCGTAAGAGTTCATCCCTAGTGGAATATTATTTGTATTGACTGTAAATAGATATTGTATGAATGTTCTCCACCGTAAGAGTTCATCCCTAGTGGAATATTATTTGTATTGACTGTAAATAGATATTGTATGAATGTTCTTCACCGTAAGAGTTCATCCCTAGTGGAATATTATTTGTATTGACTGTAAATAGATATTGTATGAATGTTCTTCACCGTAAGAGTTCATCCCTAGTGGAATATTATTTGTATTGACTGTAAATAGATATTGTATGAATGTTCTTCACCGTAAGAGTTCATCCCTAGTGGAATATTATTTGTATTGACTGTAAATAGATATTGTATGAATGTTCTTCACCGTAAGAGTTCATCCCTAGTGGAATATTATTTGTATTGACTGTAAATAGATATTGTATGAATTTTCTTCACCGTAAGAGTTCATCCCTAGTGGAATATTATTTGTATTGACTGTAAATAGATATTGTATGAATGTTCTTCACCGTAAGAATTCATCCCTAGTGGAATATTATTTGTATTGACTGTAAATAGATATTGTATGAATGTTCTCCACCGTAAGAGTTCATCCCTAGTGGAATATTATTTGTATTGACTGTAAATAGATATTGTATGAATGTTCTTCACCGTAAGAGTTCATCCCTAGTGGAATATTATTTGTATTGACTGTAAATAGATATTGTAAGAATGTTCTCCACCGTAAGAGTTCATCCCTAGTGGAATATTATTTGTATTGACTGTAAATAGATATTGTATGAATGTTCTTCTCCGTAAGAGTTCATCCCTAGTGGAATATTATTTGTATTGACTGTAAATAGATATTGTATGAATGTTCTTCACCGTAAGAGTTCATCCCTAGTGGAATATTATTTGTATTGACTGTAAATAGATATTGTATGAATGTTCTTCACCGTAAGAGTTCATCCCTAGTGGAATATTATTTGTATTGACTGTAAATAGATATTGTATGAATGTTCTTCACCGTAAGAGTTCATCCCTGGTGGAATATTATTTGTATTGACTGTAAATAGATATTGTATGAATATTCTTCACCGTAAGAGTTCATCCCTAGTGGAATATTATTTGTATTGACTGTAAATAGATATTGTATGAATATTCTTCACCGTAAGAGTTCATCCCTAGTGGAATATTATTTGTATCTTATTGAATTACTTTGGTATTCAGGAGCTCTTACATAACCTTTACACCTTTTTAAAAGAAAATATATCGTTATAATAATTTAATGCAAAACTCAAATCACATGTGCAGGTCTTAAAGTCAATATATCTATTTTAGTTACACATTCCCTACGGAGCATTTCATGCCATTTCATTTCTGTTCATATTTTACCTATTTTTTCCCTCTTTTCCAATTTAAAATGTTCAAAGGTTCACTATTCACTCTCTCTGTTTTCATTTCTTTTCAAATTCGATCTTTTGACAGTTTTTCTTTTCATTTCATTTTCCGAATGTCAGTTGGTGCAGATTGCAATCTTTTCTTTTCCACAAAATCTAACCATAAACCTTTATTTTGTCTAATAAATTCTTAAATGATTTTGAAAATGTCAATAGTTTTTTATTTCTTATTCGATTTGTCCTTCTTCTAAAATTTGAGCATTATAATATTTAATTTATTTAAAGTATATGAAATTAAATGATTAACTATTATTTAAACTCAAGGATATTGCATCAACAATAATCAATCAAATTACCCATTTATAATGTATGAAATTCAGAACAGTTATTTTATAAATTTTTCTTACAAATAAATAAGCTTAAAATTAGTCAGTGAAACAGCAATCAGATCTTTTGTACCCCTGAGAAATTATAAGTAAATCTGAGAGCTTATAAGTAAATCTGAGAGCTTATAAGTAAATCTGAGAGCTTATAAGTAAACCTGAGAGCTTATAAGTAAATTTGAGAGCTTGTAAGTAAATCTGAGAGCTTGTAAGTAAACCTGAGAGCTTGTAAGTAAATCTGAGAGCTTGTAAGTAAATCTGAGAGCTTATAAGTAAATCTGAGAGCTTATAAGTAAACCTGAGAGCTTGTAGGTAAATTTGAGAGCTTGTAAGTAAATCTGAGAGCTTGTAAGTAAACCTGAGAGCTTGTAAGTAAATCTGAGAGCTTGTAAGTAAATCTGAGAGCTTATAAGTAAATCTGAGAGCTTATAAGTAAACCTGAGAGCTTGTAGGTAAATCTGGGAGCTTGTAAGTAAATCTGAGAGCTTGTAAGTAAATCTGAGAGCTTGTAAGTAAATCTGAGAGCTTATAAGTAAATCTGAGAGCTTATAAGTAAACCTGAGAGCTTGTAAGTAAATATGAGAGCTTGTAAGTAAATCTGAGAGCTTGTAAGTAAATTTGAGAGCTTGTAAGTAAATATGAGAGCTTGTAAGTAAATCTGAGAGCTTGTAAGTAACTCTGAGAGCTTGTAAGTAAATCTGAGAGCTTGTAAGTAAATTTGAGAGCTTGTAAGTAAATTTGAGAGCTTGTAAGTATATATGAGAGCTTGTAAGTAAATATGAGGGCTTGTAAGTAAATCTGAGAGCTTGTAAGTAAATCTGAGAGCTTGTAAGTAAATCTGAGAGCTTGTAAGTAAATCTGAGAGCTTGTAAGTAAATCTGAGAGCTTGTAAGTAAATCTGAGAGCTTGTAAGTAAACCTGAGAGCTTGTAAGTAAATCTGAGAGCTTGTAAGTAAATCTGAGAGCTTATAAGTAAATCTGAGAGCTTATAAGTAAACCTGAGAGCTTGTAGGTAAATCTGGGAGCTTGTAAGTAAATCTGAGAGCTTGTAAGTAAATCTGAGAGCTTGTAAGTAAATCTGAGAGCTTATAAGTAAATCTGAGAGCTTATAAGTAAACCTGAGAGCTTGTAAGTAAATATGAGAGCTTGTAAGTAAATCTGAGAGCTTGTAAGTAAATTTGAGAGCTTGTAAGTAAATATGAGAGCTTGTAAGTAAATCTGAGAGCTTGTAAGTAACTCTGAGAGCTTGTAAGTAAATCTGAGAGCTTGTAAGTAAATTTGAGAGCTTGTAAGTAAATTTGAGAGCTTGTAAGTATATATGAGAGCTTGTAAGTAAATATGAGGGCTTGTAAGTAAATCTGAGAGCTTGTAAGTAAATCTGAGAGCTTGTAAGTAAATCTGAGAGCTTGTAAGTAAATCTGAGAGCTTGTAAGTAAATCTGAGAGCTTGTAAGTAAATCTGAGAGCTTGTAAGTAAATCTGAGAGCTTATTAGTTAAAGAAAATTATCCATGGCAGTATCTATTTCATTTGCCATACATTCTTATTACCAATTATAGAGAAAAGAAAATTAAACAATAGAAACCTATCTCATTCAATAACACGCTATATTTTCTCTGTTCTTTGTTGTATAACATACACACTACAAAAAAAAACAAAGTAAAAGTCTATGGCTACTCATTCGTGTTCTCTATTGTAGTTTTCATTCAGAGCGATAGTGACAATCTTTCACTGTATATTAGTGGCTCTTATGAGACTATAGAGACACTCAGAGACTTCAATAAGGGAGAAAAAAAGTTCGGAAGAAATATTTATGGATTTTTATTATTTGATGTGAATGACTTGAAGTAATTCAAATATTATTAGCTAAGTCCGTAGACTTTTACCAATTTATTGGCATTAATTCTCTGATACCAATTATTGGTACATTCGTTATATTGAATTAGAGTTGATTTCTTTTATTTCAGGATAGATAAAGACGTTTACTCAATCTGTTGCATTTAATATATCAATATTCCTAATAATAATTCCATTGTTTTTCTGGAAATAAATTCATACTTTTAAAAAAAATTCTTCAATGTACCTGATTTAATACTTATTTCCCATATACTAATATTGTCCACTTAAGGCATGTTCCTAACTTTTGGGACTGATAGTACCCATACCTTATTACCGGAAATATTCCAGTGAGAAATGATAAATGTTTGTATTTACGAAACAAACAAACTAACTCACTAACATTCAGTAGCAAATACTCTGACAGTTTCAGAGATGATAGTGTGTTAGATAGGAGTTATTTGTAATGTGATAGTGTGTTAGATAGGAGTTATTTGTAATGTGATGGTGTGTTAGATAAGAGTTATTTGTAATGTGATGGTGTGTTAGATAAGAGTTATTTGTAATGTGATGGTGTGTTAGATAGGAGTTATTTGTAATGTGATAGTGTGTTTGATAGAAGTTATTTTTAGTGTGAATTAATTGAATAAATAGGAAATAACTTCAGTATAATAAAAGAAATTATATTTCTGTTCAATTGAAAATTTAAGACATATAAAATGGATTTTACTAAATATTTTGTAATATTTAAAATGTACTCATGGGTCACACCTCAATTTTACATTGACATTCATTCTATTGTTTGATGTCAATCAAGAAACTGCCAACAGGCTGAGAAAATTAGATTAGAAACAAACAACAGTTATTGTACTGTCACAACTCTTAGTCAACTGAAAACATAAATACGAGACAACGGTGTCAGTAGTGACGGGAATGGTGTCAGGAATGGTGTCAGGAATAGTGACAGGAATGGTGTCAGGAATTGTGACATGAATGGTGGTAGGAATGGTGGTAGGAATGGTGACAGGGATGGTGGCGGGAATGGTGTCACGAATGGTGACAAGAATGGTGACAAGAATGGTGACAAGAATGGTGTCAGGAATGGTGACAGGAATAGTGTCACGAATGGTGACAAGAATGGTGTCACGAATGGTGACAAGAATGGTGTCACGAATGGTGACAAGAATGGTGTCAGGAATGGTGACATTCTGGAATGGTGTCCGGAATACTGTCACCAAAAGTGTCTGGAATGTCTTTGGAATTTCCCTGACCTGTTTCTAGAATCCATTCTTAGAATTCCAGAAGGAATATAGAAATGGTAGACAGTTTTAGTTTTCATTTATTTCACAGTCACATGTTTTATTATATTAAAGGAATTACAATAACCATAGGGACATTTATTGAGTATAACAAATTAGTGTAGCTAAATACTTTAGAAGTGAAAAAGCTTACTAAAATAAATAATGTTTTATAATTTTCTCTTTTAGCGGTATAGGGTGAATTACGAATTATTGGTCGGTTTTACATTCTCGATCATATAAGAAAAACCTAAATAAAAATTATATAATAATCACAATATCGTTTTTTCTTATAGGTATGACTGAAAATGTGAAACAGACATAGAATTAGGTCTGTTTCTTACCTTACAGTATATAGTTTATTATTTAGCTATTGTTTTGACGATAGCATGAGACAGATCTATTGTGATGATATTGTTACATTGTGTGTGGTAGAATGGAGAGATGACATGCTAATTGCAGCCGCACCAATCGATAACAGAACAACAGAGATAAATAATTATTACCTATAGATTAATGAAATAAATGCGTTGATGGGTTTATCAATTGAATATATTCATTTAAAAATGTAATAGTCAGTATATTATGTTTATGAAATTCACCATTGGTAAATCTCAGAACGGAAAATATTTTATACATGTTTAGGTTAGCGGTCCAAGTGGGGGTCTGTTACATACAAATAATATTACGTAATCTATCACTTGAATATTATTTATTTAGTTTACAGTTTCTATCCTTTTCTGTTTGGTTCCTTGTTTCCTTATTTGATTTTCAGTGAGAGATGAATTGGAAAAAAAAAATTGATAATATGTTAGATATTAAAAAATGTTCTTATTGCTAATAGTACCAATGAAAAGAGAATAGTACCAAGTAAATGAGAATAGTACCAATAAAAAGAGAATAGTACCAATAAAATGAGAATAGTACCAATAAAATGAGAATAGTACCAAGTAAATGAGAATAGTACCAATAAAAAGAGAATAGTACCAATAAAATGAGAATAGTACCAAGTAAATGAGAATAGTACCAATAAAATGAGAATAGTACCAATTAAATGAGAATAGTACCAATTAAGCGAGAAAAGTACCAATAAAATGAGAATAGTACTAATAAAATGAGAATAGTACCAATAAAATGAGAATAGTACCAATAAAATGAGAATAGTACCAATAAAATGAGAATAGTACCAATTAAATGAGAATAGTACCAATTAAATGAGAATAGTACCAATAAAAAGAGAATAGTACCAATAAAATGAGAATAGTACCAATAAAAAGAGAATAGTACCAATAAAATGAGAATAGTACCAAGTAAATGAGAATAGTACCAATAAAATGAGAATAGTACCAATTAAATGAGAATAGTACCAATTAAGCGAGAAAAGTACCAATTAAATGAGAGTATTACCAATAAAATGAGAATAGTACCAATTAAATGAGAATAGTACCAATAAAATGAGAATAGTACTAATAAAATGAGAATAGTACCAATAAAATGAGAATAGTACCAATAAAATGAGAATAGTACCAATTAAATGAGAATAGTACCAATAAAATGAGAATAGTACCAATTAAATGAGAATAGTACCAATTAAATGAGAATAGTACCAATTAAATGAGAATAGTACCAATAAAATGAGAATAGTACCAATTAAATGAGAATAGTACCAATAAAATGAGAATAGTACCAATTAAATGAGAATAGTACCAATAAAATGAGAATAGTACCAATTAAATGAGAATAGTACCAATTAAATGAGAATAGTACCAATTAAATGAGAATAGTACCAATAAAATGAGAATAGTACCAATAAAAGGCAAATAATACCAATAAAATGGAAATAAGTGTTAATATATCAGAGATCTACAAACAAGTTTCCTTTAGTTCAAAGATATTCAATACTGATAATATGCTGAGTCCTAAAATGCTCTAAATCTAGTCAGTTTAGATTAAAGTTAGTAGCCTTACTTTTATTAGAGTTTCTTAGAAGTAATTGGAATCGTTCCAGTTACTTTTTTTTCAAATGGTTCTTGGCAGTGGCTCAGGAATTCATTTCCTCTTCTTCGAAAACAAGAACTTGCAATGCAGGAATATGTTTTTAGTGCAACGCGGCATTATATCAAAGAGTGAATATTATATGCAATATTCTAGCTTTAGAAGGCGATTCCAGAGAATGAAATTCCTGGAATGTTCCCGGTGTGTTAACAGACAGGTTGGAGAGATTGTGAAGGAAAAGAAGAGAGAGAATTTTGTAGAGAAAGAAGAATAGGAGAGATGAAAATGGAGAGGAACAGGAGAGATGAAAATGGAGAGGAACAGGAGAGGTGAAAATGGAGAGGAACAGGAGAGGTGAAAATGGAGAGGAACAGGAGAGGTGAAAATGGAGAGGAACAGGAGAGATTGTTATAAGATAAACTAGTTCAGAATATTTTTATGGTATCTAATTAGGTAATTCTTCGTCTAGTTTATTCATATTAATAATTTTCGTATTTATTTAACTTCAAACCTACGGAATAAATCACAAATACGTTTTCGATAAGAATTTATTGTTACCTTTTCCAAAGCAGTAATACGAATCTAACTGATATTGCAAAAGGAACCAATAAAAAGCATTTGTGAAATCCAATAAACTGCAATCTAAAGAGAAAAGAAGAAACTGCTCAAAACTGATTTTGAACTTTAATAGTGAATAATGTATTACTGTGATTCACAACCTCGGTTTGGAAAAGGAAAAATGAACTTTTTAAAAAGAAATGGCAATTGTCAATTGCTGGTGGTTCATCTCTGACAGTAACTAAAAATTAATGTCTTTTCAGTTCAAACATAAAATTGTAAAAGAAGAACTTTAAATTTAGTTCGCATGTTAATTTTTTCTTATTAGTATTTTATAAATTACCGTTAATGAAAATGTTCTATGAAAGTGGATTGTCTTTTTGGCGAAACCTTTCTTGACAAACCAATCATAATTATATAATATATCCTGAAGTCTTATAATTAGTAATTAGTTGTCTAATGATGATGTTGTAATTACCACATGGTAACAAGTCAGAAATAAGTCCATTAACACAAACTTTACTGGTGATTCAGTGCACCAAAGTGTAGTTGTAGGTGAGTTTACCAGCTATAGCAAATTTCATTAGACTGCCAATGCTCATAACTACTTTAATATGCTCGGTAACACTAGAGTCTAATGCTCACTAGATTGCCAATAACAACTTTACTGTTTATAGGCCATAATTGAAACTATGAACTATATAAGAGAAATGGTTAGTGTATATTTAATAGGTAATAATTTGTATTTAGTTGATTATCATTATATATTTAAATCAGTTTTTCTTGATTATTCAAGAGTTATTAAAGTAAAGTACCAATAATAATCTATTAAAAAAATAACTCGATTATATACACATAACTACGAGTCACATTTTCGATTATTTGAGAAAAAGAATATAAATATTATTATTATTTTATGGTATTTTAGGTAATGTTCTAGGCGGTCTTTAAAAGTATTAATTGATTATAGTAATAAAATATTAGATTTTTTTAACGCTAAAGAACCAATAAATATCCATTTCATTTATATTTTGACTTTCAAAGCTTATGGTAACAAAGTAAATTGCTTTTGCCATTCAAAGAACGCTATAGATTCCAATCAACCGGGAGTTCAATCGAAATTCTTATTTCTGAGATATGCGTAAATCCCTTGCATCAAAAACGTAAATATTGGAAACTCTACGGTGTTTGTGCTTCACAAATAGCAATGTTGCAGCCAACACAAAAAATAGCAGAGTTTTAAACACTGTGGAGGATTGTGTGTATTTGATTCAAAGGATTTCCCAATTCTTCACGGTGTTAGTTTCGAATTAAAAACTCTTCACTGGTATTGTATATTGTCAGGGTTTGTGGCGGGATTTTCATCTCGAGTTGATTATTTCCAGATTTGAACAAGAGTGAAACATGAAGCTGTCCAATTTACAATAGAATAATAGTATATAAAAGGCATTGATTTAAATATCCTTAACATATTATATATAGAATATGGTAGATTCAATAACACAATAAAAAATGTCATGAAAATTTCATATAGAAATAATATTATTGTAACTTCTAACTGATAACTACATTTAAGTTTCCAAAAGGAATCCAGTTACAATAAACGCTTCGAAAGTTTTCTTTTCAGCGAATCACATTGGATTTTTATTTCATATTTTCCGAAAAGTGAAAAGCCAAGAAAATATTTCGTAACAAACGTTTGAAAAGACGAAGAAGTGAGCAGTTTTGGTATTAAATATTGGCCAAGTTCCAGAAAAGTTGGATAGTTTTGTGGCTATTGAGTGAATTGGATGGAGGGGAGAGAGAGATATATTTATAGCGAATGGAGAGGGATTGGTTATCAGATATTTGAGGTACTGGTGTACTTGGCCGTTAAGAATAACGTGTTCTCAATAGTATCAATATTTGTAACTAGTGTACTTGGCCGTTAAGAATAACGTGTTCTCAATAGTATCAATATTTGTAACTAGTGTACTTGCCCGTTAAGAATAACGTGTTCTCAATAGTATCAATATTTGTAACTAGTGTACTTGCCCGTTAAGAATAACGTGTTCTCAATAGTATCAATATTTGTAACTAGTGTACTTGCCCGTTAAGAATAACGTGTTCTCAATAGTATCAATATTTGTAACTGGTGTACTTGCCCGTTAAGAATAACGTGTTCTCAATAGTATCAATATTTGTAACTGGTGTACTTGCCCGTTAAGAATAACGTGTATTCAATAGTATCAATATTTGTGTAATTTAACTATCCACACTTCTAAACCATCAGATTTTGGTAAAGTTAATAATTGAATAAAGACGATAATATTATAGCATAGAGTGTATAAATTTTATTACAGAGGTTTCACTTAATTCACTTAAAAGTAACATTAAAAATTTCAATTAATTATCAATCTTTCTATTAATCATTTAATTTGCAAAAATAAAAATATGTGATTATATTTTTTTTTTCATTTTATCTGTTGAAATATATTTGCATGCTATCTTAACTCAGAGAAAGCAATAATCAGAAAAATAAATGAATGCAGAGATAAGTAATTGATTGGATATATCGAACATAAAATTAAATTGAAAATAAAAATTAATTTTATATATTGAAGGTAAAATTTAATTACTTTTTCTTGAGTGAACAGGGGAATAAAATTAGAATTGAAATTCCAATAAGAATGGTAATTATTTTCACACTATTCATAGCTTTATGTAAGTTTGTTAGTGTAAGTTCTGAATCATCATACTGTGTCATATTTACGATTACTCATGAAAAATAATATAATTTACAGTTTTTAATAGTCATGTAATTGGAAGTCTGTTGGTATTTAATTTTTTGCATGTATCATATATACCTATTGAAATAACTAGTTAAAATGTTGAACTGTATAATTTTTCCTTATTAGACCGAAAAGTTGGAACTGTACGATATTTTGTAACTTACCCTTGTCATCCTCTAGTCAAACCAGTCTCTAGTTTGTTCATCAGTCCCTACCTATGATTGTTGCTGTTTATTATCTTCTAATAGTATTTTTTCGCTACATTTTGGCATTCTTTTTAAAAGTTAGATGTGCAATGAGTTGTTTAATATAAAAATGGTTTCAATTGACGTAGATTTTTTTACAAATATAATTTTTATATAAAATTAATTTATAATTATAGATAATCACATAATGATCATTGCTATTTTTTGAATAATTACCTTTGAATATTGAACAACAAAATACATTATGTGAAATCCACTTCGTCTAGTTAGTTTGTTCTCCTTTTCACCAATAGCATGTTAGATGTTTGTGAGGGGTGTGTCTGCGACATATGGCACTTAATTAGATTGCTTAGAACTTACACGGTACTATCAGAGTAAAGAGTGATGTACTATCAGAGAAAAGAGTGATGTACTATCAGAGAAAAGAGTGATGTACTATCAGAGAAAAGAGTGATGTACTATCAGAGAAAAGAGTGATGTACTCTCAGAGAAAAGAGTGATGTACTATCAGAGAAAAGAGTAATGTACTATCAGAGAAAAGAGTGATGTACTATCAGAGAAAAGAGTGATGTACTATCAGAGAAATGAGTGATGTACTATCAGAGAAAAGAGTGATGTACTATCAGAGAGAAGAGTAATGTACTATCAGAGAAAAGAATAATGTACTATCAGAGAAAAGAGTGATGTACTATCAGAGAAAAGAGTGATGTACTATCAGAGAAAAGAGTGATGTACTATCAGAGAAATGAGTGATGTACTATCAGAGAAAAGAGTAATGTACTATCAGAGAAAAGAGTAATGTACTATCAGAGAAAAGAGTGATGTACTATCAGAGAAAAGAGTGATGTACTATCAGAGAAAAGAGTGATGTACTATCAGAGAAAAGAGTGATGTACTATCAGAGAGAAGAGTGATGTACTATCAGAGAAAAGAGTGATGTACTATCAGAGAAAAGAGTTATGTACTATCAGAGAAAAGAGTGATGTACTATCAGAGAAAAGAGTTATGTACTATCAGAGAAAAGAGTGATATACTATCAGAGGAAAGAGTTATGTACTATCAGAGAAAAGAGTGATGTACTATCAGAGAAAAGAGTGATGTACTATCAGAAAAAAGAGTGATGTACTATCAGAGAAATGAGTGATGTACTATCAGAGAAAAGAGTAATGTACTATCAGAGAAAAGAGTAATGTACTATCAGAGAAAAGAGTGATGTACTATCAGAGAAAAGAGTGATGTACTATCAGAGAAAAGAGTGATGTACTATCAGAGAAAAGAGTGATGTACTATCAGAGAGAAGAGTGATGTACTATCAGAGAAAAGAGTGATGTACTATCAGAGAAAAGAGTTATGTACTATCAGAGAAAAGAGTGATGTACTATCAGAGAAAAGAGTTATGTACTATCAGAGAAAAGAGTGATGTACTATCAGAGAAAAGAGTGATGTACTATCAGAGAAATGAGTGATGTACTATCAGAGAAAAGAGTAATGTACTATCAGAGAAAAGAGTAATGTACTATCAGAGAAAAGAGTGACGTACTATCAGAGAAAAGAGTGATGTACTATCAGAGAAAAGAGTGATGTACTATCAGAGAAAAGAGTGATGTACTATCAGAGAGAAGAGTGATGTACTATCAGAGAAAAGAGTGATGTACTATAAGAGAAAAGAGTTATGTACTATCAGAGAAAAGAGTGATGTACTATCAGAGAAAAGAGTTATGTACTATCAGAGAAAAGAGTGATATACTATCAGAGGAAAGAGTTATGTACTATCAGAGAAAAGAGTGATGTACTATAAGAGAAAAGAGTGATGTACTATCAGAGAAAATAGTGATGTACTATCAGAGAAAAGAGTGATGTACTATCAGAGAAAAGAGTGATGTACTATCAGAGAAAATAGTGATATACTATCAGAGAAAAGAGTTATGTACTATCAGAGAAAAGAGTGATGTACTATCAGAGAAAAGAGTGATGTACTATCAGAGAAATGAGTGATGTACTATCAGAGAAAAGAGTAATGTACTATCAGAGAAAAGAGTGATGTACTATCAGAGAAAAGAGTGATGTACTATCAGAGAAAAGAATGATGTACTATCAGAGTAAAAAGTGATGTACTATCAGAGAAAAGAGTGATGTATTATCAGAGAAAAAAGTGATGTACTTTCAGAGAAAAGAGTGATGTACTATCAGAGAAAAGAATGATTTACTATCAGAGAAAAGAGTGATCTACTATCAGGGAAACGAGTGATGTACATTCAAGGAAAAGTATGATGTACTATCAGGGAAAAGAGTGATGTACATTCAAGGAAAAGAGTGATGTACTCTCAGAGAAAAGAGTGATGTATTATCAGAGAAAAGAGTGATGTACTCTCAGAGAAAAGAGTGATGTACTATCAGGGAAATGAGTGATGTACAATCAAGGAAAAGAGTGATGTACTCTCAGAGAAAAGAGTGATGTACTATCAGAGAAAAGAGTGATGTACTATCAGGGAAAACAGTGATGTACTATCAGAGAAAAGAGTGATGTACTATCAGAGAAAAGAGTGATGTACTATCAGAGAAATGAGTGATGTACTATCAGAGAAAAGAGTAATGTACTATCAGAGAAGAGAGTGATGTATTATCAGAGAAAAGAGTGATGTACTATCAGAGAAAAGAGTGATGTATTATCAGAGAAAAGAGTGATGTACTATCAGAGAAGAGAGTGATGTACTATCAGATAAAAGAGTGATGTACTATCAGGGAAAAGAGTGATGTACTATCAGGGAAAAGAGTGATGTACTATCAGAGAAAAGAGTGATGTACTATCAGAGAAAAGAGTGATGTACCCTCAGAGAAAATAGTGATGTACTATCAGGGAAAAGAGTGATGTACTATCAGAGAAGAGAGTGATGTACTATCAGAGAAAAGAGTGATGTACTATCAGAGAAAAGAGTGATGTACTATCAGGGAAAAGAGTGATGTACTATCAGAGAAAAGAGTGATGTACTATCAGAGAAAAGAGTGATGTACCCTCAGAGAAAATAGTGATGTACTATCAGGGAAAAGAGTGATGTACTATCAGAGAAAAGAGTGATGTACTATCAGGGAAAACAGTGATGTACTATCAGGGAAAAGAGTGATGTACTATCAGAGAAGAGAGTGATGTACGATCAGAGAAAAGAGTGATGTACTATCAGAGAAAAGAGTGATGTACTATCAGAGAAAAGAGTGATGTACTATCAGAGAAAAGAGTGATGTACTATCAGAGAAATTAGTGATGTACTAAAAGATAAAAGAGTGATGTACTATCAGAGAAAAGAGTGATGTACAATAGGGTGGGCAAAAAATAGGGATTTCGGGCAAACTTCAGAATCTTCATATGGAATAGTTATAATAAGTTGATACGTTATAAAAGAACATTGCATGCCAATTTCCAGGCCATTTCTGGATATTTTTGAGTTGCCCCAAAACATTTCAAATTTTGTACAAAATGATATTTTCCCATTAATTTTGAAATATTTGATTTTGTTTTTTTCTGTGAAATAGGTAAAACTAGTTGGCACGTTATGAAAAAACACAACCTGCAAAATTGCAGATTAATATTTGATACTTTTGAGTTGCCCCGAGCACTTTTTGTGAAATATATTACTATTACAATATTTCTCTTAAAATTTGGCTTCAACAACAATCATGCTATTATTGTGATAAGATAGAAGAAATTTAATTCCCAAAATAACTTTGTGAATTGTATTTATTTCATTTTATAAAAGCATTTATCAATATTTTCGTATTGGAAAAATTTCGGATTTTCTCGGATTTCAGCAATTGGATAATAACCCATGCAATTCGCTTTGTCAGCTTTTTTGAGTCACCAAGTGTCTCAAATATTGAAATGTTGGTCTATTAATCAATAATTAATGTTTTTTGCTCAATTTCTTGCATATAAATTTCCTTATATGTTCTACATTGAATACCAGACCTCCTTAAGTGTGAAGTACTAAACTCACTACAGTCTCCAGCGGTGCCTAAATTTGAACAATTTGGAGGGGTGGGGGCAGCTGTAAACATTGTCGTACCTGCCTGATTTTCCGGCACAAACACCAAAATAAGCTCTTCTCCAGCTATCTTCCTATTCTAAATGATAATAAATCAGAGTTTATAAGTTTTTGCCAAAATGTAGTACTAATCACCAAAAATCTTACTTTTCTGATATTTGAATCGCTAATTAGGGGCAACTGTTAATCATGTCAGAATTCACTCAAATTTCAGTAAATGTACCTTTACTTGTCATATCAACTTTATATCACTATTCCATGAGTAATCTCCAAAATGTTGTTTTTTGGATCACCCTAATGTACAAACAGAAAAAAAAATTGATGTACTATCAGAGGAAAGTGTAATGTACTATCAGAGAAGAGAGTGATAGAGAAAAGAGTGATGTACTATCAGTGAAAAGAAGAATGTACTAACGGAGAGAAAACTTATGTTGCTAATTTCAAAAATCACAATTTTCTAATTATTACTTATTATTTTCGTCGTGTACTCAGACCAATTTTATACATATACAAGCATTAAAATTAGTAAAGTTTCTTTTATTGAAATAAGTTAAGTGTCACAAAATCATTACTGTTACATTTTTCTTCAAATTGTACACTGTACTTGTACTCAGCAGACAATGAATGTACTGAAAACATTAACACTATCGGGAAAATAATTGAAATTAATAAATAAACTGTCTTGTTGTTTTCAATGGAAAATTATAAGAGAACATTTTATTATTTTTCCGTGTAATTAATTAGCTGCTCTAATTGTTTGGAAAATAATGCATGCTGATTGGTATGCTGCAATGCATGCTGATTGGTATGCAATGCATGCTGATTGGTATGCTGCAATGCATGCTGATTGGTATGCTGCAATGCATGCTGATTGGTATGCAATGCATGCTGATTGGTATGCAATGCATGCTGATTGGTATGCAATGCATGCTGATTGGTATGCAATGCATGCTGATTGGTATGCAATGCAAGCTGATTGGTATGCTGCAATGCATGCTGATTGGTATGCAATGCATGCTGATTGGTATGCAATGCATGCTGATTGGTATGCAATGCATGCTGATTGGTATGCAATGCAAGCTGATTGGTATGCTGCAATGCATGCTGATTGGTATGCAATGTATGCTGAATGGTATGCAATGCATGCTGATTGGTATGCAATGCATGCTGATTGGTATACAATGCATGCTGATTGGTATGCAATGCATGCTGATTGGTATGCAATGCAAGCTGATTGGTATGCAATGCATGCTGATTGGTATGCAATGCATGCTGATTGGTATGCAATGCATGCTGATTGGTATGCAATGCATGCTGATTGGTATGCAATGCATGCTGATTGGTATGCAATGCATGCTGATTGGTATGCAATGCAAGCTGATTGGTATGCAATGCATGCTGATTGGTATGCAATGCATGCTGATTGGTATGCAATGCAAGCTGATTGGTATGCAATGCATGCCGATTGGTATGCAATGCATGCTGATTGGTATGCAATGCAAGCTGATTGGTATACAATGCATGCTGATTGGTATGCAATGCAAGCTGATTGGTATGCAATGCATGCTGATTGGTATGCAATGCATGCTGATTTGTATGCAATGCATGCTGATTGGTATGCAATGCATGCTGATTGGTATGCAATGCAAGCTGATTGGTATGCAATGCATGCTGATTGTTATGCAATGCATGCTGATTGGTATGCAATGCAAGCTGATTGGTATGCAATGCATGCTGATTGGTATGCAATGCAAGCTGATTGGTATGCTGCAATGCATGCTGATTGGTATGCAATGCATGCTGATTGGTATGCAATGCATGCTGATTGGTATGCAATGCATGCTGATTGGTATGCAATGCAAGCTGATTGGTATGCTGCAATGCATGCTGATTGGTATGCAATGTATGCTGAATGGTATGCAATGCATGCTGATTGGTATGCAATGCATGCTGATTGGTATACAATGCATGCTGATTGGTATGCAATGCATGCTGATTGGTATGCAATGCAAGCTGATTGGTATGCAATGCATGCTGATTGGTATGCAATGCATGCTGATTGGTATGCAATGCATGCTGATTGGTATGCAATGCATGCTTATTGGTATGCAATGCAAGCTGATTGGTATGCAATGCATGCTGATTGGTATGCAATGCAAGCTGATTGGTATGCAATGCATGCTGATTGGTATGCAATGTATGCTGAATGGTATGCAATGCATGCTGATTGGTATGCAATGCATGCTGATTGGTATGCAATGCATGCTGATTGGTATGCAATGCATGCTGATTGGTATGCAATGCATGCTGATTGGTATGCAATGCATGCTGATTGGTATGCAATGCATGCTGATTGGTATGCAATGCATGCTGATTGGTATGCAATGCATGCTGATTGGTATGCAATGCATGCTGATTGGTATGCAATGCATGCTGATTGGTATGCAATGCATGCTGATTGGTATGCAATGCATGCTGATTGGTATGCAATGCATGCTGATTGGTATGCAATGCATGCTGATTGGTATGCAATGCATGCTGATTGGTATGCAATGCATGCTGATTGGTATGCAATGCATGCTGATTGGTATGCAATGCATGCTGATTGGTATGCAATGCATGCTGATTGGTATGCAATGCATGCTGATTGGTATGCAATGCATGCTGATTGGTATGCAATGCATGCTGATTGGTATGCAATGCATGCTGATTGGTATGAAATGCATGCTGATTGGTATGCAATGCATGCTGATTGGTATGCAATGCATGCTGATTGGTATGCAATGCATGCTGATTGGTATGCAATGCATGCTGATTGGTATGCAATGCATGCTGATTGGTATGCAATGCATGCTGATTGGTAAGAGTTTAATACATATCAGTTTGTGTTTTCATTTTCCATTCATACAACGAACGCAAGTTATGCCTTATTGTTTTGATAAATAATTTGTGAATTGAAAGTAAATTTTGTAATTAACCAAAACACGTCTTATATATTATAATATTTACAAACTTCAATATATAAATAATAAATAAATAATCTAATCCTTGTTCATTAATTCTTTAAAGATGTTAAGAATTAGTTGTAATACAAACATACACGACACACTAACTAATCTTACGAATATATTCCTTTGCTTCAAAGACACAAATCCTCTCTAAACCAAATGCAGCTCTTCATTTCCCTCTTCAGACGGTAAATGAGCCACTTTTGCAATCAGGAAAATGCGCTACATTGCTATTACATTGAATTGCTATTACATTGAATTGCTATTCCATTGAATTGCTATTCTATTGAATTGCTATTACATTGAATTGCTATTACATTGAATTGCTATTACATTGAATTGCTATTACATTGAATTGCTATTCCATTGAATTGCTATTCCATTGAATTGCTATTACATTGAATTGCTATTCTATTGAATTGCTATTACATTGAATTGCTATTACATTGAATTGCTATTACATTGAATTGCTATTACATTGAATTGCTATTCCATTGAATTGCTATTCCATTGAATTACTATTCCATTGAATTGCTATTCCATTGAATTGCTATTCCATTGAATTGCTATTCCATTGAATTGCTATTCTATTGAATTGCTATTCCATTGAATTGCTATTACATTGAATTGCTATTCCATTTAATTGCTATTCTATTGAATTGCTATTCCATTGATTTGCTATTCCATTGAATTGCTATTACATTGAATTGCTATTCCATTGAATTGCTATTCCATTGAATTGCTATTCCATTGAATTGCTATTCCATTGAATTGCTATTACATTGAATTGCTATTACATTGAATTGCTATTCCATTGAATTGCTATTCCATTGAATTGCTATTCTATTGAATTGCTATTCCATTGAATTGCTATTCCATTGAATTGCTATTCCATTGAATTGCTATTACATTGAATTGCTATTCCATTGAATTGCTATTCCATTGAATTGCTATTACATTGAATTGCTATTCCATTGAATTGCTATTCCATTGAATTGCTATTCCATTGAATTGCTATTCTATTGAATTGCTATTCCATTGAATTGCTATTACATTGAATTGCTATTCCATTGAATTGCTATTCCATTGAATTGCTATTCCATTGAATTGCTATTCCATTGAATTGCTATTCCATTGAATTGCTATTCCATTGAATTGCTATTCCATTGAATTGCTATTCCATTGAATTGCTATTCCATTGAATTGCTATTCCATTGAATTGCTATTCCATTGGTGTGCTGTTTTGCTATTTATTGCATATTGCTACAACCCAATGAATTAATGTTATGATATTGGATACTAACTAATGGTTTGTTATTATGATATTGTTCTTTGTTTATAATATCCTGCTAACTTTTTATAGTATATTGACTACATTCTTCAGATGCTTTTAATAACACGAGTACATTTGAGATAGGAAGTATATTTCTTACTGGATGATTGGCCATTTTATTTTTCAATGATATTATTACTAACGTAACTACACTGTTCTGAATTCCTTTCTGTTTGTTTTAGAACCAAGTTTAGAACCAAGGTTAGAATCAAGTTTAGAATCAAGTTTAGAACCAAGTTTAGAATGAAGCTTAGAATCAACTGTAGAAGCAAGTGTAGAATCAGGTTTAGAATCAGGTTTAGAATCAGATTTAGAACCAAGTTTAGAACCAAGTTTAGAATCAAGTTTAGAATCAAGTTTAGAATCGAGTTTAGAATCAAGTTTAGAATCAAGTTTAGAATCAAGTTTAGAATCAAGTTTAGAATCAAGTTTAGAATCAAGGTTAGAATCAAGGTTACAATCAAGTTTAGAATCAAGGTTAGAATCAAGGTTAGAACCAAGTTTAGAATCAAGTTTAGAATCAAGGTTAGAATCAAGTTTAGAATCAAGTTTAGAATCAAGTTTAGAATCAAGTTTAGAATCAAGTTTAGAATCAAGTTTAGAATCAAGGTTAGAATCAAGTTTAGAATCAAGGTTAGAATCAAGTTTAGAATCAAGGTTAGAATCAAGTTTAGAATCAAGGTTAGAATCAAGTTTAGAATCAAGTTTAGAATCAAGGTTAGAATCAAGTTTAGAATCAAGTTTAGAATCAAGTTTAGAATCAAGTTTAGAATCAAGTTTAGAATCAAGTTTAGAATCAAGGTTAGAATCAAGTTCAGAATCAAGGTTAGAATCAAGTTTAGAATCAAGTTTAGAATCAAGGTTAGAATCAAGTTTAGAATCAAGTTTAGAATGAAGCTTAGAATCAACTGTAGAATCAACTGTAGAATCAGGTTTAGAATCAGGTTTAGAATCAGATTTAGAACCAAGTTTAGAACCAAGTTTAGAATCAAGTTTAGAATCAAGTTTAGAATCAAGTTTAGAATCAAGTTTAGAATCAAGGTTAGAATCAAGGTTAGAATCAAGGTTAGAATCAATTTTAGAATCAATTTTAGAATCAAGGTTATAATCAAGTTTAGAATCAAGTTTAGAATCAAGTTTAGAATCAAGTTTAGAATCAAGTTTAGAATCAAGGTTAGAATCAAGTTTAGAATCAAGTTTAGAATCAAGTTTAGAATCAAGTTTAGAATCAAGTTTAGAATCAAGTTTAGAATCAAGTTTAGAATTAAGTTTAGAACCAAGTTTAGAATCAAGTTTAGAATCAAGTTTAGAATCAAGTTTAGAATCAAGTTTAGAATCAAGTTTAGAATCAAGTTTAGAATCAAGGTTAGAATCAAGTTTTTAGAATCAAGTTTAGAATCAAGTTTAGAATCAAGGTTAGAATCAAGTTTAGAATCAAGTTTTTAGAATCAAGTTTAGAATCAAGTTTTTAGAATCAAGTTTAGAATCAAGTTTTTAGAATCAAGTTTAGAATCAAGTTTAGAATCGAGGTTAGAATCAAGGTTAGAATCAAGTTTTTAGAATCAAGTTTAGAATCAAGTTTAGAATCAAGTTTAGAATCAAGTTTAGAATCAAATTTAGAATCAAGTTTAGAATCAAGTTTAGAATCAAGTTTAGAATCAAGTTTAGAATCAAGTTTAGAATCAAGTTTAGAATCAAGTTCAGAATCAAGTTTAGAATCAAGTTTAGAATCAAGTTTAGAATCAAGTTTAGAATCAAGTTTAGAATCAAGTTTAGAATCAAGTTTAGAATCAAGTTCAGAATCAAGTTTAGAATCAAGTTTAGAATCAAGTTTAGAATCAAGTTTAGAATCAAGTTTAGAATCAAGTTTAGAATCAAGTTTAGAATCAAGTTTAGAATCAAGGCATCAAAGTATTAGAATATGTTCATTGTGGAGAGAAAATTTTAACCCTTTATTACCTTTGCAGAATGCGGGAAGGTCATATTTTCATCGGACTTTATTTATTTATTTATCATCTTGTTATTCGCTTAACTGAAAAAGTATTCAACCAAATTGCCTGAAATTTGGTGAAACGATTGGACAATGTCCAGTAACGATCTGGTAGAATTTTGGAAGTGATCCGGTCCAAGGTCAAGGTCATTTATAACTCGATAACTCAAAAGTATCGTACCATATTGCATGAAACTATCCAATTAGCAGCTTTTCAAATTTTGGAGAGAACAGACAAAGCGGAGGCGAAGGTATGCACTCTACTGAGTGCACATAATCTAGTTTTAATTTGCATCCATGGTACCTGCAGGTATCATGGATAACGTTGTCTCTCCAAAATGAATTTATTTCTATATTTTAATAATTTTTTAAATAATAATCTACATTATATCTACATAATATTATAATCTTCATAATAATCTGTATTATCAATTGGCCTTTGGA
This sequence comes from Caprella mutica, assembly GCA_947561585.1. Taxonomy (NCBI): domain Eukaryota; kingdom Metazoa; phylum Arthropoda; class Malacostraca; order Amphipoda; family Caprellidae; genus Caprella; species Caprella mutica. The sequence goes on from CANNZV010000154.1 coordinate 24,903, forward strand.
AATTGTCACTTTGCCCTATCATGTCTTCAAAGTTACTTTAATATCAAAATATTCTTCTCCGAAATAAAACAAAAATTCGTAAGTTAGAGCACAAGATAATTAATTTATTAGAACAAACATAGGAAAGAATTGACATGTTTATTTTACACAAGATAAATTATCACTCTTATATTTACTTAGTTAAATTTAACATAGTTCTATATTTCAGTTTTTTTAGTACTTTGAATATAACCTTGATAAAGTGAGGCTAAATTCTGAGTAATCGAACAGTTCCATATTATCGATAATATTAGAAAAAAATTATATTTTAACTCGTTATTTTAATCAATAGTTTTTATATAAGTAATTCTTTTTACTTATAAAATTTCTTATAGCTATTAAATAGGAATTCATGGATTGTTTTCATTTGCATGGTGCTTAATTGGAATTACACTTGGAATGGCATTGGAATTGTGCTGGGAATATTCCAGTGAGAAACGTAAACAGCACAGGTACAGTCATTCACAGAGGTAATATGAGCAGTGCAGTGCTATTCCTACGATAGAGTGCAGTGGTACCTTTGAGAGCGACTGTGCGCTCTAACAGCTTGAACGATAATTAAAAAATATCACCAGTTTTTATCGTCGGAGTGAAAAATGAGATAAAGAACGATTAGAAAATAGACCTGCAAAGTCGCTTGTTGTGCCACTTTACTAACTACATGTTTAATGGTAAAATGGAATGGATATTAAGTAATAAAGATATTATTAATGTGAGGAAACTAATAAAAGGAAATTTATGGGAAAATTTCATAATTCATCTGAATCTAAAACTTCTTTTCATCAATCTTACGAATTATTGAACGGTTTCACCATAGTAAATAAATAGAGAAGTATACCAAGTACAATATTGGAACATCCGAAAATACTCTGAGTGACGTCACACAAAGTATTTTCCTTTTGTTTTTAAATAAAAAAATGTGCTATTATTCAGTTAAATGTACATTTTCATGGAAATTAATTTACATTAAATTGTTTTTATCACGTTTTACACTCTATTCACTTACAGCATTCAACTAATAATACTTATAATATTTGAGAGTACTCTGATGCGACGCCATTTGTTTACATCGCTTCTGAAGTATGGATCAAGTTCACCGTCAATTAATTCGAAACTTAGTATACTTCTCCATTTATTTACTATGGGTTTCACATTCCAATCATAAATGAAAAAAGGCAAAATTTATAATTTTATTTCATTTTAATGGGTATCTGTGATACCATCGGTTCTATGAAATTTCGGTCTCGGAAAACTCGGTCTCAGTTTATAATGGTGTTATTAGAGAACAATAATAGAAAAATTTCAAATTATGAGTACTAAAATGTGTAGTTCATTTATTAAACTCGGATAACAACATTAACTGTTGTAAAATGATACGTAACATTAGTAATTTTGACATGTTTTAACATTTATTTAACATGAGATTTGAGCGGAAAATTCGGCATCGGAATATTCGGTCTGAGGTATAAATAAAACTTATGATTTAAATGTATGGGATGCGTGCACCCCCCCCCCCCCCCCAACCCCCTCTCAACCCCCCTGCCAGGTCTTTAAACAATCATGAAGTGTGGAGTACAACGAACTAGCGGATACAACCAACTACATAGGGGAGAACCGGGTGAGTTCGTACAGCGGGTGAATCCGTACAGGGCCATAACTCAACACCTGTTAGGTTCTAACCCGTTGAAATTTGAGTGATCCTATACATTATAATAACAATTAGTTTGAAAAAGTTTCAGCGCGTGACGGTGTAGTATGTTCCTTCGGTGAGAGATCATATATTTTCAGCACTAAAATGTTTTTCTCACTACTTGAGAAAATTACAATTACAATTTATTATCTAAAAACTTTATATCGAATACTAGTATTCATTAGGATATTCTCTACGTATGTAAACGTTAACATTTAGTTAAAACTCATTAATATCCGATGTATTCCATTTTCGAAATAAAATTGCGGTGTGGGGTGTCATCGTACAAATATGTACGGGCACATCCTCCTCTGTACGGTTTCACCCCATTATGTACGAATTCATCTCTATATTTATTTTAATATATGGCTCGAGTATATACACGTAAAAGAACGAGACAGTATTCTTCCTGTGATGTGGAACAGACATATAACGCCTAGAAAAATGGAAAATCAGTACGTAAAGCTGCTAAATTGTATGATGTTCCTTCGACGACGCTGTCATATGCCACAAAGAGTTCCAGAAATGGTTCAGAATTTGATGAGCATATAAATTAGAAAAGAAAATTTTAACCAGCGAAGTAGTAAAGGACAGCGCTTTTCCAGAATATGCTGAGAATAGTTCAAATCATTTCCATCGCAAACAAGTAGAAAATGCGCCATTCACCGAGCGTGCTCCTACTTCACGAATCACCTTCCGTTGAGCCTGCTCCTACTTCACCATCCACCAAGCCTGCTCCTGCTTCACCATCCAGCGAGCCTTCTCCTACTTCACCTTTCACCGAGTCTGCTCCTGCTTCACCTTTCACCGATCTAACTCCTGCTTCACCATCCAGCGAGCATTCTCCTGCTTCACTTTTCACCGAGTCTGCTCCTGCTTCACCTTTCACCGAGCCTTCTCCTGCTTCACCTTTCACCGATCTTACTCCTGCTTCACCATCCAGCGAGCCTTCTCCTACTTCACCTTTCACCGAGCCTTCTCCTGCTTCACCTTTCACCGATCTTACTCCTGCTTCACCATCCAGCGAGCCTTCTCCTACTTCACCTTTCACCGAGTCTGCTCCTGCTTCACCTTTCACCGATCTAACTCCTGCTTCACCATCCAGCGAGCATTCTCCTGCTTCACCTTTCACCGAGTCTGCTCCTGCTTCACCTTTCACCGAGCCTTCTCCTGCTTCACCTTTCACCGATCTTACTCCTGCTTCACCATCCAGCGAGCCTTCTCCTACTTCACCTTTCACCGAGCCTTCTCCTGCTTCACCTTTCACCGATCTTACTCCTGCTTCACCATCCAGCGAGCCTTCTCCTGCTTCACCTTTCACCGAGTCTGCTCCTACTTCACCATCCCCGATCCTGCTCTTACTTCACCATCCACAAAGCCTGCTCTTACTTCACCCACCACCGAGGCTTCTCCTGCTTCACATCCACAGAGCCTTCTCTTACTTCACCATCCATCGTGCCTGATTTTACTTCACCATACACTGAGCCTGCTTCTACTTCACCCGCCAACAAGCCTGTTCCTACTTCACCATCCACCGATCCTGCTCCTACTTTACTTGCCACCGAGGCTTCTCGTACTTCTCGTACCTCTTGATTGAATGTTTCATTTTTAGGAACATTTTTTGAAAACATTTGGCCATTCCCAAAGGGTCTTCCTAGAAAGAGCAACAGCAGATGCAGATAACCGAGAAGGTCAATGATAACAACTGATACCCTAGAAAAAGAGTTACTGAAAGAGAAACAAATTTCAAAAAAGAAAAACTCAAATTCACCAGTGACAAAGCGTAGGCTTACGATGGAAATTGACGCTCTATAATTTAGTTCGGAAGACATCGGTTGTGAAGCCTTTTGTGATTTTTTGTTATCTCAAAAGGGCTTTAATCAATAGTAAGGATACGGCATTCAAGGGTTTTACAATATTTTCCTTGAAATAAATGAAATTCTTACTGAATTTTCTTTTTTCCCCCTATTTTAGTTCTTTACGGAGTGATACTCTGCTTGTACGAACTCACCCGAACTTCCGGGTGAGTTCGTACACACGAATATATCTCATTAAAATCGATATTAAGAGAGAACCATAAGGTTTTAAATAAATTAGTTTGTAGTTATAAGCAGATGAATACCTATAGATTCGATTGTGAGTTAGAACGAACTTGTATCCCGAATAATTAAGATTCTATTAGCCTTGAAAGGAAAAATGTACGAACTCACCCGGTTCTCTCCTATCGGTCATTTATGATTCTGAGACCGAAATTTCCGGGAACAAAATTTCGGGCCACCGATACTATCAGATATCACAGTAACATTTTGATGGTATCCATGAAACCTACACAAATTAGGATACCATTATTGAAGAAATAAGACAAATTCTACTTTTTTAAATCACACTCGGAATCAAATTCCGGTAAATACATTATAATTACCCCTCACTATTAATAAGATTGTTTTTACTCTAAGAATATATTTCTGTTATCTAGGAAGAGGATAATGGTCTTAAAATGTCCTGAAAAAGGCCTCAGTTTTTAAATTGTAGAATTATTCAGATTATCCAAAAGAGAAATGGTAATTGAACTTCAGAACGAAAGACAAAATAAATTAATTCACAACTTAACAGTTTGGCTAAAACAACCACACTGAAATGCTAGAACTTTAAGCTCTTCAAGTAGCTAAAATAACCAGTTCTCGTATGCTAAAATACTAAAGATTTGAGCTGTTAAGTGAAACACAGTCAGGTGCCAGCTTCACAATATTATCCTGCAGACTGAATTCAGTTTCACATGGAATATAGGAATTAGTTTCACATGGAAAATAGGAATTAGTTTCACATGGAATATAGGAATTAGTTTCACATGGAATATAGGAATTAGTTTCACAGGGAATATAGGAATTAGTTTCACATGGAATATAGGAATTAGTTTCACATGGAATATAGGAATTAGTTTCACATGGAATATAGGAATTAGTTTCACATGGAATATAGGAATTAGTTTCACATGGAATATAGGAATTAGTTTCACATGGAATATAGGAATTAGTTTCACACGGAATATAGGAATTAGTTTCACATGGAATATAGGAATTAGTTTCACATGGAATATAGGAATTAGTTTCATATGGAATATAGGAATTAGTTTCACATGGAATATAAGAATTAGTTTCACATGGAATATAGGAATTAGTTTCACATGGAATATAGGAATTAGTTTCACATGGAATATAGGAATTAGTTCAATTCTTAAGAGTGCATTAGGGGAAAACTCTACGGTAATTTACGCCTCAGTCGTTAGTTTGTCGTTAGTTTGTGAAGGTACGACAATAAAAGGAAAAAACTGGACAGTTTTACTGAAAAAAGAAAAGAAAGTCAACCAAAAGTATTTAAATTAACAGTAAATTAGAGAGAAATTAGAGTTTAAAAAATTAAGACATTTTCAATAGAAATTATAGGTCAATACCTACTTCCTTTATATTTAAAATGTATTCACTACAACAGCAATAAACTATTATATAGGTAAATATATTGTCTGGTGTACAGTGCGGAGAAAGAGTATACAGTCAGTGCAAATAACTGTACGATAACCAATAAAAAGTGTCAATATCAAGAGTTTAAAATAGGCCAACTTCAAGCCACAGTTACTGCCGATAATGTCCGATATTGGCCCGATAATCTTTGGAATATCATCGGGATAACAATAATATTTTATGCAACTTTAATATAATTGATGAAAAGTTACAGAAAGCAATGCCAATTAAAACACATGTACGTTGTCCTGTATACTTGTAGTTCAGATTGAATTGTTATTTGAAATAAATAATCTTTTGCAACTCTCTGAAACAAGAATATTGAAATCTGACTCTCTTCTTCTGCTCAAAGGCTGTAGTGGTCAGCAGGGAATATTTGACAGTTTTTGCAGATTTATTACTAAGTAGGCTGTTAATCTTACCCAGATACAGGATATGTAGGAGTATAGTTTCGATTTCATGTAGTTATGTTCCAGATAATTAGAATAATAAGTTTAGAAAGTATTGTGCATTACTTAGCAGCTTCCAAATGTGTTATTGCCTCTGTGAATCAGAATAATGAAGAGTCTAAGAACGTATATGAATTGTTATTGATAAATTGATAGGTCGTTCGTCCTCATTGTCTGAGGGTAAAATTAGAGACGTCCCACTTGTGGTTGAAGACCAATAGAAATTGAAAAAATGAGAACAGAAGCATCTTAAGATTGGATATTGGTGTAGTTTTAAGAAAAATCTCCCGACTATATAAGTATAAAAATGGATAGGAGCCTTCTTTTACTCACTGTAGAGTGACGTCTTCTCTCACCCCAGCCTTATGGACATTCAAAACTTAAACGATGAAGATCTCCACCCACCCTAGCAGTGGAAATAGGATCCCGAACAGGTAATCACAGTTTGCAAGTCCATGGGTCAACAGCAGTTTCCTGGCGGCAGAGAATGCTTTCTCTACGGCAGAGTGTGAACTATTGCAGAAGATAAGACGATGTCGAACCAGAGATTGAAGCAGATTCGATGCTGTTGATAAACCAAATGAGATGCGCTTGAAACTCTGCGTCTGACATCATTAAATTCATGCTTATTGAGTTGTGACCAAATTTGATACCGAGAGAAAAGTTGAAAGGAGTCGCCAATCCCTCGAAAGAATGGAAAGCGAATCAGAACATTTCTGATGGGACTCAATGAGTCGTTGAAGTCAGACCCAAATCAGTCGATCTCAAGACTGGCCAAAAATGTTAGCCACAAATTCATGAGCAGAGAAGTCAATAAATACCTTACGATGAAGTCCATGAAGACCTTACGATGAAGTCAATGAAGACCTTACGATGAAGTCAATGAAGACCTTACGATGAAGTCAATGAAGGTCTTACGATGAAGTCCATGAAGACCTTACGATGAAGTCAATGAAGACCTTACGATGAAGTCAATGAAGACCTTACGATGAAGTCAATGAAGACCTTACGATGAAGTCAATGAAGACCTTACGATGAAGTCAATGAAGACCTTACGATGAAGTCAATGAAGACCTTACGATGAAGTCAATGAAGACCTTACGATGAAGTCAATGAAGACCTTACGATGAAGTCAATGAAGACCTTACAATGAAGTCGATGAAGACCTTACGATGAAGTCAATGAAGACCTTACAATGAAGTCAATGAAGACCTTACGATGAAGTCCATGAAGACCTTACGATGAAGTAGATGAAGGTGTTTTCATTATCTTACGTTAGGAGACACCGAAACCCCCTCACTGCTCGTTCAACAGCCATCGGGGTTGAAAGATGCCCACAGCTTCTCCATCATCTCAAGAACAAAGGAGAACATGTTTGCATTTTAGTCCATGAGAAAAAGTTCATTTTTGATGAGGTACAACATCGCCAAAACACGCGAGTTATTGCCTGTAATACAGACCAAAAATCCTGTTTCTGTGATAATTTTTGCTGAGTGGAAATTGATGGAAAGGTGATTGCACCTTATTACAACGAGACTGGAAACTGACCTCAGTGTATCACCTCAGTGTATCACCTCAGTGTATCACCTCAGTGTATCACCTCAGTGTATCACCTCAGTGTATCGGTTGCAATCTAATTCCCTCTGAATTACCGACTGTTTCATTCTAACTGAAAACTCCAATAAATAACAGAGAAAATAAAGCAAAGGACTTTATCCCTTATAGCAACTCATTATTTAGGGGATAGGGGGGGGTGGATAGGGGGTAGGAGGGGTGGATAGGGGATAGGAGGGGTGGATAGGGGATAGGAGGGGTGGATAGGGGATAGGAGGGGTGTATAGGGTATAGGAGGGGTGGATAGGGGATAGGAGGGGTGGATAGGGGATAGGAGGAGTGGATAGGGGATAGGAGGGGTGGATAGGGGATAGGGGGATATATAATAATTATTATTTAACTTAAGGTCCCCTCCACTCTATTCATTATAGCTAAGGTTACTGATTATAAAACTGCAAACCATTTCTAATTTGGTTCTACATTTTTATCACAATTTGTAATTTAAGTTATTCTTGTGATTTCACTGCTAACCTCAGAATTTCAAACAAAGAAAAAGGATCCATTGAATCTTGAAAAATTCCAAACTATAATAAAGCTTTTAGACATATTATAAATGACTACCTATACCGGTATCTAAATACCAATACCCTAAAAAAACATTAGGTACCTAAGAGTGAACCTATATACCTAATTACCATCAAATTTACGATAATATGTGATGAGTTACAATGCAGCCTTGTTCTTCTATTGAATCTTAGAAAGAGTGAAAGTGGAATGGGAATATTTCTTATATAATTAATTATGAACAGAATACCTGATCGATTTCTTTTCTTTTAACTGTTCATGTTTTATAACTTTAGATCTACAAATTTAAAGCAATTCCAATTTTTCTCAATTAAAAGTTTTGTAATACCTACTTTTTTATATGATTGAAAGTGTGTAACAGTTTGGTAAATGAAAGCTTACTCTAGCAGAGTTTTACCTGTACATTACACTGTAGACTCTTTAGAGTTGAAATAAGTAACTATTTTTATTTATTCTTCCTTACAGAGAAATGCAATGTGAAGTGTATACCCCTCCAATGCATTTTATTTCAATTTACTAATGGATGGTGCAAAGTATTGAGCAGTAATTTGCCTTTACGGTAAAAAATCCAACCATCTTATTTCGATGCCTGTTTGTTTGAATTTGCTGACTCGAAGGAGAAATATTTCACTGCCACTTTCATCTCGTCAAATACTGTCAACTAACTATTAAACTTTGAAATTTTAGGTGAAAAGGCACCTGTAGAAATATTCTAAAGCATATCAATCATTGCTATTAGAATTGGAGATTTTTTTTATGACACTATATTTTTCCATTAAACCAAAAAGGATAGAATCTTTACATAAGAGGAAATTCCTTCAGGAACCACGAGTGAGGGGCTGAGTTTCCTGAAGAGATAGACCTGAGCCTCTAAAACCTCTCCTTCACGGCTGAGAGGATGCTGAAGGCATTCCCTCTCTGGATCGCAAGAGTTGTTCGTTGTTGGAACCCGGCAGAGTCTCTTGGATTGTTCGTTAACTAACAAGGTGTTTACATATGGCCCTTGTGATTGAAGAGGTCGTATTGCCGTACGATTATGTGTTTTCTATAGCAATCGGCTTAAATATATAAGCATCAATAGACCTCAACCGCTGAATCATTCAGGCTAGTTTCGGCAATTATGTGGATAAAACAGATCGTCAGTACTCCACCCATCACACAACAACAGCAGCAAAAATGAGGTTCACAAGCTTTGGCACCCACTCTGAGAGCAATGGCTACTCTCGGGACCTCTTGACCAAGCTAATGACGGTATGGGAATCGCATTCAGCTACACTCCAGTTTCCGTACGAGATGTGAATAACAGTCATGCTCTTGCTACCTGATCAACTTTAGCCCATGGTGTATACCATTCTTTTTGACTAGACTTGTGGACTGGTACCGGGAGATCAGGCTATGAACCCCATTTCCATGTCCTAACTGCATCCGTCCGCTTTCCGGTATCGACCACAATAATATTAAAAAGAATCCCTTCAACCAAATCACTCACAGAATAAATTGAAGACACAAAAGCAGCTCCAGCTCTCCTACAACCCAGTTCAATAAGACCAACCGAGTTGCCTGAACCCAATAATCCACTGACACCTCTACATTGGTCACACTGGCAACGGCAGATCTACATAAGAGATTCATTATAGTCCCCATTGTCTTTATCCATTATTTATGTCAACTACTTTTCCATGTCATTCATCAAGTCAGACGGCAACGAATTAATAATTTAAAAGATGTCCTTTTGCATAATTAATTTGAAGCAAATCTAATGTTATAATCATTATGCTAACACTAGGGAAACTATCGCTATAGTTTGCAATATAGTTAGTAACTCATTCTGTACATTTTACGTAACACTGATAGCCATTTTTCCGTGAATTCAAAGTACTGAATTAATATTTAATAACTGCATTAGCTCTTTTAGAGATGCACTAATTTCATTATTCAACAACTCGAAATAGAAAACACAATCTCACTCTGGAGGAAAGTCAGTTATTTATGAACTGAAAAATATAATCTACATCATATCTTCATGTTAAAAATATTAACAAGTTATTCACTATTTTATCGTAGGAAACGATTATTATTCGGGTTGGGTAAGTTCCAAGTAATCGGACGGTTCCATATTTTCGGACACCTAAGATAATACTATATAATAATTATTATTTAACATTTTTTAAATTGTTAAATAAATAATTTAAATAAAATCATAATTATTGAATAGTTTTTTCTTATTTGTCCGAAAATATGAAACCAACCGATAACTCGGAACTAAACCTAATTCATATTGAATATCAAACTGGTATTTTTGATATATTCATTATTCGGTGCACTTAAAAAAAAGATATATAATAAAAATTTAATAGAGTCCTTTATTTCCTATGAGGAAAAATAAACCGTTTATCTTTTATTTTAACTTCTGATATTTTAACGTCGAATTTGCAATGTTGAAAAAAAAATTATTTATTTTTTATAATTACAGTCGATTTTTTGTAATTCTGTAACAATTGTGTGGTCTAATTAATAAATTAGAGAATTTTAAATGTAAGTTAATAGTTTAAACTTTTATTTCATTTTCCTAGTATATTTTAATATTTCTATTTTAGTGTTCAGAATTCGACTAAAATGAAAACTTGAAAATTTTTCACGATTTTAATTTATTGCTAAACTTTCGACATCAAATATTTTTGTAAAAATATTTTTATAGTAAAAGGAATTTAACGAAAAAATCTTTTTCTTTGCTTATGCTAAATGACGAGTTATTGGACATAACTAGAACGGGCACTCGTACCTGTTCGTGACCTTGACCTTCGATCCGACCGCTCCCAAAATCTAATCAACTGGTTCCTGGATAATGAACAACCGTCCCACCAAATTTCAGTCCATTTGGTCGAATACTTTTTGAGTTATGCGAATAAAAAGATTACCATTGATTTATGATAACAAGAATACAAATAAAGATCGAAACATAACTTTACACAATTTTGCAAAAGTAATTATGATTCAACTGTACTCTGATCAGTATCCTTGATACACACTGGTAACATGGATACCAATTATATAACGAGGTAAGATGATAAATTGTGAATCTTTTTCATATGATCGAAAATGTGTAACTGTCCGATAAGTCGTAACTCACCCCATTGCTATTCCCACGGGGTGCAATTCTAATATCCTGGTAGTAATAGAAAGAGGCAAAATAAGAACATTTTTTTGACATGAGGCCCATAACTCAAATTATTTATAGAGTCGAGACATATTTCATCTGTGACGTGAAATTAGCTTGGAGATATGGAGAGTGACGGAGATATGGAGAGTGACGGAGATATGGAGAGTGACGGAGATATGGAGAGTGACGGAGATATGGAGAGTGACGGAGATATGGAGAGTGACGGAGATATGGAGAATGACGGAGATATGGAGAGTGACGGAGATATGGAGAGTGTCGGAGATATGGAGAATGATGGAATTATGGAGAATGATGTAGTTATGGAGAGAGTGATGGAAATATGGAGAGTGAGGTAGATATAGAAAGTGATGGAGATATGGAGAGTGACGGAGATAGGGAGAATGATGGAGTTATGGAGGATGATGGAGATATGGAGAGTCACAAGGATATAGGGACCATCAAAAGGCACAATATGCCCATCCAAGGAAGGTCTCTGTGCACAACCATCTGTGCGCTCGACGTTAAGTTAACAACGGAGCATGGTGAATCTCTCTCCATCACTTCCCACTTGGAACCTATGCACTCCAAACCGTACTCTCAAACCTAACAAAGGAAGAACCTCCACCAGGCGTGGGAGTACAGTTTGGGTGCAATCATTAGCTCCAAGTTTTATCCTGGAATTGATAAGTCAATCTCGCCAATCACTGCCCCCTTCACAGTGGCCGCCCGAAGGCAATTTCTGAGACCAAGGGTACTAGGACAGAATGTCTACGGACAAAATGCCTACGGACAAAATGCCTAACGGACAAAATACCTAACGGACAAATGCCTACGGACAAAATGCCTAAAGGACAAAATGCCTAACGGACAAAATGCCTAACGGACAAAATGCCAACGGACAAAATGCCTAAAGGACAAAATGCCTAACGGACAAAATGCCTAACGGACAAAATGCCTAACGGACAAAATGCCTACGGACAAAATGCCTAAAGGACAAAATGCCTAACGGACAAAATGCCTAACGGACAAAATGCCTACGGACAAAATGCCTAAAGGACAAAATGCCTAACGGACAAAATGCCTAACGGACAAAATGCCTACGGACAAAATGCCTAAAGGACAAAATGCCTAACGGACAAAATGCCTACGGACAAAATGCCTAAAGGACAAAATGACTAACGGACAAAATGCCTAACGGACAAAATGCCTAACGGACAAAATGCCTACGGACAAAATGCCTAAAGGACAAAATGCCTAACGGACAAAATGCCTACGGACAAAATGCCTAAAGGACAAAATGCCTAATGTACAAAATATATGAATAAAGAAAATAGAAATTGTAAAATTATGACGTAAAAGGATGTTACAAGGTGAATAAAAGAACTAACTCCATATTTAAATAAAAGGGCAGAATAGAAAACATTGAAGTGATAACTGTAATGGATTGATTATTGGTAAATAAAGAACACAATACATTATATTGTAATATAACTTATCATAATTGAACATCAAATAATATTTTTAAAAGTTTATGTAAAACATAAGAAAAATGTACACTACGTCCCAGTTACATCTCATAAAGAATATTGTATTTTTTTCCATCGGAACTTATAATACTATGAAAGTAGATGAATAAAACAAATATCGAAGGCATTTTTTATAACCAAAGTAGTTAATTGCATGTCAGTACTAACTTATATAAACATTGTAATTACTTAACTTGCTTTAGAACTTCAAAAGCAACTATAAACATCACTATAGATTCAAGATGATTATTGCTATCTAAAAGAATAAACAATATTAAAAAAAATCAAAATTGAATAAGATGATTATAGTTATCTTAAAAAAAAATGATAATAGAAGAAGATGATTATAGATATCCAATAAAAATGGAAAGATGTAGGAAGATTAATAGCTTAGAGCGATTTGATAAATAGAGCAAACACTTTAGTGATAAATCAGAAATAAAGTGAAATGAAATAAGAGAGTGCTGAGTTACAAATGTTCATATTCAATGTGAAAGTGATTTAGTAAACTATCTCTGACACAAAACTATTTGTCTCCACTTGGTCTAACTTATTTTAAATCTTCGTCCACAACTTCAATATTTGAAATAAATATAAATGCATTTTGTCCGTTAGGCATTTTGTCCGTAGGCATTCTGTCCGCGCATGGAGACCAAGATACATTAACTTACAAGGTATGTTACGCCTTGATACGAATTTTAGACTCTTCTACGCATAAACAAATACGCACATACGAACACACACATGTGACCCTACAACATTAGATTACATACTTTATATACTATACAGCAGGTTAATCACTTTTTAAGGCATCCGTACACTGCACACACAACCATGGACAAATCCTTATATACTATTCACCCAGCTGTATAGTATATAGAGTATGTTATTCAATATTACAGGGTACATCTATCTCGTATTTGTTTATATTCAAAAGAGTCTAAAACTCGTAGCAAGGCATTTGGTATACCTTTTATTAAGTTAATATTAATATATTCATTCATGCCTCAGGGGAATGCCTCAACATTCATGCCTCAGGGATCCAGGTCCGTATTTCTCTTCTGGGGTCCAGGTGGGACATCACGGGCTCCTAACTTCTTTCCTTTCACTCGTGATCTAGTAACCTGATTACCAGGTCATTTGGTGCTAACTGCCTGAACATCTGCAAATGGTTGTTGTGCACAAGTGAGGATGGGAGATTGGGGCTTTCCAAAACCACATGGGTTCAAAGTCTCCATAAATGATGTAATGTGCATCATCCACTATCTCCTCTGCCACCACGGATGACAACCAGGGCTGGTTATATAGGTCTCTAAAAACTAGAGACCCCAGGGAGCACAGGGGTGAGGGTTGCTTCCACAGAGGTTAGAACGGCAGTTTCCACACTAGGCAGGAACTCTCACCTTGATAAGAATGTGAGGATGCCTCTGTTCTCGTTTTCCTACTGGTTAAACTCGATAACTGTGGCATCAAATCAGTGTTCAGTTCAAATATGGGAGTTGGCAGGGTAGGTACAAGGATTTTAAATCAGAGTTACCTTCTCTCAGCCTTCCTCTTTAGATTAGTGAGACTTAGAGCACAGTGGGTTTTATAATTAATATATTGATATATATTTATAATATATATATAATGTAATGCTATCAATTACATTTAGGGCATAATAACTAAAAAATTAACCATAATTAACACTGAATGCATATACGCTTTTATGTACCGTATACACACAAAATATACACTATACATATGTAGAAAACTAGAGGTGACGAGTAAAAACATCTAAATTCAGCACCCCAAATTATGTTAAAGCGGGTATTTTTGTGCTTGCCTCGATTCCTTTGTAAACCAGTGTTTTCTTTCAAATCATTAATTTACATTTTTATTAATATAAAATTATTAATTAATATCAATAATAATTATCAATCAAAATAACCTATATCTCTACCTAATAAATTTACAATTCTCGTGTCTATAATATTCATCAATGTGAATTAATTAAAGCTGATAGTATCTATATGCAATAAAATGTAGGGGTTGAACCAACCTAATTGCCTTCGTAGTATGCGGGAAGGTCATATTTTACCCGGCATTTATTTATTTATTTATCATCTTGTTATTCGCTTAACTGAAAAAGTGTTGAACCAAATTGCCTGAAATTTAGTGAAACGATTGGTCCATGTCCAGTGACCTGCTGGTAGAATTTTAGGAGTGACCTGGTCAAAGGTCAAGGTCATGGTCATTTATAACTCAAGAAGTATTTAACCATATGGATGAAACTGGGTCGATTAATCAATATACAGGAATGATTTTGTTACATTTTGAGATGGATCGGGTCAAAGGTCAAAGATCAAGGTCAAGGCCATTTATAACTCAAGAACTCAAAATGTATTCAACCAAATTGTCTGAAATTTGATGGGACGATTGGAGAGTGTCCAGGAACATATCTCGTAGAATTTAGGGAGCGATCCGGTCAAAGGTCAAGGTCAAGGTCATTTATAACTCAAAAACTCAAAAAGTATTGAACCACATAACATGTATACACCTCATCTTTTGATTTTTTTTTTGTTATCTAGTTTTATATAGGAAACCCTTATAGTCAAAGACTATCCCGGGTCTCGATCAAAGTTTATATTCTGTATTTTATTGTGAAAGAGTATAGATTGCCCGAATCTATACTCTTAATGTAAGGGCACATTGAGTTTTAAATAAATAAAAAAAATATATATTATATTCAGGTAATGCTGAATTCAGCCAGTTTAGTCAAACATAACGAAGTTAAAGCATTCGATTCTAAAAAGAATGAATAATATACCTAGTTTCTATGTACAAATAAATATCCCGGGTCATCGTAGCTTCTTTCACAACAAAACTATAAGCATCTTGATATGAACCTGCGCAATACTCTACCTTGTAGTTAATATACCTTCATTGAGACGGTGACAAGACGCAGGGTGTGACCTGATCTCTCTCGCCGTGAAAAGGCGCCAGGTTTTCTCTTAGTTAGTTGATTGGAGTTGAAGTGATAGTGCTGTCAGACTAAGATAGCTAAGACTATCATCTCAACTCCGAGGTAAAGTCAGTGAAGCACTTGATAGCCTCACTGACAGATCTTTACCGGCATGAAGTCCAGCTGAGCAGTGGGGAACCTTGGTGGAACCACCTTCCACGCGTGGTTTCGGGTGGGACTCAAACATAGCGAAAAGTTGTCTTCGGGATCAGCTCGAATTATCCCTCGAAGGATCTTAACATTCTCAATGTGTTGACCCCACAAACGTCGCTGCTTAAGGGTGAAGAGGCACAGATTTTCTAACCGACGTGCGTATCCCTTGGATTGGATTTCTCCTCTGCGTGTTGAAATGACTTTCTCCTACCTGAATCTCAATTATGAGAGAGAACGAGCAAAAGGGGCCCACGCTCACCCTCGTGAGGTACGCTGATTTTCACTCTTTGGAATCGATGGACCACTTCTGCTTTTTGCACCTGAAACATTCATGCCTCAGGGATCCAGGTCCGTATTTCTCTTCTGGGGTCCAGGTGGGACATCACGGGCTCCTAACTTCTTTCCTTTCACTCGTGATCTAGTAACCTGATTACCAGGTCATTTGGTGCTAACTGCCTGAACATCTGCAAATGGTTGTTGTGCACAAGTGAGGATGGGAGATTGGGGCTTTCCAAAACCACATGGGTTCAAAGTCTCCATAAATGATGTAATGTGCATCATCCACTATCTCCTCTGCCACCACGGATGACAACCAGGGCTGGTTATATAGGTCTCTAAAAACTAGAGACCCCAGGGAGCACAGGGGTGAGGGTTGCTTCCACAGAGGTTAGAACGGCAGTTTCCACACTAGGCAGGAACTCTCACCTTGATAAGAATGTGAGGATGCCTCTGTTCTCGTTTTCCTACTGGTTAAACTCGATAACTGTGGCATCAAATCAGTGTTCAGTTCAAATATGGGAGTTGGCAGGGTAGGTACAAGGATTTTAAATCAGAGTTACCTTCTCTCAGCCTTCCTCTTTAGATTAGTGAGACTTAGAGCACAGTGGGTTTTATAATTAATATATTGATATATATTTATAATATATATATAATGTAATGCTATCAATTACATTTAGGGCATAATAACTAAAAAATTAACCATAATTAACACTGAATGCATATACGCTTTTATGTACCGTATACACACAAAATATACACTATACATATGTAGAAAACTAGAGGTGACGAGTAAAAACATCTAAATTCAGCACCCCAAATTATGTTAAAGCGGGTATTTTTGTGCTTGCCTCGATTCCTTTGTAAACCAGTGTTTTCTTTCAAATCATTAATTTACATTTTTATTAATATAAAATTATTAATTAATATCAATAATAATTATCAATCAAAATAACCTATATCTCTACCTAATAAATTTACAATTCTCGTGTCTATAATATTCATCAATGTGAATTAATTAAAGCTGATAGTATCTATATGCAATAAAATGTAGGGGTTGAACCAACCTAATTGCCTTCGTAGTATGCGGGAAGGTCATATTTTACCCGGCATTTATTTATTTATTTATCATCTTGTTATTCGCTTAACTGAAAAAGTGTTGAACCAAATTGCCTGAAATTTAGTGAAACGATTGGTCCATGTCCAGTGACCTGCTGGTAGAATTTTAGGAGTGACCTGGTCAAAGGTCAAGGTCATGGTCATTTATAACTCAAGAAGTATTTAACCATATGGATGAAACTGGGTCGATTAATCAATATACAGGAATGATTTTGTTACATTTTGAGATGGATCGGGTCAAAGGTCAAAGATCAAGGTCAAGGCCATTTATAACTCAAGAACTCAAAATGTATTCAACCAAATTGTCTGAAATTTGATGGGACGATTGGAGAGTGTCCAGGAACATATCTCGTAGAATTTAGGGAGCGATCCGGTCAAAGGTCAAGGTCAAGGTCATTTATAACTCAAAAACTCAAAAAGTATTGAACCACATAACATGAAACTTGGTGGGACGATTGGTCATTATCAAGTTACCAGTTTACCAGATTTTTGGAGAGACCGGGTTAAAGCGACGATGAAGGTATGCACTCTACCGAGTGGACGTATTCTAGTTATCCATATTGTCATTCCCAACTTACTTTTCCCAACTCCCATGTTATCATCACCCTATTTTTACCGAATCCACTTTTTTAACTTACTACATATTATCATTTCTAACCTCCTGGTTACAAAAAGAAACATATTATCATAACTGCCTTTATCCAACCACGTATCATAACCCCTTAATATCAAACCCCATATTATCATAACCCCCCAATCCTCTCTACCCCCTTTGTACCATGTTAGTTATTTCCCCCATCAGAGTTCTGATGTTCTTCTTACGTGTCTTTGTGAACCACTTTGTTTGCCTAATTAGAAATAAGGTACAACTTTCAGAACTAAAATATACACAGTTCAATTGAACTAAAGTTTGGTTATTTTTAACACAAGTTTAGTTAAGAAGAGATGAGCTCTTGCTTCAACTAATTTCAATGAGGATTTTTCTAGGTTTCGAAACATGAATTTTAAATTTTCAGTTATTAATTTTAGGAAATAATTTTGCAGACAGACATTTGGTGAGGAACTTTTTTTAGTGACAATAATTTCCTACTTCAAAGGATGAAATGGGTAAAAGGATATTTTAACTATTATTTCTGTTATCGTTACAGTTGATAACACAATTATTTTGATCCAACAGAAAAGTTTACTTCACTTTCGAGGGCTGTGGCAACTTTTTTCAAGCTTACCCTCGGCTTCAATCTTGACCACAATTCGATAAACTGTCGTCTTTGCGTAGCGAGTTCTATTAATGATGTCCGAAGGAGAGTTCCCAGTGTGTATCATTCCGCATTGGTTTTCCATCTCGCTAATTCTATCATGCTTGACGAAATCTTTCTATATATTATTATACTAGTGATCTTTCAGAATAGGGCTTTGAGATTTTCTGAATTTCTTGATAATTATTCGAACAATAGTTAGAAAAGTATGTGAATTACAAATAATCCTAGACTTACATGTGGGACCATGCATATATAATTTGATGCAGAATTCTTGGCTCTCTGCAAGAAGAAATGTATTTAAATTACCATATAATCGAAATATCAAGATGTTTTTACACAAAAAATATTTACAAAAGGAATGTAATTATCATATTATTTCATTTTTATGAAATTTATAATTCATTTATAGTATAATTGATTCTTGCTGTCAGAGTACCAAGGCATGTTAAAGAACAAACTTTGAATCGAACAACTACGGCCTAACACTCTAACAGTCACACTAACACTCTAACAGTCACACTAACACTCTAACAGTCACACTAACACTCTAACAGTCACACTAACACTCTAACAGTCACACTAACACTCTAACAGTCACACTAACACTCTAACAGTCACACTAACACTCGAACATTCACACTAACACTCTAACAGTCACACTAACACTCTAACAGTCACACTAACACTCTAACAGTCACACTAACACTCTAACATTCACACTAACACTCTAACAGTTTAACTAACACTCTAACAGTCACATTAACACTCTAAGAGTCACACTAACACTCTAACAGTCACACTAACACTCTAACAGTCACACTAACACTCTAACAATCACACTAACACTCTAACAGTCACACTAACACTCTAACAGTCACACTAACACTCTAACAGTTTAACTAACACTCTAACAGTCACATTAACACTCTAAGAGTCACACTAACACTCTAACAGTCACACTAACACTCTAACAGTCACACAAAGACAGTTAGTAGATTATTATTGTTATTATTTATACAGGGTGGGGCGTAAGTTTGG
The DNA here is from genome assembly GCA_947561585.1 of Caprella mutica. Lineage (NCBI taxonomy): Eukaryota > Metazoa > Arthropoda > Malacostraca > Amphipoda > Caprellidae > Caprella > Caprella mutica. The sequence continues at coordinate 44,273 of CANNZV010000154.1, forward strand.
AAGCAATTTTTCAAACATTAATATAATTCTTAAAAATAAGTTCCTAAGTAGGTGATAGGGTTTGAACTATAGTAGAGACACTACATTATGACGTGGCAGTGTTATTTTTTACAAAAATTTAGTCAATTCAAAAATGTCAGACAAAAGAGAAACCATTATTGCTCTACACCGTGCCGGGAAGTCAGATTCCGTCATTTCAAAGACTCTCTCAATAGCGAGATCGACTGTTTGGAAGTGTGTGAAGCGTTTTAATGAGAGAGGAGACTTGACTGATCGTCCAAGAAATGGTAGACCACGCTCATAACGCACCAAACAACTGATAAAATGTGCCCGAGAGAAGATCAAGAGGAACCCGAAAAGGTCAATACGATTGTTAGCCAAAACAGCTAATGTGAGTCCCAGAACAATGTGAAGAGTTGTCAAAGAAGACTTAAAGATGTCCTCTTTCACCCTCCAAAAGAGACAGACTCTGTCAGAAGCTGTAAAGAAAAAGAGATTGGAGAGAACCAAAGCACTTCTGAGAGAATTGAAGTCTGGCACGGCTGGTGAAATTGTTTGATCTGACGAAAAAATTTTCACAGTGGAAATGGCTCACAACCGGAGGAATGATAGAATAATTGGTAAAAGTGCAAAAGACATCCCATACAACCAAAAATCTGTCCACAGAACCATGAAACCTGCTTCAGTAATGGTCTGGGCCACCGTTTCAGAAACTTGGAGATCTCCTTTAATTTTTGTGGAACAAGGCGCCAAAATCAATGCTAAATGTTATATTGAGAATATTTTGACGCCAATGTTGGAGTCAGCTAAGGATCACTTCGGTAATGACACTCTATGGACATTTCAGCAAGACGGCGCGACTTCACATACTGCAAATGTCACTCAAAACTGGTGCCATGACCATCTTCCACGGTTTTGGTCCAAAGAAATGTGGCCTCCCTGCTCCCCAGATGTTAATCCTATGGACTTTTCGGTATGGTCCATTCTTGAATCAAAGGCCTGTGGTAAATTCCATCGCAGTGTGGATGATTTAAAGCGTTCGCTCCAGAGATCTTGGAAGGAAATTTCACAAGAACAGTTGCGTGCCGCAGTAGGAGGAGTTCGGAGGAGATTTGAGGCTGTTATTAAAAACAAGGGGGGACATATTGAATAAATTTATGATTTTTGAATTCTTAAAACCCATATGTAATAATACATAACTGTAAATTATTAAATATATTTTTCATTGGATTATAATATGCACTTTCATTTGCTTCCAAACTTACGCCCCACCCCGTATATGAATTAGGTTGAATAGAAATGTTGAACATGAATTCTGAACATGACATTTGATCATGATTTTTGACCATGATGTTTGACCATACCTTTTGACCATACATTTGACCATAACTTCTGAACATGACTTTTTTTACCATATTTTGACCATATTTTCCACAATGCCTTTTGACCATGCCTTTTGACCATAACTTTTGACCATGCCTTTTGACCATGCCTTTTGACCATGTCTTTTGACCCACTGTTACCAACAGTTGAAGTCAGTTGACCAATGTTTCATATCACCCAACTGTGTAATGTCGTCCCCAAAAATACAAACGTTGATGAAAAGCAAACTCCCTTTCCAATTTTCTTTTCTCCAAAGTAAATAATTTACTAAATTGACACTTAGAGCATCACAAATTAGCCGCCAGTTCTTTTTAGTTTCTAATTTGAATATTTGTTATTATTTGATCCGATAATATTCGTTTGGATTACTTTGATATTAAAATAGGATTAAATCTGAAGTAAAACATACAGTTACTAAATTGGAGTAGATAATTATTATTCACATTTACGAACATATATAAAATAGTATATAATGATTATTAACCCTATACGGCATGATTTATTTATTGTGAAGTAAAAAATGTTTCCTATCTATTTTTTTGATGTTAAGAAGGTATATATCTGATATTATGAAAAGAAAATGATTTAATAAAAAATTGAAAGAGTAACCGGAAGTGAACCAATTAGTTCAGTTGTGATTGAAACACATGTTTTTTTATAGAACTTCAGAATGAATAAATTTCAATTTGGCTAATAAAATTCACATTCAAGTAAAAAATGTATTCAATTTTATCCACTTTTTAAACATTAAATTAACAAAATAAAACTGTGATGACAAGATGATAAATAAAAATAATTGATCAATAATAAGAATAATAATAAATCCTTTGAGATATAAATATTTCCTTCCCTGAACTTCAACAAAATAATAATACATAATAAATCCTTTGAGATATGAATATTTCCTTCACTGAACTTCAACATAAATGAAATACAAAAGCATAACAATATAATTCCTTATAAATGAATGATCATTGCACAGCAAACCTAATGGTTGACTTTATGATGAAAGTTTATTTGATGTGAAATAATTTGAAGTGATTAGATTTATTGTTGAGGCAGAGAGTGACCTGACATTTGCTGCACTTGACATTAGTACGGCCCTTACATCCCTCATACCTACAAATTCGTCTCACATCATCAATTATTGGCCAATGATCAACCAAATCAAACCGTGAGTCAGGTGTTGGAAGGCTTCTTATGCCAGTCTTCAACACCTTCTTAGGGACAGTGGAGGCTTCACCAGAAGAAGGACGTCCTCGTTTTGTACCCTTCTGTTTACCTGCTTCCAACAAGGCGGTTGAAATACGTAACTTGAAGAATTGCAGCTGCATAACTTCTGACTTAGGAATGGATATTTGTGATGCTGTCCGTTTGTAAAGTAGCCAAGCATTGACTACTGACATGTCAAGCATATGAAACACAAGTTTCATATAATACTTCTTTGACCTCAACTGCGTTCTGTAGAGTGAAATAAGTGCATCGGCCATGTCAACTCCTCCCATTGATTTGTTATATCTTGAAATAATATCGGGACAATCAACCTCTACTCTTCTCAACTTCTTATGATCAAATCTAGAAACTGTACCAACTGGTTCAGATTTTGCAAAAGTGGACACTATATTGACAACTTTGTTATCAAACCACCTTACATAAGTAACTTCACAGTCCTCAGTGACTAGCTTCTTTTCTTCGTAGGAGCCACGTCCTTTCCTCATCAAATTTTTATCCTCCACTTTGGTAGGCTTTATTCCTGGTAGTCTTGGAGTTCGCACGGTGCCACAAGCCCATATTTTCCTCGATGCTAAATGCTGAAGCAGTGGAACCGAGGTAAAATAATTGTCAAAAAACAGACAATAATTTTTATTAGCAGGAATATTTTCTGCTAAATGAAGCACAACATTGCTACTTGCTTTCAAATCTGGTACAGTTGGATTATCAACGGGCTCAATTTTTCCAGTGTAAGGCATAAAGTCGTATGTCATACCAAATTCATCAGCCAGCACAAACATTTTGAATCCCCACTTCTTCGGCTTAGATGGAATGTATTGTTTCATGCTACAAGCGCCCTTGAAGGGGACCATTTGCTCATCCACACTGAGATTCTTTGTCATCGGTATTTTCCTGAATGTCTTTCTCAAATGGTCAACCATTGGACGGACTTTGAAGAGCTTGTCTTCATTTCTTGATTGGAGAGTAGTGTTATCCACGATATGAAAATTGCTCTTTATATCTTGCCACCGGTTGTAACTCATTATGGCTCCAGGAATCTCATGAGATCCAGGAATATGTTTGCTCCAATGCATTCTTGCATGACTAAGTTTGCTAATTGAAAAATGCAAACAGAGACCGATCCATTGCTCCAGTTCGTTCCTTGTAAGATTCAATGGCTTGTTTGGATTTCTTTGACAGGAGTAGAGATTACTTTGAGTAACTACAATATCTAAAAAATCGTTTGTGATGATGTTTTTGAACATCTGGTAGGGAGTTAACAAATCTTCCTCCTCAATATCAGGTCCCTCAAATTCATGATCCACAGTAGCATCTTCTCTGTCTTGTGGTTGCCAAGATGATCGTAAGGTTCTATTTGAGACTCTTATTGAACGATCAGGAGTTATCGTTTCGTCTTGATCGAAATCTCCTTCCTGAATCTCTATGACCGCAGTCTCTTCAGTGATTGACATGTTGTTAGCTACTGCTTCATCAGATTCAATTACATCTGTAATATGAAATTAAATTAACCTTCAATAATCTATGTTTGAAAATGGAAAGTATAACTATTGGTTTCTTTTTTTACATTCTACATTACCTTCAGAGTCAATGTCACCAAGTGGAGAACGTGGAGGTGAAAAATTTGGATCGCCAACTGAGTCGTCATCTTCAAACATATCGTCTTCACTGTCTTCATTATTGACACTGATAGGAATGACGGGCAAATTTCTTTTTCTTCCATAGAATGAATTCGTCGAAAACCCTGAAATAATTATATAATAATTTTTTGAAATTTCAACTGAACTAATTAGTCACAAGTATCTAATACATCTTGTATGCATGACTGAACTAATTAGTTCATGCATTAAAAACAGTTATTGTAACTAAAGTACAATAATAAATAAAGAAATATTATGCCTAAATAACTTTTTAGACATATATAAGCATTGTTTTCATTTTCTAAGTACAAGATATTACCTATGTCATCAGCCATAGAAGATCAAATTTAGGGAAACGCGAGAAAAGAGTAGACACAACCACACGTGACAACATCTGAACTAAAACTGACGCGCGCGCACTATTTTCTAGCGTGGTAACACTTAGACGGACACGTTCAGTTGAGATTTCAAACAAGTTCTCTAATAGTTTCATATATAATTCTATTTAATTTTACTGAACTAATTAGTTCACTTATGCCGTATAGGGTTAAAATAATCAGATAAATCGATATACATATTATATATTCTTTATATGATCGAAAGTGTGGAAATGGTCCATAACTCGGTACTCACCCAAACGATACTGGATATTATTGTTAAAATTTAGACAATTGAATAACAATTAGATAATGACTGAAATAGTATTAATTTTTTGACTAATTGGTCTCCTTCTGGGAAATCTCACTAAATTTATGAAGTGTAGCACAAGAGAAACGACGTAAAAGTTGTACATCCTTTATTTTTAGAGCTTTCGAATAATAGAAAATTCATTATCAATAACCTAATTAGGACTAATTTCCTTTTCTTTATTTTAAATTTCATTTGTACTAACTATTTAGGTGACTTTATTAATTTCGGTATCCAAAATACTTCTTATTTCTATATATTTCTTTAAAATTAGTCTTAATTAGGTTATTGATAATGAATTTTCTATTATTCGAAAGCTCTAAAAATAAAGGATGTACAACTTTTTCGTCGTTTCTCTTGTGCTACACTTCATAAATATTATTTTTTTAATGCTAAATGGATATTGTTTTCATTCTTTGATCAAATTCAATTCAATTTATCATTCTATTAAAATAAAAACTATCTCATACCTTCAATCAATTTAATATGAAATTTTAATCCAATTTCACAAACGAGTTCCTTGTTTAATTTTTCCATCAATCATCAGAAGGGTTGTGACAATATGCTTTTAAAATCATAGATCCTGAATGTGTTATAGACGGAGAGAATTAAAGAGTATTGAATCGTTATAAGCAAGCGGTATATTCAATTCGAAACCATTTCATTTCGTTTCGTCTATGATATTCTTAGGATCTATGATTTTAAAAGCCTATTGTCACAAACCGAATCATATCAGTGTCAGTCAGTTTGTGTTGAAGTGAGGATGTCTGTGTCAGTTCTCTCTGTCTCTCTCACTCGGTGACTAACTGCTATTATAATAATCAGAGTAAGTTAACCCGTTAAATGGGGTTAGCGGGGCTTGAACCCATTGGGTCAATTATATAGGGTGAATGCCTGGTTAACAAACAAATTAAATTAGCGACAATTTAAATATTGTAATCAATTTTTAATGAATAATTGCAATGAAATGAAGAATAAATTTTGCAAATTATATTAGGCCTAAAATGAAATAAATAATAAATGAATAGCACTGCATTGAACTATTCTTTGAATTCCGAAAATTGGTAGGAATGTTCCAGTTAGAAAAATATAAACTAATTGGTAATTACATTAGCCATTTAAAGTTGTATGAACTAGGTAAGATATATGTCATTACTACGCGCTGTACTATTGTAGTCATTTAAAGTATTTCATTTATATTTTATGACACTGTAAAACTACGTGCAATCACTGTACTAAACTGCGGACAGTTACTGTATATATACGGACAGTTACCGTATATATATACGGACAGTTATCGTATATATACGGACAGTTATCGTATATATACGGACAGTTACCGTAAATATACGGACAGTTACCGTATATATACGGACAGTTACCGTATATATACGGACAGTTACCGTATATATACGGACAGTTACCGTATATATACGGACAGTTATCGTATATATACGGACAGTTACCGTAAATATACGGACAGTTACCGTATATATACGGACAGTTACCGTATATATACGGACAGTTACCGTATATATACGGACAGTTACCGTAAATATACGGACAGTTACCGTATATATATACGGACAGTTACCGTAAATATACGGACAGTTACCGTATATATATACGGACAGTTACCGTATATATATACGGACAGTTATCGTATATATACGGACAGTTACCGTATATATACGGACAGTTACCGTATATATACGGACAGTTACCGTATATATACGGACAGTTACCGTATATATACGGACAGTTACCGTATATATACGGACAGTTACCGTATATATATACGGACAGTTATCGTATATATACGGACAGTTATCGTATATATACGGACAGTTACCATATATAAATGAACAGTTACCTTAAATATACGGACAGTTACCTTAAATATACGGACAGTTACCTTAAATATATGGACAGTTACCGTAAATAAACGGACAGTTACCTTAAATATACGGACAGTTACCTTAAATATACGGACAGTTACCTTAAATATACGGACAGTTACCTTAAATATACGGACAGTTACCTTAAATATACGGACAGTTACCTTAAATATATGGACAGTTACCGTAAATAAACGGACAGTTACCTTAAATATACGGACAGTTACCTTAAATATACGGACAGTTACCTTAAATATACGGACAGTTACCTTAAATATACGGACAGTTACCGTAAATATACGGACAGTTACCGCAAATATACGGACAGTTACTGTAAAACTATGGACAGTTTCTGTAGAACTACAGAAATTACCATAAATATACGGAAATTACCGTAAATTTACGGACAATTACCGTAAATATACGGACAGTTACTGTAAAACTACGGAAATTACCGTAAATATACGGAAATTACCGTAAATTTACGGATAATTACCGTAGTAAATGTACGGACAGTTGCTGTAAAACTACCGAAATTACCGTAAAGTTCCCATTTATTAACTCTAGTCGGTTAATTACAGAATGTTTTGGGATAGAAACTATATTACCAACATAACTCTACGGGGAACTTCTCAATCGTCCGATACCCCATTGGTCCGACACTTTTAGATATTTTATATGAAACTGTAATGTAGTATGTTGTATCCGTTAGTTTGTTGTACTGCACACTTCATGATTGATTAATGACCTGGCAAGGGGGGGGGGGGGGCAACGGGGAGTGTCGGACCAACGGGGAGTGTCGGACCAACGGGGAGTGTCAGGCCAACAGGGAGTGTCGGACCAACGGGGAGTGTCAGACCAACGGGGAGTGCCGGACCAACGGGGAGTGTCGGACCAACGGGGAGTGTCGGACCAACGGGGAGTGTCGGACCAACGGGGAGTGTCGGACCAACGGGGAGTGTCGGACCAACGGGGAGTGTCGGACCAACGGGGAATGTCGGACCAACGGGGAATGTCGGACCAACGGGGAGTGTCGGACCAACGGGGAGTGTCGGACCAACGGGGAGTGTCGGACCAACGGGGAGTGTCGGACCAACGGGGAGTGTCGGACCAACGGGGAGTGTCGGACCAACGGGGAGTGTCGGACCAACGGGGAGTGTCGGACCAACGGGGAGTGTTGGGCCAACTGGGAGTGTCGGGCCAACTGGGAGTGTCGGACCAACTGGGAGTGTCGGACCAACGGGTAGTGTCGGACCAACGGGGAGTGTCGGACCAACGGGGAGTGTCGGACCAACGGGGAGTGTCAGGCCAACGGGGAGTGTCAGGCCAACGGGGAGTGTCGGACCAACGGGGAGTGTCGGACCAACGGAGAGTGTCAGGCCAACGGGGAGTGTCAGGCCAACGGGGAGTGTTAGGCCAACGGGGAGTGTTAGGCCAACGGGGAGTGTTAGGCCAACGGGGAGTGTCAGGCCAACGGGGAGTGTTAGGCCAACGGGGAGTGTTAGGCCAACGGGGAGTGTTAGGCCAACGGGGAGTGTTAGGCCAACGGGGAGTGTTAGGCCAACGGGGAGTGTTAGGCCAACGGGAAGAGTCGGACCAGCATGGGGGGTCGGACCAGCGGGGGTATGAGACCAATGGAGGGTTTCGGACCAACTGGGGGTCTCGGACCAATGAATGGTAACCGCTCTACGTATCATATTAGGTATGTGCGAATTTTATGTATGTATTAGTTAGTGGTGAGAAAACTCAATCAGCGGACATGATGCATTCATTGCACAAATATATAAATGTATTTTATTTTACGGAAGTCATGTGTTACAATATTAAAAATAGAGTTTCTTTAATTTTCATCTGGAAATGGATAAGTAATCTAAGCAGTCGGTAATTGAAAACGTTTCCTGCTTATTTTTAGGTTGTTATTATCGGGTAATTTCAGCTACACGGACAGGTTACTAATTATCGGTTTGCTAGAAAAGACTCGCAAGTTAAAAATAGGGTATTTATTTATCAACTTTAAACAATTTAAGAATTTTGTTCACCTGTATTTTTCTAAAAAATTACTTTCAGTGATTTAGATGTTTTTATAGGGCTAATTTACAGTTGTAAAAAAGGAATTAAAATAAAGTTAAATAGTAATTAGGTTATCATATATTTCTTATTTTATGATTGATAATGGAGAACCGTCTGTTGCCACTGAACTTACCTTAGGTACTCCCATTGTTTTTACCTTTAAGATAGTGTTAATTACTAGCAGGTAACTTGTGGTACACTAACTAACTTCTTTTTCTAACCGCAAAAACACTAGTATAAATCGTCGCTTCAAAACATTCATAAAATATTGTTACAAGTGTTGTGCTTCTCTTAATATGCAACATTTTTATATAAATTCAGTTCAGCAGGATTTAGAGAAGTGCTTCTTAAACTGTGTAAATTACCTTAAGCAGGGCAATTTAAATATTTAATAGGGTAAATGAGTAATTGTAGTTTTTTTTTGTCTTTTTTTTCTATGAGCTGGTTACGCTACCTACTTTCCTGCAATATTTTAATTTATTATCTTATTGAAGAATAGCCACTTATTATTATTTATAACATTAACTGTATTATTTGTCCTTTCATATTCCAAGAAACCTGCTAGAGTAATGATATAATTAATGCAACAATGGAACAATTTATTTATGAACACATATAAAATATAAAAAATTCCTAACAAATAAAGTTCATTAATCACATACGTAAAGAAGCTCGTATCAAGGCTTTTAGAGCATCCTTTATAACCTATATAAAGTAAATTTAAATTAAAAGTGGGTGACGTCTAAAGAAAATATAATGAAATTGCTTTAGTGAGTGACGTCTGAAGAAACAGAATAAAGTTTAATTACCACTGATTTAGAGACTAAACTTGAGAGAGAAAAGTATCTTAAAGTGCTACAGTAATTAACTACCTATTACCCTGATTTATTGTTATTGTTATCTTTCAGGTTGTTGTTGTGAAGTGGTTACTGTGGTGCAGTGTCTGTGGTTAACTCTGGTGCAGTGGTAGTGTCTGTGGTTCACTGTGGATTATTCTACTGTGGAGGTAAACTCAAAATAAACATTTTAAAGGTAAGAAAACAGTTACAAGGTAGTATGTAACTAGTAATGAAGCTGTTCATTGAAAAGATATACCTACTTGTATCTTCTTTTTCTCCATACAAATTATAAGAATTTAATTCGAACTACTTCTAATCAAAATTAAATTTTCAAGTTTGCACAGCTAAAATGTGTTAAATTTATGTAAAACTAATGCCAACAGACGGCAGTAAAATATAACACAAAATATTACATTTGTTAGATGTCTTAAAACAAATAAAAAATGAAAATCAGGAAAATGTTGAAGTAGCCACAACAGATACTACTACTTTGACTGTACTAGTTAGATGCAAAATTTATTTGTTATTACCTTCGCAGAATGCGGGAAGGTTATATTATTGACGGCATTAATTAATTTATTTATTTATCATCTTGTTATTCGCATAACTGAAAAAATGTTGAACTAAATTGCCTGAAATTTGGTGAAACGATTGTTTAATGTCCAGTGACCTACTGCTAGAAATTTGGGAGCGACTTGGTCAAAGGTCAAGGTCATAGTGATTTATAACTCAAAAATATTGCGCCATATTGCATGAAACTTGGTTGGGCAATTGGTCAATATTCAGGAACCATTTTGTTAGATTTTGGAAGCGATCGGGTCAAAGGTCAAAGATCAAGGTCAAGGCCATTTATAACTCAAAAACTATTTAACCAAATTTTCTGATATTTGATGGGACAATTGAACAATGTCCACAAACCATCTGGTAGAATTTTGGGAGAGATTCGGTCAAAGGTCAAGGTAATTTATAACTCAATATCTCAAAAAGTATTGAACCATATTGTATGAAACTTGGTGGGTCGATTGGTCACTATCCAGTCACCAGTTTATTAAATTTTGGTAGCAAACGGATAAGCGGCAAAGGTAATCTAGGTAATGTATACATTAAATAGAAATAAAATTCCTATCATTTTCATCGTTTCATCTGTATTTTATGCAGGGATAGTTAAAAGTACCTTAATCATCTGTTATATATCAGTAAACCGCCAAAAGCTTATCTACAAACATCGGGTACTTCTACTGAAGAATTTCAAATTGTTGCTTAAAGGCCCGTTTATATACACGCTACGATAAAATGTAACGATATATCGTAATGAAGAGGTTACAATTTATCATTAAGTGTAAACAGGAGATCGGAGCGATTTATTGGAGTTGGAATTGGATTGTGCGATTGGTTGGTGCCTTCAGGCTCAAATTTATACGAATCGTAACGACAAATTGGTACGTGTAAACAGGGTTACAAGAAATCATTAGACTAGCTCAACATATAATGCTAAACACATTCCAAATGCAGACCACCACAATGTTTCTTCAATGACTGCTAGTGGAGACTAAGAATATTGGAGTAAAAATCGTTGCGTGTAAACACTGTCTCAATCATCTGATAAATTGTTACGATCTCTGTGTTCAATAAAATTCTTCAATTTAGACCCTTACTCCACCTAACTCTTATGCATTTTGTTTGAAATAATTAAGATGTATTTAGCTGATATTTCCATGTGTTCAAAAATAATTACTTATTATTTTATAGTTTATTATTAGCTTAATTAAACTGAACTTTACCTATTTTATTTTGAAGTTCAAAAGCTGTAATAACAAATGTTATTTTGTTTGTTTAAATTTGTTGCGTGAAGATATAATACTGAAGTTACTTTTGTTAAGATTTATACCTAACTTTTAATTTCAATTGCCTTTTAATTACTGTTAATTAGCCTCTTCAAAGTTTTGTTTCATTTGTTAGTATAAACTAAGGTATATTTATTTGTAGGTGTACAGGTAAGTCTCGTACAACGGACAGTACATGTACTGGAAAAAGTGTCCGCTATGCCGATCAATGTACGCTATACGTGATTGAGAATTTAGTTCAGTTTGGGATTTGAACCTTGCAACATTTATTTAATAGCATTAAAAAGAAACGCTAATGAAGGTAAACAATCTCAGACTATAATTAAAGGAATATTTCAATGAAAATCTTATAACATTCATATAACTTACTTATATAATTATTATAGTACTATAAAATATAATAAAAAGGGTGATATTTTTTAACTTAACTTACTTAGCTATCTATGTACCTACAAACTAATTTGCATTGCATAATTAATAATATTTAATTAAACTGAACACAATATTAAAATAAATTGTTTACTTCCTGTTCTTATTTTTGTATGGTATGAATAAATAAAGTATAAATATAGTATAGTATACAGTAGTTACACCAGTTTCAAATTTCTATTGAACTTTTCAAATCAAAGAAAATGTGGCGGAAAGGGGTAACAAAATCAAAATACTGAAAATATGAAAAACAGTACATTTATTGTTGATTGTCAGTAATACCTCTGAATATAATCAATGTTTGACTATACCATTTACAGTTCTAGTTGATCCAAATGAAATAATATTTGATCCAAGAGAAATGATATTTGATCCAAGAGAAATAATATTTGATCCAAGAGAAATAATATTTGATCCAAGAGAAATAATATTTGATCCAAGAAAAATAATATTTGATCCAAGAGAAATAATATTTGATACAAGAGAAATAATATTTGATCCAAGTGAAATAATATTTGATCCAAGAGAAATGATATTTGATCCAAGAGAAATAATATTTGATCCAAGTGAAATAATATTTGATCCAAGAGAAATAATATTTGATCCAAGAGAAATAATATTTGATCCAAGAGAAATAACATTTGATCCAAGTGAAATAATATTTGATCCAAGAGAAATAATATTTGATCCAAGAGAAATAATATTTGATCCAAGAAAAATAATATTTGATCCAAGAGAAATAATATTTGATCCAAGAGAAATAATATTTGATCCAAGAGAAATAATATTTGATCCAAGAGAAATAATATTTGATCCAAGAGAAATAATATTTGATCCAAGAGAAATAATATTTGATCCAAGAGAAATAATATTTGATCCAAGAGAAATAATATTTGATCCAAGAGAAATAATATTTGATCAAAGAGAAATAATATTTGATCCAAGAGAAATAATATTTGATCCAAGTGAAATAATATTTGATCCAAGTGAAATAATATTTGATCCAAGTGAAATAATATTTGATCCAAGTGAAATAATATTTGATCCAAGTGAAATAATATTTGATCCAAGTGAAATAATATTTGATCCAAGAGAAATAATATTTGATCCAAGAGAAATAATATTTGATCCAAGAGAAATAATATTTGATCCAAGAGAAATAATATTTGATCCAAGAGAAATAATATTTGATCGAAGAGAAATAATATTTGATCCAAGAGAAATAATATTTGATCCAAGAGAAATAATATTTGATCCAAGAGAAATAATATTTGATCCAAGAGAAATAATATTTGATCCAAGAGAAATAATATTTGATCAAAGAGAAATAATATTTGATCCAAGTGAAATAATATTTGATCCAAGAGAAATAATATTTGATCCAAGTGAAATAATATTTGATCCAAGAGAAATAATATTTGATCCAAGTGAAATAATATTTGATCCAAGTGAAATAATATTTGATCCAAGTGAAATAATATTTGATCCAAGTGAAATAATATTTGATCCAAGAGAAATAATATTTGATCCAAGAGAAATAATATTTGATCCAAGAGAAATAATATTTGATCCAAGAGAAATAATATTTGATCCAAGAGAAATAATATTTGATCCAAGAGAAATAATATTTGATCCAAGAGAAATAATATTTGATCAAAGAGAAATAATATTTGATCCAAGTGAAATAATATTTGATCCAAGTGAAATAATATTTGATCCAAGTGAAATAATATTTGATCCAAGTGAAATAATATTTGATCCAAGTGAAATAATATTTGATCCAAGTGAAATAATATTTGATCCAAGTGAAATAATATTTGATCCAAGAGAAATAATATTTGATCCAAGTGAAATAATATTTGATCCAAGTGAAATAATATTTGATCCAAGTGAAATAATATTTGATCCAAGTGAAATAATATTTGATCCAAGAGAAATAACATTTGATCCAAGTGAAATAATATTTGATCCAAGTGAAATAATATTTGATCCAAGTGAAATAATATTTGATCCAAGTGAAATAATATTTGATCCAAGAGAAATAATATTTGATCCAAGTGAAATAATATTTGATCCAAGTGAAATAATATTTGATCCAAGTGAAATAATATTTGATCCAAGTGAAATAATATTTGATCCAAGTGAAATAATATTTGATCCAAGAGAAATAATATTTGATCCAAGTGAAATAATATTTGATCCAAGTGAAATACTATTTGATCCAAGAGAAATAATATTTGATCCAAGTGAAATAATATTTGATCCAAGTGAAATACTATTTGATCCAAGAGAAATAATATTTGATCCAAGTGAAATAATATTTGATCCAAGTGAAATAATATTTGATCCAAGTGAAATAATATTTGATCCAAGTGAAATAATATTTGATCCAAGTGAAATAATATTTGATCCAAGTGAAATAATATTTGATCCAAGTGAAATAATATTTGATCCAAGTGAAATAATATTTGATCCAAGTGAAATAATATTTGATCCAAGTGAAATAATATTTGATCCAAGTGAAATAATATTTGATCCAAGTGAAATAATATTTGATCCAAGAGAAATAATATTTGATCCAAGAGAAATAATATTTGATCCAAGTGAAATAATATTTGATCCAAGTGAAATACTATTTGATCCAAGTGAAATACTATTTGATCCAAGAGAAATAATATTTGATCCAAGTGAAATAATATTTGATCCAAGTGAAATAATATTTGATCCAAGTGAAATAATATTTGATCCAAGTGAAATAATATTTGATCCAAGTGAAATAATATTTGATCCAAGTGAAATAATATTTGATCCAAGTGAAATAATATTTGATCCAAGTGAAATAATATTTGATCCAAGTGAAATAATATTTGATCCAAGTGAAATAATATTTGATCCAAGTGAAATAATATTTGATCCAAGTGAAATAATATTTGATCCAAGAGAAATAATATTTGATCCAAGAGAAATAATATTTGATCCAAGTGAAATAATATTTGATCCAAGTGAAATAATATTTGATCCAAGTGAAATAATATTTGATCCAAGAGAAATAATATTTGATCCAAGTGAAATAATATTTGATCCAAGTGAAATAATATTTGATCCAGTGAAATTGAATGTTTTATCATCTCGATACCTCACATTTTGTTGGTTGGTTGCAAGAAAAATGTCACGCTTTTAATATTTAATGAATAAAAAATATTTGTATAATTTATGAGAGATTAATTATGATTGGCCCATCATAATCTCTCATTGCATAATCTTTCATTGCCCACCATAATCTTTCATTGTCCATCTTAATCTTTCATTATCCACCATAATCTTTCATTATCCACCATAATCCTTTATTGCCCACCATAATCCTTCATTGCACACCAAAATCCTTCATTGCCCACCATAACCTTTTATTGCCCACCATAATCTTGTATTGCCCACCATAATATTTCATTGCCCACCATAACCTTTTATTGCCCACCATAATCTTGCATTGCCCACCATAATCTTTCATTGCCCACCATAAACTTTCATTGCCCACCATAATCTTTCATTGCCCACCATAATCTTTCATTGCCCACCATAATCTTTCATTGCCCACCATAATCTTTCATTGCCCACCATAATCTATCATTGCCCATAATAATAATCTTCAAAGTCCACCATTTTAGTTGGCCTATCGGTATCTTTCATCGATATCTTTCATTATTCATTATACGTAAAATTTATTTACATACAATTTATTAACATGAAATTTATTTATATTAAATTTATTTACATTGAATTTATTTGAATTAAATTTATTTAAATAAAATTTATTCACATAAATTTTTTGTACATAAAACTTATTTACATAAAGTTGTAAATAAATGTTATGTAAATTAATTTTATGTGAATCAATTTTATGTAAATTAATTTTATGTAAATAAATTTTATGTGAATAAATTATATAAATATTTTTATACATTAAATATTAAAAGCATAACATTTTTCTTGGAGCCAACTAACAGACAAAAACACAAAATGTGAGGTATCGAGATGATAAAAAATTCAATTTCACATGGATCAAATATTATTTCTCTTGGATCAAATATTATTTCACATGGATCAAATATTATTTCATTTGGATCAACTAGAACTATAAATGATACTTGGTAGACTAATGAAATATTTGTTAAACCATATAATTAAAAGAGATGCGTGTTCCGTATAACGGACCATTTTTGTCCGTTGTAGGTGGTGTCCATTAAAAGATCGTCCGCTGTACGAGCCTTACCTGTACTACAAATAGCTCTCACTAATTACCATTTCATACCTTCACACATAGTCACTAAGTACATTCTACTTTCCATTGTTTAACCACTTTAACATTATTCATAAATTAGCGCAAATGTCTGTGGTTCTGCCTAATTAACTTGCCTCACCTCAAAGCTATTGTTAGTGACTTTAGAGTTATTAATACTAGTGTACTTTCCCGTTAAAATAACGTGTTTTCAATGGTATTAATATTTATGTAACTTACCAATGCACATATGGTCCGTATTTTCAGATTTAGTTTATTTACTGATAATGACTATTTTTCTGTAGCTACCCTGCATTGTTTAAAATCATTTTCGAGTAATTTATTCCATGCTAATTTCTTTTATAGATAGATGTAAAATATATAAAAATTAAATGAAAACATTAAAATTAAATAGCTACGGTCTTCCTTTTTTCCTATTAATTACTGAAAGAGAGATACGAAATATATAAATATACTTATATATATAAATATATATATTCACAGTGGTTTTCTTACACATAGTTTATGATGCATATCTTTATCAAAATTGTAAATACAGTAAAGTATCAATTTATCCCCATCTTCTAAGGCCCCACCATAACTTAACTTTCTTAATCTTCTATGGCCTCAACATAACTTAACTCTCTCAATCTTCTATGGCTTCAACATAACTTTACTCTCTTAATCTTCTAAGGCCCCACCATAGCTTAACTCACTTAATCTTCTATGGCCTCACCATAGCTTAACTATCCTAATCTTCTATGGCCCCACCTAATATATACATTGTAAAATTCATTACCAGAAATAAAATTGTCCAATAGATAATATTATTTTTTTATTTAGGTTGAATTATTTTTACGTTTTTTATATAAATTGATTATATTAATTAATAAAAATTTATTTTTAAGATCAAAACTGTGTTTATGTCCGATAACTCGGAACATACCCTTCATCAAAATATAAAAAGCCTACCAATTTTTTTCCATTTCAATTTTTTTCATTAAAGAAGTTTACAATATTTTTTCCACTTCATTCAAATTATATACAGTAATTTACTACCTAATTTATTGCATTACTTTAACACTTCTTAGCATGACTTGCAACTTTTCATTGACAGTGTGTACGTATGTATGTATTTGGCGTCTGGCGTAGTTACCAGATACTTCCACATAATAACTAATCAAATTTTTATTTTCCTCTCCTTTTCTAAAAATTCTACTAATTAGTTTGAATAATTAATTCTTTAGCATCTTTGATTAAAATTTTGAATGTTTATATTTTATTTGTATTGCGATGGATAATTTGTGTCGCAAATTAATACAGCTGTGGTCTGTTTCAATGTACATGTATGTGTATTTACTTTTTTTCATTCGTGTACGTGAAGAGTAACTGACATGCGAAATATTTGAGGTAAGTTAAATGAAGAACACTGCAATAATTAGGTACTTGAAAAGATAAAACTATGAACCACCTGAACCACTTGGAATAGATGAACCACAGGAACCACTTGGAATAGATGAACCACAGGAACCACTTGGAATAGATGAACCACAGGAACCACTTGGAATAGATGAACCACAGGAACCACTTGGAATAGATGAACCACAGGAACCACTTGGAATAGATGAACCACAGGAACCACTTGGAATAGATGAACCACAGGAACCACTTGGAATAGATGAACCACAGGAACCACTTGGAATAGATGAACCACAGGAACCATTTACACTATATCTAATAATCACTGACAAATTCGGTATATCGTTAATGCTCTCGATAATTGTTATTACCGATGATATGTATCGGTATATCCCGATGATATTCCAAAGATTATCGGGCCAATATCGGACATTATCGGCAGTAACTGTGGCTTGAAGTTGGCATATTTTAAACTCTTGATATTGACACTTTTTATTGGTTATCGTACAGTTATTTGCACTGACTGTATACTCTTTCTCCGCACTGTACACCAGACAATATATTTACCTATATAATAGTTTATTGCTGTTGTAGTGAATACATTTTAAATATAAAGGAAGTAGGTATTGACCTATAATTTCTATTGAAAATGTCTTAATTTTTTAAACTCTAATTTCCTTTTAATTTAAATACTTTTGGTTGACTTTCTTTTCTTTTCTTTTTTCAGTAAAACTGTCCTGTTTTTCCCTTTTATTGTCGTACATTCACAAACTAACGACTGAGGCGTAAATTACCGTAGAGTTTTTCCCTGATGCACTCTTTACAGTTAAACTAATTCCTATATTCCATGTGAAACTAATTCCTATTTTCCATGTGAAACTAATTCCTATATTCCATGTGAAACTAATTCCTATATTCCATGTGAAACTAATTCCTATATTCCATGTGAAACTAATTCCTATATTCCATGTGAAACTAATTCCTATATTCCATGTGAAACTAATTCCTATATTCCATGTGAAACTAATTCCTATATTCCATGTGAAACTAATTCCTATATTCCATGTGAAACTAATTCCTATATTCTCTGTGAAACTAATTCCTATATTCCATGTGAAACTAATTCCTATATTCCATGTGAAACTGAATTCAGTCTGCAGGATAATATTGTGAAGCTGGCACCTGACTGTGTTTCACTTAACTGCTCAAATCTTTAGTATTTTAGCATACGGGAACTGGTTATTTTAGCTACTTGAAGAGCTTAAAGTTTTAGCCTTGCAGTGTGGATGTTTTAGCCAAACTGTTAAGTTGTGAATTAATTTATTTTGTCTTTCGTTCTGAAGTTCAATTACCATTTTCTCTTTTGGATAATCTGAATAATTCTACAATTTAAAAACTGAGGCCTTCTTCAGGACATTTTAAGACCATTATCCTGTTCCTAGATAACAGAAATATATTCTTAGAGTAAAAACAATCTTATTAATAGTGAGGGGTAATTATAATGTATTTACAGTACATTTTAATACCACTAACCGTTTCTATTGCTTTGAATGCCATTCCCTTACTTGGTATAGACGTCAGACGTCTGTTTTGACTTCAGTTGGTGCTATTTAGAGGCAAACTGTTGACGCTAAACTCCAAATATTATCATTAGACGTTAACTCTCAGCATCTAACTTACCTAGTTGCTTTTAATCCCAAACAACAGGAAAAATGGGAACAAATTTATATACTGCAATCTATCTTAATAACACCTGTCGTGTGTTCATACATTTATTTGGTGTGAACTTCTTCAAAATGCTATGGAATTAATTTATGTTCATAATAAACTGCCTCACAAATACAGACTGCATCAAAATTTTGAAGTTAATGAACTATAATTTATTCATTATTAAATAAATAAATTAAAGCGGGGTGGGAATTATTAGGATAGACTATAGTGTACTTGCCCGTTAAAAATAACTGGTTTCAATAGTGTTTATTGGTGTAACTTACCAATCCACACATGGTCCGTATTTTCATATTTAGTTAATTATTGATTAATGACTATTATCTTATACCCTGCTGTGTTTAAATTCTTTTTCGAAATCATTTATTCCAACATAAACTGGTATATTTTGTAGATGAAATACATTTAAGAATAGAATAAAAACATACAAATTAGAATATCATCTCAAAATGTTCCCATGCGTATATCATACCTACATTCTTCATTTTTTCTATCTTTTTCCTTTCGAAATTAATATATTTCACATTGGTATTTATAATATTGAGTGTTTATTGAAGAAAAGATGTTTAAAAAACGTGACATCACGGACGGATCACTCTGATGTGTGAAGCAGCCTTAAATGTGTTAAATTGCACCAATATAAATACTATTGAAAATCCGTTATTATTATAAAATCATATTTTTGAAGTATTAGTAATTATATTATCAAACAATGTTGTAGACTCTTTTCTTTGTATATTGGTTATACTCTGTTGGTTATACTCTGTTGGTTATACTCTATTGGTTATACTCTGTTGGTTATACTCTGGTGGTTATACTCTATTGGTTATACTCTATTGGTTATACTCTATTGGTTATACTCTATTGGTTATACTCTATTGGTTATACTCTGTTGGTTATACTCTGGTGGTTATACTCTATTGGTTATACTCTATTGGTTATACTCTATTGGTTATACTCTATTGGTTATACTCTATTGGTTATACTCTGTTGGTTATACTCTGGTGGTTATACTCTATTGGTTATACTCTATTGGTTATACTCTATTGGTTATACTCTATTGGTTATACTCTGTTGGTTATACTCTGGTGGTTATACTCTATTGGTTATACTCTATTGGTTATACTCTATTGGTTATACTCTATTGGTTATACTCTATTGGTTATACTCTGTTGGTTATACTCTGGTGGTTATACTCCATTGGTTATACTCTATTGGTTATACTCTGTTGGTTATACTCTGTTGGTTATACTCTGTTGGTTATACTCTGTTGGTTATACTCTGTTGGTTATACTCTATTGGTTATACTCTATTGGTTATACTCTGTTGGTTATACTCTGTTGGTTATACTCTGTTGGTTATACTCTGGTTGTTATACTCTGGTTGTTATACTCTGGTGGTCATACTCTGGTGGTTATACTCTGTTGGTTATACTCTGGTTGTTATACTCTATTGGTTATACTCTGTTGGTTATACTCTGTTGGTTATACTCTGTTGGTTATACTCTGGTGGTTATACTCTGTTGGTTATACTCTGTTGGTTATACTCTGGTGGTTATACTCTATTGGTTATACTCTGGTGGTTATACTGTGGTGGTTATACTGTGGTGGTTATACTCTGTTGGTTATACTCTAGTGGTTATACTCTAGTGGTTATACTCTATTGGTTATACTCTGGTGGTTATACTCTGGTGGTTATACTCTGGTGGTTATACTCTGGTGGTTATACTCTGGTGGTTATACTCTGGTGGTTATACTCTGGTGGTTATACTCTGGTGGTTATACTCTGGTGGTTATACTCTGGTGGTTATACTCTGGTGGTTATAATCTGGTGGTTATACTCTGGTGGTTATACTCTGGTGGTTATACTCTGTTGGTTATACTCTGTTGGTTATACTCTGTTGGTTATACTCTGTTGGTTATACTCTATTGGTTATACTCTATTGGTTATACTCTATTGGTTATACTCTATTGGTTATACTCTATTGGTTATACTCTGGTGGTTATACTCTGTTGGTTATACTCTGTTGGTTATACTCTGGTGGTTATACTCTGTTGGTTATACTCTGTTGGTTATACTCTATTGGTTATACTCTATTGGTTATACTCTGTTGGTTATACTCTGTTGGTTATACTCTATTGGTTATACTCTATTGGTTATACTCTATTGGTTATACTCTGGTGGTTATACTCTATTGGTTATACTCTGGTGGTTATACTCTGGTGGTTATACTCTGTTGATTATACTCTATTAGTTATACTCTATTGGTTATACTCTATTGGTTATACTCTATTGGTTATACTCTGGTGGTTATACTCTGTTGGTTATACTCTGGTGGTTATACTCTATTGGTTATACTCTATTGGTTATACTCTGGTGGTTATACTCTGTTGGTTATACTCTGGTGGTTATACTCTGGTGGTTATACTCTATTGGTTATACTCTATTGGTTATACTCTGTTGGTTATACTCTATTGGTTATACTCTATTGGTTATACTCTGTTGGTTATACTCTATTGGTTATACTCTATTGGTTATACTCTATTGGTTATACTCTGTTGGTTATACTCTGTTGGTTATACTCTGTTGGTTATACTCTATTGGTTATACTCTGTTAGTTATACTCTGTTGGTTATACTCTGTTGGTTATACTCTGTTGGTTATACTCTGTTGGTTATACTCTGTTGGTTATACTCTGGTTGTTATATTCTGGTTGTTATACTCTGGTGGTTATACTCTGTTGGTTATACTCTGGTTGTTATACTCTGGTGGTTATACTCTGTTGGTTATACTCTGGTTGTTATACTCTGGTTGTTATACTCTGGTTGTTATACTCTGGTGGTTATACTCAGTTGGTTATACTCTGGTTGTTATACTCTGTTGGTTATACTCTGTTGGTTAGCTATACTCTGGTTGTTATACTCTGGTGGTTATACTCTGTTGGTTATACTCTGGTTGTTATACTCTGGTGGTTATACTCTGGTGGTTATACTCTGTTGGTTATACTCTGTTGGTTATACTCTGTTGGTTATACTCTGGTTGTTATACATTGGTGGTTATACTCTGGTGGTTATACTCTGGTGGTTATACTCTGTTGGTTATACTCTGTTGGTTATACTCTATTGGTTATACTCTGGTGGTTATACTCTGTTGGTTATACTCTGTTGGTTATACTTTATTGGTTATACTCTGTTGGTTATACTCTGGTTGTTATACTTTGGTGGTTATATCTATTGATTAGTGTTACAATATTGCTGTATCAGCACTTTGCTTGCGTTTCCTCTATGTTCTTCACTCTCTTTTCTCTACATATAAATATCTAATATTCTAAAATTATTTTATAAATTCACATCTCGAAAAAAATGCAACATTTAACTATTAATAGAAAATTAGAAAACTGTGACAGGTGAAATTAGCATAAGTGAGTATTTCCTCAGATAGTACAAGCAAGTACCATCAGCTACTCAAATGGTAACCTCTCCACTTACTTAACCGATAGTCTACTTTAGTTTCTTAACCCTACTGGTTAACTGTGGGTTTATACCGATAGTCTACTTTAGTTTCTTAACCCTACTGGTTAACTGTGGGTTTATACCGATAGTCTACTTTAGTTTCTTAACCCTACTGGTTAACTGTGGGTTTATACCGATAGTCTACTTTAGTTTCTTAACCCTACCGGTTAACTGTGGGTTTATACCGATAGTCTACTTTAGTTTCTTAACCCTACTGGTTAATTGTGGGTTTATACCGATAGTCTACTTTAGTTTCTTAACCCTACCGGTTAACTGTGGGTTTATACCGATAGTCTACTTTAGTTTCTTAACCCTACCGGTTAACTGTGGGTTTATACCGATAGTCTACTTTAGTTTCTTAACCCTACTGGTTAATTGTGGGTTTATACCGATAGTCTACTTTAGTTTCTTAACCCTACCGGTTAACTGTGAATTTATACCGATAGTCTACTTTAGCTTCTTAACCCTACTGGTTAACTGTGGGTTTATACCGATAGACTACTTTAGTTTCTCATCCCTACTGGTTAACTGTGGGTTTATACCGATAGTCTACTTTAGTTTCTTAACCCTACTGGTTAACTGTGGGTTTATACCGATAGTCTACTTTAGTTTCTTAACCCTACTGGTTAACTGTGGGTTTATACCGATAGTCTACTTTAGTTTCTTAACCCTACTGGTTAACTGTGGGTTTATACCGATAGTCTACTTTAGTTTCTTAACCCTACTGGTTAACTGTGGGTTTATACCGATAGACTACTTTAGTTTCTTAACCCTACCGGTTAACTGTGGGTTTATACCGATAGTCTACTTTAGTTTCTTAACCCTACTGGTTAATTGTGGGTTTATACCGATAGTCTACTTTAGTTTCTCAACCCTACTGGTTAACTGTGGGTTTATACCGATAGTCTACTTTAGTTTCTCAACCCTACTGGTTAACTGTGGGTTTATACCGATAGTCTACTTTAGTTTCTTAACCCTACTGGTTAACTGTGGGTTTATACCGATAGTCTACTTTAGTTTCTTAACCCTACTGGTTAACTGTGGGTTTATACCGATAGACTACTTTAGTTTCTTAACCCTACCGGTTAACTGTGGGTTTATACCGATAGTCTACTTTAGTTTCTTAACCCTACTGGTTAATTGTGGGTTTATACCGATAGTCTACTTTAGTTTCTCAACCCTACTGGTTAACTGTGGGTTTATACCGATAGTCTACTTTAGTTTCTCAACCCTACTGGTTAACTGTGGGTTTATACCGATAGTCTACTTTAGTTTCTTAACCCTACTGGTTAACTGTGGGTTTATACCGATAGTCTACTTTAGTTTCTTAACCCTACTGGTTAATTGTGGGTTTATACCGATAGTCTACTTTAGTTTCTCAACCCTACTGGTTAACTGTGGGTTTATACCGATAGTCTACTTTAGTTTCTCAACCCTACTGGTTAACTGTGGGTTTATACCGATAGTCTACTTTAGTTTCTTAACCCTACTGGTTAACTGTGGGTTTATACCGATAGTCTACTTTAGTTTCTTAACCCTACTGGTTAACTGTGGGTTTATACCGATAGTCTACTTTAGTTTCTTAACCCTACTGGTTAACTGTGGGTTTATACCGATAGACTACTTTAGTTTCTCATCCCTACTGGTTAACTGTGGGTTTATACCGATAGTCTACTTTAGTTTCTTAACCCTACCGGTTAACTGTGAGTTTATACCGATAGTCTACTTTAGTTTCTTAACCCTACTGGTTAACTGTGGGTTTATACCGATAGTCTACTTTAGTTTCTTAACCCTACTGGTTAACTGTGGGTTTATACCGATAATCTACTTTAGTTTCTTAACCCTACTGGTTAACTGTGGGTTTATACCGATAGTCTACTTTAGTTTCTTAACCCTACCGGTTAACTGTGGGTTTATACCGATAGTCTACTTTAGTTTCTTAACCCTACTGGTTAATTGTGGGTTTATACCGATAGTCTACTTTAGTTTCTCAACCCTACTGGTTAACTGTGGGTTTATACCGATAGTCTACTTTAGTTTCTCAACCCTACTGGTTAACTGTGGGTTTATACCGATAGTCTACTTTAGTTTCTTAACCCTACTGGTTAACTGTGGGTTTATAACGATAGTCTACTTTAGTTTCTTAACCCTACCGGTTAACTGTGGGTTTATACCGATAGTCTACTTTAGTTTCTTAACCCTACCGGTTAACTGTGGGTTTATACCGATAGTCTACTTTAGTTTCTTAACCCTACTGGTTAATTGTGGGTTTATACCGATAGTCTACTTTAGTTTCTTAACCCTACCGGTTAACTGTGGGTTTATACCGATAGTCTACTTTAGCTTCTTAACCCTACTGGTTAACTGTGGGTTTATACCGATAGACTACTTTAGTTTCTCATCCCTACTGGTTAACTGTGGGTTTATACCGATAGTCTACTTTAGTTTCTCAACCCTACTGGTTAACTGTGGGTTTATACCGATAGTCTACTTTAGTTTCTTAACCCTACTGGTTAACTGTGGGTTTATACCGATAGTCTACTTTAGTTTCTTAACCCTACTGGTTAACTGTGGGTTTATACCGATAGACTACTTTAGTTTTTCATCCCTACTGGTTAACTGTGGGTTTATACCGATAGTCTACTTTAGTTTCTTAACCCTACCGGTTAACTGTGGGTTTATACCGATAGTCTACTTTAGTTTCTTAACCCTACTGGTTAACTGTGGGTTTATACCGATAGTCTACTTTAGTTTCTTAACCCTACTGGTTAACTGTGGGTTTATACCGATAGTCTACTTTAGTTTCTTAACCCTACCGGTTAACTGTTGGTTTATACCGATAGTCTACTTTAGTTTCTTAACCCTACTGGTTAATTGTGGGTTTATACCGATAGTCTACTTTAGTTTCTTAACCCTACCGGTTAACTGTGGGTTTATACCGATAGTCTACTTCAGCTTCTTAACCCTACTGGTTAACTGTGGGTTTATACCGAAAGACTACTTTAGTTTCTCATCCCTACTGGTTAACTGTGGGTTTATACCGATAGTCTACTTTAGTTTCTCAACCCTATTGGTTAACTGTGGGTTTATACCGATAGACTACTTTAGTTTCTCATCCCTACTGGTTAACTGTGGGTTTATACCGATAGTCTACTTTAGTTTCTTAACCCTACTGGTTAACTGTGGGTTTGTACCGATAGTCTACTTTAGTTTCTTAACCCTACTGGTTAACTGTGGGTTTATACCGATAGACAACTTTAGTTTCTCATCCCTACTGGTTAACTGTGGGTTTATACCGATAGTCTACTTTAGTTTCTCATCCCTACTGGTTAACTGTGGGTTTATACCGATAGTCTACTTTAGTTTCTTAACCCTACTGGTTAACTGTGGGTTTATACCGATAGTCTACTTTAGTTTCTTAACCCTACCGGTTAACTGTGGGTTTATACCGATAGTCTACTTTAGTTTCTCATCCCTACTGGTTAACTGTGGGTTTATACCGATAGTCTACTTTAGTTTCTTAACCCTACTGGTTAACTGTGGGTTTATACCGATAGTCTACTTTAGTTTCTTAGCACTACTGGTTAACTGTGGGTTTATACCGATAGTCTACTTTAGTTTCTTAACCCTACTGGTTAACTGTGGGTTTATACCGATAGTCTACTTTAGTTTCTTAACCCTACTGGTTAACTGTGGGTTTATACCGATAGTCTACTTTAGTTTCTTAACCCTACCGGTTAACTGTTGGTTTATACCGATAGTCTACTTTAGTTTCTTAACCCTACTGGTTAATTGTGGGTTTATACCGATAGTCTACTTTAGTTTCTTAACCCTACCGGTTAACTGTGGGTTTATACCGATAGTCTACTTCAGCTTCTTAACCCTACTGGTTAACTGTGGGTTTATACCGATAGACTACTTTAGTTTCTCATCCCTACTGGTTAACTGTGAGTTTATACCGATAGTCTACTTTAGTTTCTCAACCCTATTGGTTAACTGTGGGTTTATACCGATAGACTACTTTAGTTTCTCATCCCTACTGGTTAACTGTGGGTTTATACCGATAGTCTACTTTAGTTTCTTAACCCTACTGGTTAACTGTGGGTTTATACCGATAGTCTACTTTAGTTTCTTAACCCTACTGGTTAACTGTGGGTTTATACCGATAGACTACTTTAGTTTCTCATCCCTACTGGTTAACTGTGGGTTTATACCGATAGTCTACTTTAGTTTCTTAACCCTACTGGTTAACTGTGGGTTTATACCGATAGTCTACTTTAGTTTCTTAACCCTACCGGTTAACTGTGGGTTTATACCGATAGTCTACTTTAGTTTCTTAACCCTACTGGTTAACTGTGGGTTTATACCGATAGACTACTTTAGTTTCTCATCCCTACTGGTTAACTGTGGGTTTATACCGATAGTCTACTTTAGTTTCTCAACCCTACTGGTTAACTGTGGGTTTATACCGATAGTCTACTTTAGTTTCTTAACCCTACTGGTTAACTGTGGGTTTATACCGATAGTCTACTTTAGTTTCTTAACCCTACTGGTTAACTGTGGGTTTATACCGATAGTCTACTTTAGTTTCTTAACCCTACTGGTTAACTGTGGGTTTATACCGATAGTCTACTTTAGTTTCTTAACCCTACTGGTTAACTGTGGGTTTATACCGATAGACTACTTTAGTTTCTCATCCCTACTGGTTAACTGTGGGTTTATACCGATAGTCTACTTTAGTTTCTTAACCCTACCGGTTAACTGTGGGTTTATACCGATAGTCTACTTTAGTTTCTTAACCCTACTGGTTAACTGTGGGTTTATACCGATAGTCTACTTTAGTTTCTTAACCCTACTGGTTAACTGTGGGTTTATACCGATAGTCTACTTTAGTTTCTTAACCCTACCGGTTAACTGTTGGTTTATACCGATAGTCTACTTTAGTTTCTTAACCCTACTGGTTAATTGTGGGTTTATACCGATAGTCTACTTTAGTTTCTTAACCCTACCGGTTAACTGTGGGTTTATACCGATAGTCTACTTCAGCTTCTTAACCCTACTGGTTAACTGTGGGTTTATACCGATAGACTACTTTAGTTTCTCATCCCTACTGGTTAACTGTGGGTTTATACCGATAGTCTACTTTAGTTTCTCAACCCTATTGGTTAACTGTGGGTTTATACCGATAGACTACTTTAGTTTCTCATCCCTACTGGTTAACTGTGGGTTTATACCGATAGTCTACTTTAGTTTCTTAACCCTACTGGTTAACTGTGGGTTTGTACCGATAGTCTACTTTAGTTTCTTAACCCTACTGGTTAACTGTGGGTTTATACCGATAGACAACTTTAGTTTCTCATCCCTACTGGTTAACTGTGGGTTTATACCGATAGTCTACTTTAGTTTCTCATCCCTACTGGTTAACTGTGGGCTTATACCGATAGTCTACTTTAGTTTCTTAACCCTACTGGTTAACTGTGGGTTTATACCGATAGTCTACTTTAGTTTCTTAACCCTACCGGTTAACTGTGGGTTTATACCGATAGTCTACTTTAGTTTCTCATCCCTACTGGTTAACTGTGGGTTTATACCGATAGTCTACTTTAGTTTCTTAACCCTACTGGTTAACTGTGGGTTTATACCGATAGTCTACTTTAGTTTCTTAACACTACTGGTTAACTGTGGGTTTATACCGATAGTCTACTTTAGTTTCTTAACCCTACTGGTTAACTGTGGGTTTATACCGATAGTCTACTTTAGTTTCTTAACCCTACTGGTTAACTGTGGGTTTATACCGATAGTCTACTTTAGTTTCTTAACCCTACCGGTTAACTGTTGGTTTATACCGATAGTCTACTTTAGTTTCTTAACCCTACTGGTTAACTGTGGGTTTATACCGATAGTCTACTTTAGTTTCTTAACACTACTGGTTAACTGTGGGTTTATACCGATAGTCTACTTTAGTTTCTTAACACTACTGGTTAACTGCAGGTTCATTTCTCGTAGATTTGAGGGTAGAGACTTTAGGGTACAAAAGAAAAGAGAGAAAAAACAGGATGACTCGACAGTTTTCTCATCTTCTACCAGCTAAAACATTGTAAAGAAATGCAAATTGCAAATGAAGGTATTGGTAACCTATTAACATTTACAATGATTTAGAGTTAGAAGATTTGGTGGGAGATAAAAGTTGAAACAAAGGAAACTCTTTTGTGTGTATTCATCTTGGAGAAAGATCTTAGTAGTACAAACCATCCACACTATACACCAAGTCCCGTTAGCAAATACACCCCCAAATCATATGAAAAAATCAATAGTTTTTTTGTATCGTCGCGTGAACCATTATCTTACTTTCCTCCTATCCCCCTCCCCCTTGTTTTTACCCCCCCCCCCCCACACCCTCCCCTTGGAGCCAACTGTTGCACTTGTAAATCAGAACATACGAACCAACACGTGAAGGGAATTGAAGGACATAAGCCACGTGAAGACAATTGAAGAATCTGAACCACTTGAAGGGAGTTGAAGGACCTGAACCACGTGAAGGGAGTTGAAGGACCTGAACCACGTGAAGGGAGTTGAAGGACCTGAACCACGTGAAGGGAATATTCCCACTCCATTCCCATGGAATATTCCCACTCCATTCCCATGGAATATTCCCACTCCATTCCCCTGGAATATTCCCACTCCATTCCCATGGAATATTCCCACTCGTTCCTAAGTTTTTTCTTCTTTTCATCTCCAGTTTTTCTTTTTCTCTTCTGACGGATGAGACAAAATCTTCTCCGCACCAAAGAATTTCAATAAATCTTCAGTTTTCATCTCCATTCCTGAGTATCCTGACTAGTATTCACTCATTGTATTCACTGGTGATATTCACTAGTATTCACTGGTGATATTCACTCATTGTATTCACTGGTGATATTCACTAGTATTCACTGGTGATATTCACTAGTATTCACTGGTGATATTCACTAGTATTCACTGGTGATATTCACTCATTGTATTCACTGGTGATATTCACTAGTATTCACTGGTGATATTCACTAGTATTCACTGGTGATATTCACTAGTATTCACTGGTGATATTCACTAGTATTCACTGGTGATATTCACTAGTATTCACTGGTGATATTCACTTGTATTCACTGGTGATATTCACTAGTATTCACTGGTGATATTCACTAGTATTCACTGGTGATATTCACTAGTATTCACTGGTGATATTCACTAGTATTCACTGGTGATATTCACTAGTATTCACTGGTGATATTCACTAGTATTCACTGGTGATATTCACTAGTATTCACTGGTGATATTCACTAGTATTCACTGGTGATATTCACTAATATTCACTGGTGATATTCACTAGTATTCACTGGTGATATTCACTAGTATTCACTGGTGATATTCACTAGTATTCACTGGTGATATTCACTAGTATTCACTGGTGATATTCACTTTTATTCACTGGTGATATTCACTAATATTCACTGGTGATATTCACTAGTATTCACTGGTGATATTCACTCATTGTATTCACTGGTGATATTCACTCATTGTATTCACTGGTGATATTCACTCATTGTATTCACTGGTGATATTCACTAGTATTCACTGGTGATATTCACTCATTGTATTCACTGGTGATATTCACTCATTGTATTCACTGGTGATATTCACTAGTATTCACTGGTGATATTCACTAGTATTCACTGGTGATATTCACTAGTATTCACTGGTGATATTCACTAGTATTCACTAGTATTCACTGGTGATATTCACTAGTATTCACTGGTGATATTCACTAGTATTCACTGGTGATATTTACTAGTATTCACTGGTGATATTCACTAGTATTCACTGGTGATATTCACTAGTATTCACTGGTGATATTCACTAATATTCACTGGTGATATTCACTAGTATTCACTGGTGATATTCACTAGTATTCACTGGTGATATTCACTAGTATTCACTGGTGATATTCACTAGTATTCACTGGTGATATTCACTAGTATTCACTAGTATTCACTGGTGATATTCACTAGTATTCACTGGTGATATTCACTAGTATTCACTGGTGATATTCACTAGTATTCACTGGTAATATTCACTAGTATTCACTGGTGGTATTCATCACAATCAGGAGAGTCTCCTAGAGCTGGTTGCTAACCAGTAACATAAGGAAGGAGGAGGTATTTTGTATTTTCCAGAGTTAGGTAGATCCTTTTCCGCACCCTCTGACCGATGAGGGGATAGTGGGTAATAACTTGGATCACTGCCAGGATGAGGAACATTAGAACAACTGCAGTGGGAATGGAGTATCTACCAGGGATAGAGTGTATCTACCAGAGATAGAGTGTATCTACCAGAGATAGAGTGTATCTACCAGAGATAGAGTGTATCTACCAGAGATAGAGTGTATCTACCAGAGATAGAGTGTATCTACCAGAGATAGAGTGTATCTACCAGAGATAGAGTGTATCTACCAGGGATAGAGTGTATCTACCAGGGATAGAGTGTATCTACCAGGGATAGAGTGTATCTACCAGGGATAGAGTGTATCTACCAGGGATAGAGTGTATCTACCAGGGATAGAGTGTATCTACCAGAGATAGAGTGTATCTACCAGAGATAGAGTGTATCTACCAGAGATAGAGTGTATCCACCAGAGATAGAGTGTATCCACCAGGGATAGAGTGTATCCACCAGGGATAGAATGTATCCACCAGGGATAGAGTGTATCCACCAGGGATAGAGTGTATCCACCAGGGATAGAGTGTATCCACCAGGGATAGAGTGTATCCACCAGGGATAGAGTGTATCCACCAGGGATAGAGTGTATCTACCAGGGATAGAGTGTATCTACCAGGGATAGAGTGTATCTACCAGGGATAGAGTGTATCTACCAGAGATAGAGTGTATCCACCAGGGATAGAGTGTATCCACCAGGGATAGAGTGTATCCACCAGGGATAGAGTGTATCCACCAGGGATAGAGTGTATCTACCAGGGATAGAGTGTATCTACCAGGGATAGAGTGTATCTACCAGGGATAGAGTGTATCCACCAGAGATAGAGTGTATCCACCAGAGATAGAGTGTATCCACCAGAGATAGAGTGTATCCACCAGAGATAGAGTGTATCTACCAGAGATAGAGTGTATCTACCAGGGATAGAGTGTATCTACCAGGGATAGAGTGTATCTACCAGGGATAGAGTGTATCTACCAGGGATAGAGTGTATCTACCAGGGATAGAGTGTATCTACCAGGGATAGAGTGTATCTACCAGGGATAGAGTGTATCTACCAGGGATAGAGTGTGTCCACCAGGGATAGAGTGTATCCACCAGGGATAAAGTGTATCCACCAGGGATAAAGTGTATCTACCAGGGATAAAGTGTATCTACCAGGGATAGAGTGTATCTACCAGGGATAGAGTGTATCCACCAGGGGATGAAGTATCCACCAGGGATAGAGTGTATCCACCAGGGGATAAAGAGGGGTAGAGGGACTAATTCTAGTGTCTAATTATTTCAAACTTCAGAAGAATGAGTTCCAATGCAGTGAACTATACCCACTAAATTGATGATATTTAACTTTGATTTCTGGACCAATCAAAAAGTTAAGAAGATATTTGCAACTTGATATCATAATATCAATATTGCGTTATTTAATACCCCATCAATATTATTATTAAAAAATAAAATTACTGTTATTGATAAGTCTATTCTAGGTAATGTGTTTCTTATTGTCAAATTATACTTCATCAATCCAAATTATACCTACTCTGCTGTTGCCAGATAGCACACTAATGACTCTTACAATGCACGTGTGCTGAGATGCATATAGCTCATTGAACTGTTTTCTGCTCCTCCTAACTTATGCATGGATATAGTGTTGTTCAACTTAGTAATGTAATTCAGGGCTAACATGCTTCTAGCAGAGTTCTCTCTTGCCTAATTGGAACTATAGTTGATATGATTTGTGGTATACCCACAGTAATCTTGTAGTTTTAGAGGATAGCGCTAGGGTTATGCTCTTCAACTACGAGGTCTTAGATTTTGTGTTAGGTAGGCTCGTAGGCTTTTTTACTATCACTTCTTCATTTCCCTTTTAGATTTTGTGTTAGGTAGGCTCGTAGGCTTTTTTACTATCACTTCTTCATTTCCCTTTTAGATTTTTTTGTAAGTAGACTCGTAGGCTTCATTTGCTATCAACTTTTCATTTTCTTCTTCCATCCGTGAATTCAACCACCGGTGCTAGTATCCCTTTTCGTCACATTCTTTGGTAAGTGACTACATTCAAGGAGTAGCTCTTCTGCATTCATGAGCATTCTCACCGACGGTGGTAGGGTGACTTTATCCATGGAGCCACTTTCTTTCTGACTGCTTCTTCCAGTCCTTTGTACCTAATTTCCTTTTGATGTCAGCGATATGGCCTTTGGGTCCGAATTAATTTAGACAGTGTTTTCATCACGAATATGTTAATTACGGTTGTTGTTCGTAAAGGGAACATCGACAAACAACCTCTACATGTGATGTGTTGGCAATTAACATTCTGATTGACAGTATTTCCATACATTGACTATATAATATTGTACTCAAAGTGCTTCTATTAATGAATAAATACTATTAAAATAAATTCGAATAATAATTTATCCCAAAACTCTTAATGGTAAGCATTCAACCATGAAAATTATTTGAAATATGGAATCCTAATTCATTATTAAGTAATATGGATATTAGTTTAATAACGTTCTTCAGATGGAATAATTAATTATTAGAATTAATCTTTGAGTAATTTTTTAACACTAAATTTTCTTGAAGTTAGTTTTAAGACGCATTTAATTTGATGGTTGAATCAACCAACACATGGAGATAAATTAAAGAAATAATATGGATTAACAACATCAGCCTATTAAATAGTAACTATATATTTAAGCTACAAACTATGTATGGGAATATTATCTAAAATTATTTTTTTATTAATCAACCAAAATTGATCTTATGGAATTAATCTTCAATTATATAATTAATCTGTATTATATTTTTCACACTTCCTCTTCCCACTCTTTTCATCTGTAAGTAATTAGGGGTAGTTCTGAGTTATCGAACAGTTTCATATTTTCAATCATATACAAAAAACCTATATAATAATTATAATCTTATAACTTTAATTCAATTGATATCCATGATACTTGCAGGCTGCACGGTATCATAGATACAGTTCCACATTTTAGATTACAAAAGGAAAATTAGGTATCATTTAGGCAAAATAACAACTTTAGTAATAATTCTTACATAGTTTTCCTATATGATCGAAAATGTAAACCGTCCTTTGACTCAGAAATTGCCCCATTTTCTACATCTCTGACAATTTTGACCTCATGGAATTTTCCTAATGATTCCATGACACCATTCCCATTCTAAAAATGCCTCTCTATTCCCATTCCAAGTGGAATGAGTGCGTATGACCTGTGCTGTGGCCACTGGTGCTAATGCTCTTGCCAGTGTTCTTAGTTTCCATTTTGCAACCTAAATATTTCATATCTTACAATTTCCTAAAGAGTTTTTAAGGCAAAGAAGCAGTTTAGATAATTTTGAATGCAGTGACAAAAAGATAAAGGAATGATTACTTGCATCTTGCTATAGTTTTTACCAAATTTTTGTATAAATTTAAATAATAAAATTAACTTTTTGTCAGTCATTTGAAGATGGGTTCATAAAATGTTTTAAAATTTAACAATTTTGTTTAACCTTTTTTCTCCGGAACCACTTATTATCTATTTAAGTCCAGCTCTATACCAAGGGTATGATTGTTGTTTGGATCATTTCACCTATAGCCTCATCAGTAATTTGTTTACCTTCGCAGAATTACGGAAGGTAATTTTTTTATCGGTATTTGTTTATTTGTCATCTTGTTAATCGCATTACTCAAAAAGTATTTGACCAAATAGTTTGAAATTTGAACGGACGATCGGTCATTTTTTAGGAACAGCTTGATTAGATTTAATGAGCGATCGGGTCATAGGTCAAGGGTAACGACTCAATTACCGACTGCTCACAGTTACCGTAAAGTGATTGTTACGGTTAATATTCAACATTCAATTGGCTAATGACTTACGTTAACGCCCCTTGTACGGTAACTGTGAGCATACGGTAATTGAGTAGTTACCCTATTGAATGGTCACTTTAATTACTAATTTGCAACAAAGGTTTAATAGGAATTTTCATTAGTATTTAAATTCTCCTGTGTAATGTTTATATAATGAACTCTTTCTTCCATTTCAGGTATGTTAAACACCAAAGTTGTGTGAGTTTTTTCTTAACTTTAATGCAAGTAAAATAGCCATTGGCTAAATGTTATTATCATAAGCTTTACTTCCGGTGAATTTTATGGGGTAAGTTACGAGTTATCGTACGGTTTCACATTTAAAATCATGCAAAAACAATGCATAATTGTATATATAAGTTAAAATAAATATTATATAGTATTTTCATATTTGATCGTAAATGTGGTACAGTCCGGTAACTCGGTAACTAACCCTAATTTCATAATTATCAACAATATCATAATGGAAAATAGCGCGTAAATATACTTCCTTTTACATTTCACTATGTATTATGTTTTATGAATAAAAATATACACTTTTCATGCTAATAAATAATTTTCTTATTTACCATCACTAAGTTACGAATGAAGTAATTAGCAATTAATATTATTGCTCTAGAAACAGTAAAATAGTTCTCAGTAAATCCAATTAAAAGTTCATTTCTTTTATTAACATATAAAGTTAGATTTAATTCATTGGTTTGAATTGATAACACTCCTATTGTCAGTACCAATGATGTTCATTGAAAGGCAATTTATTTTGCAAATAATAAATAGTCAAAAAATTAGAAAAGAAATAACGCAACATTAAAAACAATGAATAACTGATTCCAATAGTCACTGTTTAATTTTAACATTTCATTGCAATAGTCACTGTTTAATTTTAACATTTCATTGCAATAGTCACTGTTTAATTTTAACATTTCATTGCAATAGTCACTGTTTAATTTTAACATTTCATTCCAATAGTCACTGTTTAATTTTAACATTTCATTCCAATAGTCACTGTTTAATTTTAACATTTCATTCCAATAGTCACTGTTTAATTTTAAGATTTCATTCCAATAGTCACTGTTTAATTTTAACATTTCATTCCAATAGTCACTGTTTAATTTTAACATTTCATTCCAATAGTCACTGTTTAATTTTAACATTTCATTCCAATAGTCACTGTTTAATTTTAACATTTCATTCCAATAGTCACTGTTTAATTTTAACATTTCATTCCAGTAGTCACTGTTTAATTTTAACATTTCATTCCAATAGTCACTGTTTAATTTTAACATTTCATTCCAATAGTCACTGTTTAATTTTAACATTTCATTCCAGTAGTCACTGTTTAATTTTAACATTTCATTCCAATAGTCACTGTTTAATTTTAACATTTCATTCCAATAGTCACTGTTTAATTTTAACATTTCATTCCAATAGTCACTGTTTAATTTTAACATTTCATTGCAATAGTCACTGTTTAATTTTAACATTTCATTGCAATAGTCACTGTTTAATTTTAACATTTCATTCCAATAGTCACTGTTTAATTTTAACATTTCATTCCAATAGTCACTGTTTAATTTTAACATTTCATTCCAATAGTCACTGTTTAATTTTAACATTTCATTCCAGTAGTCACTGTTTAATTTTAACATTTCATTCCAATAGTCACTGTTTAATTTTAACATTTCATTGCAATAGTCACTGTTTAATTTTAACATTTCATTCCAGTAGTCACTGTTTAATTTTAACATTTCATTCCAATAGTCACTGTTTAATTTTAACATTTCATTCCAATAGTCACTGTTTAATTTTAACATTTCATTCCAATAGTCACTGTTTAATTTTAACATTTCATTCCAATAGTCACTGTTTAATTTTAACATTTCATTCCAATAGTCACTGTTTAATTTTAACATTTCATTCCAATAGTCACTGTTTAATTTTAACATTTCATTGCAATAGTCACTGTTTAATTTTAACATTTCATTGCAATAGTCACTGTTTAATTTTAACATTTCATTCCAATAGTCACTGTTTAATTTTAACATTTCATTCCAATAGTCACTGTTTAATTTTAACATTTCATTTCAAATTCTTTTTCTGTTTTCCATGCATCGAATAACAGACAATGAGTTTAATTATAACATTAATTAGTATTAGAACAGGAATAAAATAAACCATTCCAACTGGAATATTGTACACTCTGCACCATTCCAACTGGAATATAGTACACTCTGCACCATTTCAACTGGAATATGGTACACTCTGCACCATTCCAACTGGAATATGGTACACTCTGCACCATTCCAACTGGAATATGGTACACTCTGTACCATTCCAACTGGAATATGGTACACTCTGTACCATTCCAACTGGAATATGGTACACTCTGCACCATTCCAACTGGAATATGGTACACTCTGTACCATTCCAACTGGAATATGGTACACTCTGCACTATTCCAACTGGAATATGGTACACTCTGCACCATTCCAACTGGAATATGGTACACTCTGCACTATTCCAACTGGAATATGGTACACTCTGCACCATTCCAACTGGAATATGGTACACTCTGCACCATTCCAACTGGAGTATGGTACACTCTGCATCATTCCAACTGAAATATGGTACACTCTGCACCATTCCAACTGGAATATGGTACACTCTGCACCATTCCAACTGGAATATGGTACACTCTGCACCATTCCAACTGAAATATGGTACACTCTGCACCATTCCAACTGGAATATGGTACACTCTGCACCATTCCAACTGGAATATGGTACACTCTGCACCATTCCAACTGGAATATGGTACACTCTGCACCATTCCAACTGGAATATGGTACACTCTGCACCATTCCAACTGGAATATGGTACACTCTGCACCATTCCAACTGGAATATGGTACACTCTGCACCATTCCAACTGGAATATGGTACACTCTGCACCATTCCAACTGGAATATGGTACACTCTGCACCATTCCAACTGGAATATGGTACACTCTGCACCATTCCAACTGGAATATGGTACACTCTGCACCATTCCAACTGAAATATGGTACACTCTGCACCATTCCAACTGGAATATGGTACACTCTGCACTATTCCAACTGGAATATGGTACACTCTGCACCATTCCAACTGGAATATGGTACACTCTGCACCATTCCAACTGGAGTATGGTACACTCTGCACCATTCCAACTGAAATATGGTACACTCTGCACCATTCCAACTGGAATATGGTACACTCTGTACCATTCTAACTGGAATATGGTACACTCTGCACCATTCCAACTGAAATATGGTACACTCTGCACCATTCCAACTGGAATATGGTACACTCTGCACCATTCCAACTGGAATATGGTACACTCTGCACCATTCCAACTGGAATATGGTACACTCTACACTATTCCAACTGGAATATAGTACACTAATCCCTCTTTTATTTGTCTCATTCAATACATCCCCGACTTTCCGAAGACGGATCAGCATCCCCCATTCAATTGTCTCTATTACCTGGCATAGATATCCCCTTTTCTTTATTTGTTCTCTTTACTAAGACGGAGAAATCCCTCAACCTTATTTACATACTGCGGACAATTCCTTGGAAGGAAAGGAAGATTGATTTCAATGATGGTATTCAGATATTTAGTAAATGTTAACGTTATTAATGGAAAATAGAGAATTTGATTTTGTAAAATCTACTGTGAAAAAATAACTTATTTTTGAATTAATATTGTAAGCTTAATCTATGTTAGTTAATATCTACTAAGAGGGTAAATTTCGAGTTCTTGGACAGGTCTACGTTTTCGAACTTTAAGAAACCGATTATTATAGTTTGACTCTTATTTTATATGTATTTATTGAACTATTTATATTAATTGGTATCCATGACACCTACAGGTATCATGGATACCAATTAATATAAATAGTTATGTAATAATTATATATACTTTTTTCTCATATGATCGAAAATGTGGAACCGACCGATAACTCGAAACTTCCCTAATGTGAAAAAGGCCTATTTCTCTGAAAAGAAACTTTACCCTGGATGTTTACAAGGTATTTATTTTGTTGTGTCTGCTACTTCTAAGTCCTTTTCTTTCTCACTATATCGCCTTTAGTTCAGAAACACACGTTAAGCCTCTTATCATTGAATTAAAATAGATATTGTGATAATTTTAAATCAAACATTCTGTTTATTGAATTTCGTATTTACATTTTTACATTAATTTTATATTTACATTGCCCCGAGGGGCTCTATCCTGAAGCTGTCTGTGGTGAATGGAAGAGAAGGGGTGTGGCGTCCCTTAATTTTGGGCCCCGAACTGTTGTAATTAGGAATATGGATTGTTTTTTTTCATTTTTACCGTGTTTATCATTTTTTTACGCTATTTGCAGTTTTAGAGGATAGCGCTAGGGTTATGCTCTTCAACACTAGGTCTTAGATTTTTGTGTTAGGTAGGCTCGTAGGCTTCATTTACTATCACCTCTTCATTTTCCTCTACCATCCGTGAGTGCAGCCACTGGTGCTTGTGTCCCGTGTCCCGTTTCGTCACATTCCTTGGTTAGTGACTGCATTCACGGAGTAGCTTTTCTGCATCCATGAGCATTGTCACCCACCGACGGTGGTAAGTGACTTTGTTCATGGAGCCACTTTCCTATCTGACTGCTTCTTCTAGTCCCTTGTACTTAATTTCCTTCTGACGTCAGCGATATGGCCTTTGGTTCTGAAGCAGACGTTAAACCCCTACTAAAATTAAAATTATATTTACATTTATTTTATTTATTTTGATATTAATTTATATAATATTTTTTTTATTTTTATATTTATTTATTTTTAAATCAAATTTTCTATTAAAACTCTCCCGCGCAAAAAAACACATCCAAAATTAGCTATTTCTGACAGAAATTATACACATCTCACACAAACTATACAGGGCAATTGCTTCTCTTAGCCTGAAAATTCATACCCTCTCTGATAATTAAAGAAGAAAAAAGAGTTTTCTGATTTTGAATCTAAAATTATTGCTTCATCAGCCTACCATTTTGGCACTTGCGCTATTTTCTGTCATCGGATGAGTCGGTTTTTTTCGAGGCAGGGCATACATTTTATATAGCAATTTTTATTTTATTAATTTCTACAACAAATATTTTTTAATTAAATAATTTTTATAAATAAAGTCCTCCCCATGCACCAGCAAATAATATTGTACAACTAAGTCCTAAGACCAATAATCCGAAAATTTCATGAAATTTAGTCCAGTATATATTTTTATACTCGGTATACTCGAATAGTAAAAAACAATAATCTGAAGCTGAAGAAAAAGATTGTACACTCTTTTAATTTTTCTTTAATTCTATATTCAAACATTGCATAATCGGCTTTAATTTAAGTTTTTAATGAATATTCGAAGTTCATAAGGTTTCCACAATATAATTCTCCTATTCTCAACCGTTATCATAATAATACATTGTACCTACCTAGCTGACATTAAAGACAAACGGTGTACATTCTTTTTCTTTGGACTGAAAATTAACAACCAGGAAGTAAAGCGAATATCGCAGTGTTTTGATTGTAAAATCTTTAAAAGAATATAGAAAAAGATATTTACTATCTAATTTCACGAGTTTTGGGCAAAATGGTGATAAAAATAGCAGCAAAAACAAAATAAACAGTTTTGTAATAAACAATAATTATTTGTAAATTGAAATTTTTTATAAGCCAATTTTTACTATTTTATAATATTTTAATTTGATTATTCATTTTGGTTGATTAAAACAAAGTGGTACGAACAAATAGTTTTTTGACACCGACTAACGAAGCCACATGACACTATAACAATTTAAAGGCGAAATACTAATTTATGCAAGTGAAATGCGACCCTAGCGCCACAGTGGCAATACTTTGAACTAGTAGCGCCACTCTACATACAGTGGAAATACTTTGAACTAGTAGCGCCACTCTACCTACAGTGGCAATACTTTGAACTAGTAGCGCTATTCTACCTGACAAATTAAATCAACGATTATATTTACAATGAATTATAATGTACTTTAACTATATTAATCTTAAATATTTTAATTTTCTCTTCACCCATCTCTTTATTATAATTAAGCAAACAAATATGAGTTTAATAAATAACAAAGAAAATAACAAAGAAAGTGCCTAATCTTTTGAAGCCTTAGAACAACTTAGAACAACTTTGTTATTTTACTTTGTTGTGACAATATTAGTTTTTATAGTCTTCAGTTTCTGGTGATTTGTAATGATAAAATAATATCCAACTGTACAAAATACAGAATCCATGATACCAGCAGGTATCCAATATATCAGCAGGTATCCAATATACCAGCAGGTATCCAATATACCTGTAGGTATCCAATATACCTGTATGTATCATGGATACCATTAATAATGAAACTAGGTAGATAAATATTGTTACATACTTTTTCTTATAAAATCGAGACGTAAGACCGTCCGATAACTCGAGACTAATCCAAATACCGTTTTTTTCGAAATAGAATACAAATTTAGCTGCCTCTTCTCTACTAACTATTTTCCATCTATTTACTAACTTAATGAAAAACAAACAACTAGAAACAACCTAGGGAAAGAAAACATGGAAGCGAAATGGGATCTTTTTGGAGAGAATATATGGCACGAGTTAACATTATTAAAAAATAGAGAGATGATTAGTGTGCTAACTGACCTTTCTTATTATTTTATTATCCATCACTAACCTAATTCTTAATTTGATAGTCTCATTATTTTAACCTCTTCATTTTCCTCTTAGATTTTTGTGTTAGATAGGTTCGAAGGTTTCATTGACTATCACCTCTTCATTTTCTTCTTCCATCACTGAGTAGCTTTTCTACATTCATGAGCATTGTCAACATCGGTGTTAGGTGACTTTGTTCTTGGAGTCACTTTTCTTTCTGACTTCTTCTTCCAATCCTTTGTATTTAATTCCCTTTTGACATCAGCGACATGTCCTTTGGCCCCTAAAAAGACGTCAAACCCCTATTATTTATATCAAATAGTATTATTTTCATTATCGTTGATTCGAATTGATTTCCATAGAATAAAATAGTTTGTTGGTTTGAATTCCACGTTTCCTATTAATCCATTAGCCCCGCCCCCTTCCCCTTTAACTCAATCGGCTTAATTAATGAAATGAACAAACTTGCCGATTTATTATGACGGTCATTATGTATTATAATTTGCATACACTTTTCGATATAATAGTTATGTTATTATTCAGAACACGATTGCAACTGACGGGATTTGTGAGTATTTGATGGTTTTGAATAATGAAAAATAAGCAATATTATTTTCAGTCAAATTATAATCGATGATAATCATCTTACGGTAGTAGATTATCATAATTAATCACTGATTAAAGAATCATTTATGAAGATAATTTATTC
The DNA here is from genome assembly GCA_947561585.1 of Caprella mutica. Taxonomy (NCBI): domain Eukaryota; kingdom Metazoa; phylum Arthropoda; class Malacostraca; order Amphipoda; family Caprellidae; genus Caprella; species Caprella mutica. The sequence goes on from CANNZV010000154.1 coordinate 86,777, forward strand.
AACTAAAATTCAATTTTAATTTATTATAAATATATAAGATATTTTCATAAAAAAATCCATATGACAATTTTTGAAATTATGATTTTTTACAATAAAAACTATCAATATCTACCGTAATGGACAAAAACATACGAATTAATGCCTATTGTGTTTCCTACTGGGTTAAATTCCTGCAATTATTCCTTCTGGAAGACTGTCTTTAGTTTCTAAGTCCCTTGTAATTAGTATCAGCTCATACCTCAATTTTGGCTCCAAGCCAGCTGGTGAAATGTGAGAAGTCTACGGATATTATTTTTATCATTTCGAAGCTTTGGCAAGGAAGTGTCTGCATTGAAAAGGAAATAAACTTGCTTTCTAACTATGAAGATGAACCATTCCAAGTAATTCCTAATTAAAGTAAAGGTCCTCTATAGTGAACTCCTCTATAGTGAACTCCTCTATAGTGAACTCCTCTATAGTGAACTCCTCTATAGTGAACTGCTCTATAGTGAACTCCTCTATAGTGAATGTAGAGTCCTGAGTAAGAGAACTACTCTGTATAATGAACTAATTTCCTTAAGTATACCATGAAATAGCCATTAGTTTTCTATAACTGATGGCCATTCATGGCACACTAAAGAAAATTTGTTCACTGTACAGGGTAGTTCTCTTAATCAAGACCTTAGCTTCACTATAGAGGAGTTCTAATGTACTACTTTCAAGATAGGAATATAACACTTCTTACATTTTATCTAACAGGAAATAATAACCATATCGTTTATTGATATCAATTATATTTTGGGAGTTAATTGTTATATCAGAAAATTCGCTTCAATAGATTGAACGTAATTAATTTATAATATCATTAATGTTTACAATTCAAATACATCCGACCCTTTCTAATATGTATATCTATATCTATCTATCCTAATGAGTTTTTCAATAATATGAAATGCTGTATCTGTATATCACTAATTAAACTACCACAAAAAACTAATATATAAGAAAAACAATTAAACATCAATGAATAACTTACCATTCAACAACGCATAACTTATGATAAACGTAAATGAAATGGTTCATTTTTACGTGTAATATATTAGAGATACAACTAATTTAACTGAGCTTTGATCTTCCAAAGAAACTGTGAATAAGTGTTTATTTTTATTAGTTACTGCAGTATGGTTCTGTATCACTTTAAGGGCTTTTCTAGGGGTTGGTGATTAATATTACCTCCCCCCCCCCCCTCCAGTTTGCTAAAGCTATATTTAGATATAAAGATGTACTATTAGCTGATGCGAAGTCCAGCTCTATCCCTAGGGTATGATTGTTGTTGATCATTTCACCTGTAACTTCATCAGTATTTTATTCTAGTTTTAACTGGAAAAAATATATCTGTTTTATATTGTCTGGGGAGATTAGAGAAATTTTAAATATTCAAAAATTGACTTCTTACGATTTAGATGTTGTTATAATTATAAATAGAATATACCCACGTCTTAACATTCCTTTTAGTTTATACCCCAGGGGTTTCACATTGTTTTTGTTTAGTTTTGAATATCTTTTTCTTGGTCTTTCTTTTGCCTCCTCTTCTTCTTGCAGGCATTTGTAGTTCATAAGTTTACATCTCCGTTACCATGGCTACTCCAAATAGAAACAATGTCACAAAAAACTACCTAATGTGATACATGGATTATTGTAAAACTTTGAAAGAGGAAATGCAGAACTTAAGGGGAAATATTCAAACAACTGAGAGAGGGAGTTACGGTGAACATTTGGACAGATTTTATCGGATAGTGAAATTATTTCAAATAATTACAATCACAACTGCAATATTTAAATTCAAAAAATGATATGGTTTGTATTGTGCTTTAACTTCGTGAGTCTATTGAACCTTCATGCATTTATTGAATCTTCATGAATTTATTGAATCTTCATGCATTTATTGAATCTTCATGCATCTATTGAATCTTCATGCCAATCATATTCAAACAAGCAGAACGTTTCATTAGTAGCTTGTCTTTCAGAAAGGACAAGGAAAGGGACAAGATAAGGGACAAGGGGACTAATTTAGGACACCACTACCCTCTCCACAGACGTGTCTTCACGTGATTGTCCTTCTCTTTGTCAGTTAAACACGTGATTACCAAATTAGCAACCACGTTCCTCAGTAGATTTCTCTTTCATCAAGTAGACACGAATCTTACCTACCATCACACTGATTGAACGCTTATTGTTATTACTAGTGTACTTTCCCGTTAAAAATAACGAGTTTCCAATGATGTAATAAAACAATCCACATATGGTCCGTGTTTTCTGATATAGATAGTTACACATTATTGACTTATATTATACCTTGCAGCGTTAAATTCCTTTTTAATTTTTTTTTATTAAACTGACACGTCTGAAACTGAAAAATGCAAATATTAGAATTAAAAAATTAAGATATCATATCGATATATATATCTTTTCCTATCTAAGTACAGACAGTGGGACACGAAATTTATTTATACTAGTGCACTTTCCCTTTAAAATAACGGGTCCTCAATATATTGATACTAGTGTATTTTCCCCTTAAAAATAACGGGGTTTATAGTTTTTCTTATATGATAGAAATTGTGGGACTGTCTAATAACTCGTAACTTACCCTATTAATTTTGCTTAATGAATAAATAGTTATTCACTCGCCTCAAAATATTTGAGCAGTTTGTATTAGTGATAGAGCTTGTCATAAACATATACAGGGTGACCCACAAAAGAGTGTAGCCAACTTTGAATTAATATAAATATTGCACACAAACAATCTCAAATGTCAGGCAATGATGGCGGTAGAGTGGGTGGATACATGTAATAAAGCTAATTTCTAATATTACTTCAACTCCTTTTTTAACTACATATAAGTACAATATTTATATTGATTAAAAGTTGGGTACACTTTTTTGTGGGTTACCCTGTATAAATTTCCTATCTCTTTCAGGAAGCGCACACCAAACAAAGAAATAAACATACGACGGAATTTATTAGGATATATAGATTATTTCAATGATAGTTTTCTTATATACATTAAATTATAAAATAACGATAATGTTTCATTTTAGCGGAGGTGTTGTCACGTGATATTTTCCTCTAAATCCACGGAGTAAATACACCACACTCTAATATTCTCTCTCAACTCACCTGTTATTGCAGTATTTTCTAGCACCATTTAATTGGTAAATGCATAAGTACTGCTAATGGGAACTACATTTTATGCTGTAGCTTTGGGGAGCTAGAAATACCTCCTGGTTATTATTATCTGTTAAACTGCCACTAGTAAATATATAATGGACTGTTTTTATCATTCAGATAATCTGGAATTTAGAAAATTATAAACATATCTTTTATTTATAAGATGTGCTCGAATTTATACCCTGATAATTAGGGTTGTGACAATATGCGTTTAAAAACATAGATAATAAGAATATCATACACGAAACGAAATAAAATGGTATCGAATACTATATACAACTGGTTAAGAACGATTAAATAGTCTTCAATTCAATCCATCTATAATAATTTCAGGATCTATGATTTAAAACGCATATTGTCACAACCTTACTGATAATCATTTCAGTGATTTGAAATGTTGTCAAAGTTTTAGTTCGTGTCGCACAGCTCCAGAGTCAAACTATTGGTGAAATTAGTGACAAATGAACAAAGTTTTTGACAGTTTCTCACACCGTTATTGTAACACTAACTGTTATTGCGAGATGAATTATGAGGAGAAACTTGCAGTTAGTAACTGTGACGATTTGTTAGAATGTTACTCATGCTGTTTATCTTGTTATTCAATCTCTCTTGTTCCTCTCCATTTTCCTCCCTCCTGTTACTCTCCATTTTCATCTCTCCTGTTCCTCTCCATTTCCATCTCTCCTGTTCCTCTCCATTTTCATCTCTCCTGTTCCTCTCCATTTCCATCTCTCCTGTTCTTCATTCTCTACAAAATTCTCTCTCCTACTTTCCTTCACAATCTCTCTAACCTGTCTGTTAGCACACCGGGAACATTCCAGGAATTTCATTCTCTGGAATCGCATTTCGCAGATTGGAAGTAAGGTTTGTTTTCTGAGGTATTTCCTTTTTAATTCACTATTATTTGAACCATTCTCCTTCAATATTAGTCTCTTCACTATTAGTCCCTTCAATATTAGTCCCTTCACTATCAGTCCCTTCACTATCAGTCCCTTCACTATCAGTCCCTTCACTATCAGTCCCTTCACTATCAGTCCCTTCACTATACTGCAAAGTGTGTCGCAAAAGTCACATGTCACTTTTAAAAACGTAAAAGCGCAAAAGCTTAGAAAAAAAACAAGATGTCTCGTTGATTAAGAACGAAAGAAAATGTTTTTAATTATATATTCTATAATAATAATAATAACTTTATTTGAAAAAAGATGGAATACATTAAAAAAAAGTTATATTTCCTAAAATCTAAAGTGAAACGACATGATATGAAACTGAAATATACATTTATATTCAAAATATAATCTCGCCATGTAACCTTTTCAGGTCATTATTTTGCGTTAAACTTAAATTAAGCTTTTCATCTAAATAGTTACAGTTACTGCCAATTAAATAAACTCTGTGTAAATGCCCTCAAGATGAACAAATATACAGAAAAGAAATAGAAAAGAATGGAGGTAACTTACCTGTCTTCGAATGGATCTATTGTAACTGTGCAAGGAGATTTCATGAGATTTTCTAATGAAAGGAGAAGTCCATCTCGTGATTGCATTATCAAAACACTGAAACTCTTTCGGCAATTTGGAATTGTATCTGAAATAAACGCTCTGAAAGACAAAGAACAGCGCGAAAAAAACTAATGAAGTCTTTGCCAAAGCAACTAATCCACAGATTAAAAATTACTGACCACAAAATTCTTGGAGTGAGTAACAAATTCTTACAATCTACAGATACAAATGATTTCATTTCACTTTTGATATAATGTCCAATGGGGCTCATTTTCTCCTCAACAACAAAATTGTAAGGACTGGAGTGTTGAAAATCCCATATTAATTCATGAACTCTCAATTTATTCTCAGTTGGTTACTGTCTGGTGCGGTTAGACATGCAGGATAATTGTAGGTCTCTACTGTTGCAATAGAAGTTGTCGTAAAGAAAATTTGATGAACAGAATTTTCGTCAAACGACACAATGAAAATTTGAAAAAAAAGTAAAATTTATATTTTGTCACAATTGAAAGAGGCCAATTAAAGCTGCACTTTAAAATAATAGCAAAATTGTTTTTCGACGAAAATTCCGTTCGGCAAATCTTCATGTGGCGAAATTTGCTTCAGCTAATTTCCTTTCGGTGATATTTCCTGACACGCCCTATTGCTTTGTAGGAGAAAATGGGGAAACTGTGACTGTTATATTTAGGAGACTATTATCGAAATGTATCCAGGAGTATTTAATGTCAGAAAAGGAAGATAACAATGTTAATGATGTATGGTTACAACAAGATGGGGACCAGCGCACACATCAATGGAATCAATTGAACTTCTCAAAACAATTTTCAAAAATTGATTGATTTCACGTTTTGGTGATATTATTCGGGCGCCTGGATATCTTGATTTGACCCTTTAAATTTCTTCTCAGGGAGATATCTAAAGGGATGAGTTTGAATTAATAACATTTAAAGGAGAAAGTTTACATTAGTAGGACCGCTAATTTTGAAGATCTCACAAAAATCCATTATATTAACTAAGAAAAGTAATGAAATCTATGGTAAAAAGAATGAGTATGTGCATAGATGTTAATGATGAACATTTAAATGGTATTAGATTAAATGCAAACTTCCAAACATTGTTCTTCGTTTACAATTACTTAGACATTTCTAGGTTTGCAAGCCACACCCTATATTGCATTCTCTTGTCTCTGGACACGGGAAATTAAACCAATGCTTCCCATCTTGAACTCCAGCCAAATACTAAGAGAAAAAGAGGCTTTTTGGATTTGTTCCAGCCGATTAACAAGTCCTGGGTCATCTTTATTAACTGCAGTCTTGTGGAGATAAGGCCTGTCAAGATGCAGTCTAGTAAATATGCAGTCTAGTAAAGATGCAGTCTTATAAATGTAAAGTTTTGTTAAGATGCAGTCTTGTAAAGATTAACAAGTCATTGGGTTTTCTTCACTGCAGTCTTGTAAAGACTAGGACATTGTGTTGAAATTTGACAAAGTAATACCTGCTGTGTGTTATTCCAATACTTCTTATTTGTCTTAAGTATTTGTGCATATTGACTGTTTAATCTTTTAATTTATAATAGATTCTATTTTACCATAATGCAATACAAATACATTGTTGATTGGTAGGTTTTATTCTTTATCATCGGACACCTTGTAAAACCATTCGAATTTATACGAACTACATCTATAACGAAGACATATAAGAGGACTGATATAGAACTTCTACCGGCATTGCAGGGATCATTTATTTCAAATGACCATCACTGGAATATTCTCATTCCTGATGAATTCCTGTTCCTGAATTCTTTGAATTCATAACTTCGATGTCCGATAGTATGTTACTCTAAATAACAAACTTATTTGAAACTCTTAAGCCTATTAATATTAGTTTATATTTTTACAGATCTCTAATGTCTGTCTATCTGTCTGTCTGTCACACTCTAATAATATGCTTGGCAGTTTAATAAAATGATTCCAATAACTAATTTAAATTTTATTTTATTCAGTTGAAAATATTGGAGTAAAAGCGGAGTAATTATTACATATATTAAACTACCATCAGCGTCCATAAAAATAATTTATTATAAATTACAGTCATTTTTAGCAGCACGTGTACACTAGCTCAGTTCATTCTGCACACTGTATCACATTTTTAGAGTTACTGATGAAGTGGATCTAGTTACCAATTGTTAGTTTGTCATATTTAGCTGTCTATAAAGTTAACGAGATTTCAAATTAGTTTTTAGGCCAACTCTAGCGTAGTTATTTCGCTAATTAGCGGCACAAAACGCTACGAACAGCGCTACATTACGCTAAAAAACTGATTAGGTAACCAGCGTCAGAGTTGTACTGAATAAATGAACAAGAGAAAATGCTACCATTTTAAATTAATGCTAGAGGTTAGTTACAAATTATCGGACAGTTCCAAATTTTCGATCATATAAGATGAAATGTAAATATTAATTGCAACTTCACTCGCTGTTTTAATTGGTATCCACGATACCAATAGGAATCATGGATACCAATTAGTGTAATTTAATTATATACTTTTTTATATGATCAAAAATGTGAAAGCGTCCGATAACTTGGAACTTACCCCTTAACACATTTTCAGTTATCTCTGAATATCATCTCTGAAAACTGACAGGTTATTATCAGTCTGAGCAAAGTCAGTTTGTTAGTCAGTTTGTTTGTTACGTGAATACAAACATTCATCATTTCTCACTGGAATGTTTGTGGTAATTAACTATGGTTATAATCAGTAACAAAAATTAGAAACATGCATTTAGAGGCCAGTATTAGTACATGAGAATCGCTACTAATTTTTCACACTGCATCACCTTCTGTGTACCATTGGTGTCTTTTTGACATCAGAAATGCTGTTATTTTAGGTATGGATACTGTATCATCTTTCAGGAGGAAATCCTAGTTACGGTGTTGAAAGAGTAATATTACAATGCAGTAAGAAATCTGAAATAAATTAGTAAAAAGTCTACGGACTTTGCTAATAATAATTAAGTTACATTTAGTGAAACCCATCAACCCTTTATATTATGCATTTAATGGTAAAATATGTCCAAAATTGTATGTTTATTATTAAATATCAAATAATGAAATAAATTGTCATTGTTACTTCAAGGCAACACTGCGAAACTGAGCTTCAAATGCATACTAAGAGGTGCAGCTTTTAATGGTTTGTTTCATGAAAACAACATCATGCCTTAATAGGGTTAAATGAATTAAAATGCTTTAATATATATTCAGTTCCTTTCTTCCCCGAGGACACATAGGGTCAATTTATTGAAGTCTCTGAGTGTCTATAGTCTCATAAGAGACACTAATATACAGTGAAAGATTGTCACTATCGCTCTGAATGAAAACTACAATAAAGAACACGGGAAAAGAACCATATCATTCTATGGGATAGATTTCCATTGTCTGATATCCTTTCTTTAGATTAATAAGCTTGCATTACAGATGAATTGGATACACATATGGATATCTACTAACAGTTTCTTTACTTAGAATTTATTTGTTGCATCTCCTTAGCACTCAGTTTTGAACCATGGGTCTGATTGTTGTTTCTTAATCTCATCCATTTGAAGGTAATTGATGTTTATTTTGTTTATTTTATTATCGCAGTTTAATACATCACAAGTTATTCATTTTAAAAATATTGAAAAAAATGTCGTATTATTTTCATATCATGTGTATGACTGTTTATTTTTCATATTCAACATAAGATATACTGCACTTCTACTCTCCTAATAATCTATTCCTTGTGAATAGTAAGGTTTACTTTCATCATAAGTTATAAAGGATATTCTTTTTCTTTTTCTGATATTGCGGCAAAACAAAGACTGGAGTAAACAAAAGAAAAAATGAAGACTGACTGCAGTGTAAGCTTAGTAGATATTGTTATACTGGGGGAGGTAGGTAGACTGGGGGATATTCACTCCCCCCCCCCCTCTCTCCATCACCTAAACTCTATATATGCCTTATATTTACTCATTTATTTACTTCACTTTGTGTGAAAGACATTTTTTTATTCAGTATGAGTTCGTATCTTTATCTAATGTATGATATTCTTTTTGTAGGAAGTTCCCGTGCAGGTCTCTTATCCATGGGTAAGCAGACTGACTGTGTAGGTCTCTTATCCATGGGTAAGCAGACTGACTGTGTAGGTCTCTTATCCATGGGTAAGCAGACTGACTGTGTAAGTCTCTTATCCATGGGTAAGCAGACTGACTGTGTAGGTCTCTTGTTCATGGATAAGCAGACTGACTGTGTAGGTCTCTTATCCATGGGTAAGCAGACTGACTGTGTAGGTCTCTTATCCATGGGTAAGCAGACTGACTGTGTAGGTCTCTTATCCATGGGTAAGCAGACTGACTGTGTAGGTCTCTTATCCATGGGTAAGCAGACTGACTGTGTAGGTCTCTTATCCATGGGTAAGCAGACTGACTGTGTAGGTCTCTTATCCATGGGTAAGCAGACTGACTGTGTAGGTCTCTTATCCATGGGTAAGCAGACTGACTGACTGTGTAGGTCTCTTATCCATGGGTAAGCAGACTGACTGTGTAGGTCTCTTATCCATGGGTAAGCAGACTGACTGTGTAGGTCTCTTATCCATTGGTAAGTAAACTGACTGTGTAGGGCTCTTATCCATGGGTAAGCAGACTGACTGTGTAGGTCTCTTATCCATGGGTAAGCAGACTGTCTGTGTAGGTCTCTTATCCATGGGTAAGCAGACTGTCTGTGTAGGTCTCTTATCCATGGGTAAGCAGACTGACTGTGTAGGTCTCTTATCCATGGGTAAGCAGACTGAGTGTTAGTCTCTTATCCATGGGTAAGCAGACTGACTGTGTAGGTCTCTTATCCATGGGTAAGCAGACTGACTGTGTAGGTCTCTTATCCATGGGTAAGCAGACTGACTGTGTAGGTCTCTTATCCATGGGTAAGCAGACTGACTGTGTAGGTCTCTTATCCATGGGTAAGCAGACTGACTGTGTAGGTCTCTTATCCATGGGTAAGCAGACTGAGTGTTAGTCTCTTATCCATGGGTAAGCAGACTGACTGTGTAGGTCTATTATCCATGGGTAAGCAGACTGACTGTGTAGGTCTCTTATCCATGGGTAAGCAGACTGACTGTGTAGGTCTCTTATCCAATATCTATGGGAGGATGGATTATATGTATACTCTTCATTTTCCTCTTCTATCAGATAATGCATTATTGTGTCACAGTAAACATGTTTAAGATGTTGTTACTTCCTTATTCGATATGATGCCACTCAGCCATCTATCTAATACAAGATAACATTCACTCTATCTCAATATACATGACAGCAAGCGTTGTTCTGGACTGTTACTCCTCCATTCAGTAAGTTTTGACTGTTTAGCATTTATTCCATTTGCTTTTGATGCTTGGCTGAGTTTAATTGTTCACAAAGGTTCTATGAAATTTAATTAAGATATTACTTCTGCTGAAATAAAACAGGAACCTTAACAGTGCTGAAAAATGTTAGAATTAGTACACATCACAATCTGAATCTTCGTAAGTCTGTTTTCTAATAAGTGACTTCTGTAAGTATTAGAGAATCTGCCAATATGCTTATGATCTTTCTGTTGATTTGCAATGCCTTACATAGTAAACACTGACTTGATTATGTATGCAGACTCAGTTCCACATTACTAAAATATAGTATGAGCATTTTTAGGTTGCCCGAAATTATTAATATTGCTAATATAATAAATATTGTTTAATATTATTGGAGATCAATCAGTTAGATTTTACAAAAAAATGTATAATCTATTTAAAATTCTTTGAATGTATTTTCAAACTAAATTAGCATAGTTCTATTTTGAGACAATAAATTATATATGTTTGATCTATTTCGGGTTTCAAATGACTTTATTCTCTATACTGTTAAGTTAATTAAAGGTACTTGAAATGCATTTTATGCCATTTTTAAAGAGGTACTACAGTTCACTCATTTAATTGCAATTAATTAGATTGTAGTCAGCATGCTCCACTTGAAAAAGAAATATAAAACTCTACGGTAAATGCTTCGAATATTTAATTTACTCTCAAAGAGAAATATACTTTTCGCGAATATTTCACTCGATTGCTAACTCATTTATTTGAGTATTTTATAGTGTATTTCTTTATTCAAAATTTGTTTCAATATTGACATTGAGTCGCTGCTTCTATCCTAATTTCTTCAGTCAATAAATCCCTGACATCTTCAGTAAAATTCTACTCTGAAAATGTTACTTCAGAGACCTTCATAAATACTTTGCTCTAAAAATACGGCACAGATATATTAACTAATAATAACTTCTATATTCAACCCAATGGAGTTTGTTGGAGTGATTTGCGCTGAAACATTATGTACAATATATTTTTATTTAGTTAGTTACTGTATATTAACAATGATTCTAGACTATGATGAGGTATATTGTATGTTTGGTCCCCTTCTCGGTACTTATTTCTCCTCTTTTTTCCTCTTATTGCCTCTTTTTATTTCCTCTTATTGTCTCTTCTTTTTCCTCTTATTGCCTCTTCTTTTTCCTCTTATTGCCTTCTCTTTTTCCTCTTATTGTCTCTTCTTTTTCCTCTTATTGCCTTCTCTTTTTCCTCTTATTGTCTCCTCTTTTTCCTCTTATTGCCTTCTCTTTTTCCTCTTATTGTCTCCTCTTTTTCCTCTTATTGCCTCTTCTATTTCCTCTTATTGCCTCCTCTTTTTCCTCTTATTGTCTCCTCTTTTTCCTCTTATTGTCTCCTCTTTTTCCTCTTATTGCCTTCTCTTTTTCCTCTTATTGTCTCCTCTTTTTCCTCTTATTGCCTCTTCTTTTTCCTCTTATTGTCTCTTCTTTTTCCTCTTATTGCCTTCTCTTTCTCCTCTTATTGCCTCCTCTTTCTCCTCTTTTTCTTCTTATTGCCTCCTCTCTTTTTTGTTAATTTTTCATTATTCATACATACATTTCTTAATCTTTGAGGTTCTATTCATTTCAAAAGGACTACAGATAATTTCGTACTGTAACTAGGGTAAGTTTCGAGGTAAGTTTCGAGTTTAATTGGTATCCATGATACCTGCAGGTATCATGGATACCATTTAAACTAACGAGTTAGAATATTACAGTACATTTTTTCTTATAAGATCGATAATATGGCATTGTCCAATAACTTGAAACTTACCCTTATTATATTTACCTCAATATTACTGCAGTCATTTGGTTTATAATTTTCAATTTATTTTCCTATTGATGGAAATTATTTATGAATCATGAATATATTTCCTATTTTTCTGTCATTATCGAAAGAAAACAATGTTAGACGTTCAAAGGGGTTCTTTTGCATTCAGATTATCTTGAGACAAGTAAATTAGACATACTCTCTACTGGAGTACACGTGCTTTGAAAATATACAGTAGGGTAAATTCTTAGTTGTCGGACAGTTCAACATTTTCGATCATATAAGAAAAAAATCTATAATTTGATATTTTAATTCTTTGATATTTTCAATGATCAATAATTTTGAATCAGTCCTATAACTTGGAATTAACCCTTCAATCCCTAGTAATGTTTACTTTCATGTCATTCTCATATTGCACAGTAGATACTTACAGTTCAGTAATAAAATAGTGATATTAAATGTGTTATATTTTAACCTGAATCACACCCAGGGTTCTTTCCAGAAACTGTATATGGTGCATGAAGAGAAAGGGAGAACTGTTGTAATTTGTTTTTATCATTTTCATCATTTCATATTTTATTTGTGTTAGGTAGACTCTAAGGTTACATTTACTATCACCTCTTCATTTTCCTCTTACATTTTGTGTTAAATAGGCTCGTAGGCTGCATTTGTTATCACCTCTCCCTTTTCCTCTTAGTTTTTATGTTATGTGTTCCTTTTCGTTACTTTCCTCGGCAAATGACTGCATTCACAGAGTAGCTTTTCTGCATCCATGAGCATTGTCACTGACTGGTGGTAGGTGACTTTGTTCATAGAGCCACTTTCCTTTCTGACTACTTTTTCCCTAGTAATTAATTTCTTTTGACGTCAGGTATATTTCCTATAGTTCTGAAGAGACGTTAAACTAATTATTTTTTCAGTAATCCTATACGAATATTATTTTTTATTATTTTTTAATATTTTTTTATTGAAAAATATTGTCTTTATAATCCAAAAAATATCTTTTTACAAGTTTACGAATCCCTTTCCTGACTAAAATATAAAGCATTCGAACACAATAAGCTTTTCATCCAATGACAGTCCGAGTGTCTGTATGACTGAGTGGATAAAATTTCGAGGCCTGAGTAATAAATTCACGAAATGAATTCCTACCAAAAGTTACGCAATAAATCATATTCGTGCGAAAACTTCCTGGCTTGTATTTTCATGAGAAGATGAGAAGTGTATGTTGCAATATATAAAGTCATTCGAAGAAATCGCGGTATTTGGAGATTGAATTTCTAGCCCTATTCCCCACAGCTCTACGAACACCTTATGATTGTTGTGAATTTTAATCAATTTTATTTGCAAACAGATTTTTTTGACACATCTCTTCACAGTTATATAAATGAGAATAAGTAACATTTTTTAAAATTATTTATTCTTCGTATTTTTCCAATTCTTTATTTCGGAAATTACTCTTGTGAATGACTTTACTGTTTACACTAGCACGGGAGGTGGCGCTTATGGAGACCAGAATTGGAGTCTCACATACTGAGTACCCGGTGTACTAACCAGGGAATGACTTTACTGTTTACACTAGCACGGGAGGTGGCGCTTATGGAGACTAGAATTGGAATCTCGCATACTGAGTACCCGGTGTACTAACCAGGGAATGACTTTACTGTTTACACTAGCACGGGAGGTGGCACTTGTGGAGACTAGAATTTGTGTCACTGAGTTCCCGGTGCACTAACCAAGGAGTTTATTTCCACTCCCCCAATCATTCATCGAGAAACTCTTCTATTTTGGTTCACTTCTTTGATGGTTATAGCGTCCATCAACAAAGATTGTTTCATAGAAAATGCAACATGCAAATTGATTGAAGTGTATATAGTGTCATGAAAAGGATATTGAGATACGGCTGCAATCAGCGTAAAGTTACTCTATGTGCCGTAACTTTGGATGGAACTAAAAGAGAAATATAATAAATTAGGTTCCAGTATTTTGTGTTCTGCAATTTTTGAAATTCTACAGTCTGAATATTGTAATATAGAGCGAGTTTATTATGTCCCACACCCAATATAAATTTACTGGTTGAACGATTAGAGTAAACATGTTCGATCAAAGTATCAGTATTATTGCTGCGACACGCTTGGAGCTCAGCCTGAAGGAATACCCACTGATTGTTGTTGTTTGGGATTTTTGGAATATTGTTTCTACTCCTTCGATAGGGAACCTATTAGAATGAAATAAACTGTAAATGGTGTAAATGTTAACCTGGTATTTGCTACACTTTATTAAAACATAATTAGGAAAATTATATTTTTAAATATTAAAATTTCAATAGTGAAGAATGTTGAAGATTTAATTACCAGTGGTGGAACAAATTCCTATGAAGTAGAAGGACATTATACGGCACACTACACTTTCTAGGAAATTCAATTTCAAAAATTTGATTTTTAGTGTTGAAAAAATGAAATTTAGTATGGAGTTGCATTTCTGTTTCTGGCACTTACTAAAGCGGGTTTTCATCCCTCAATATTTAACTAATCTGATTGAAACAAATATCTAATGGTAGCCCGATACATTATTTACATATTGTAGGGAAACCACCTACGAATTTACACAAAAAAATTCTTTATTGACTGAGTGATTTTACTATGCTCGTGACAAATTTGGCATGGATACAGCTTTCCCCGGGGAGTATCACCTTTGGAGGTTTGTCTTGTTAAAGGAGTAAATGTACTAAATTGGGTAATGTTCACAATAACATACCTTTCCCTACATCCAATACGTTTTCATATCGCAGTCTCCATCTTTCCCCAAATTCCTAATATCCTGTTAGAGATGGGAAATAGCAGAGGAGAGATGCACATCAGATTATAGACCACTTTGCCACCAAATACCTACCTACACGATAAGGTGTATTTCGATCTATTTACGGTACTTTGTTATACATCGAGTGCAAGCATGTACTTTATCTTGTTAGGTTTTTCTTGCAGTTGGTATTGTTTTTGTTTCACTCTCGGGATTCGAACCCCTGATTCTGATATTAAAGGATTACAGTTAGTTACTCATTCTTTTGTGCTTTTATTTAGATTGTTATTTTTATGTCATTTCTTTATATAGATTTTTACAGGTTTTTAATCTTTTCAATTTAAATCAGCAGATGAGGATGGCTCTAATTGTCTTATGTGGGTCTGATGCGAGCACTTACGTCAGTTTCTTTAATATGGTTGTGTGTGGCGTGTCGGGAGCGGGATACGATCGACGAAACCCAAAAGCGGACAGATCAGTTGGTGAATTGGGAGTTTTTTTATTTGTGGCAGTCGTAACAGGCTGAGAGTCCTAAATTAGGTTCCCAGTGGAGTTTTGATAGCTTTGGCTATTGCAGGTGGCTCTGTCGGAAAAGATCCAGTTAGTATGGACAAGGCTTATGAGCTTCTACTACTGTGGGCTGCAGTGCCCTGATGGCGATATGGAAGCTCGCCAGGTGACTCTTGCCATCAAAATGAAACCACAGGTGGTCCAGTTTTTGGAGATTGACTCCTTACATACGCTGCCTGAACCCATAGTCCCAGTTGTTTGCAAAAAATAATGTAATTGGAGTATTTCATGAGCTGTCATCTTCGGATGGACTGATTCAACGAAACGAAGAGACTCTCAAAGCGTGGAGGTCTAAGCTTACGCCTGCCCCGCAAGACTTGATGACGCCAGAGCCTCTAGAATCTAGATAGTTCTCTAATTGTACCAGTTGTTCCGGAGGAAGATATCCGTAAAGCTTTTAATTCTTTCCGTCCTTGTTCTGCCGAATGGGCCTCTTTGCTTCAGGTCAATGGATTTGAAGACGTTATTTTCCTATTATTCTGTTGCGGTCGGAGTAAGTCATTTAACCACTCTGACAGATTTTGTGAATGCGATTTTGAGAGAAGTTCCTGATTTTGCTATGCCAACATTGTGTGCATTAACTAAAAATGATGGAAGTATCAGATCCTGTACTTTCCTGTTATTTCCCCGCAACTTCTATTTTAATGAATCAAATTTACCCTTTTTCCCTGTAATTGTGTATACCGATTTTTATGAAACAAATATATTAAAGAACATAACATTATGAAACCTGATATTTTACAATTATTTTGGTGGATAAATTTCAGCAATATCTGAAAGAATTGCTTGAATATACTATAAACATGTGACATGTATACATGTATGAAGATGATTGACGGCAGAGAAACTGTGCTAAATACCTATTTAGCTGTTCCAGCATCTCTCGGTTAGTTCCACATTGCCTCTTGTTTTAAATTTGTATGCATTACAATTTTTCGAATGATTGTCTTGATAATATCTTCTCTTAGTGCCATGTCACATGATCGTTTTTACAGCGTATTCAACGCTCCAACAGCGTCGCGCAACAAGAATTTCCTCAGAGTCAAAAACGCTGAGCCAAAACGCTCGTGTGATATTTCCCTGAAATGAACAAAGGTGGCGAGAGAGAATAGAAATAACTAAGAAATAGATTAATCAGTAGTCACTATACCAGTATACATGCAAAAAAATCGTAATTTATAATAAGAAGTTGAAATAATAAATTACGGAGAGACTACAGGAAAGTACCTCAGATCCATAGGAATTTATGATACCTTGCGGAGGTTAGCGAGCAAGGTTGGTGCACCCCCCTTATCGCACTCTCTTGATCTACATCTTACAGCACGATGTTGAGTTTAGCTGTTTTACTTAGATCTGCCGTTGCCAGTCTGACCAATGTAGAGGTGTCGGCTGATTCTTGGGTTCAGGAACTCTACCGGTTGGCCTATGTTTAGTCATGAATTGGGTTGAAGGAGAGTTGGATGTATTGCTTTATTTGTTTTTGTTTCTTCAATGAATTCCGCGAGTGATTTGGTTGAAGTGATTCTTTCTAATATTATTGTGGCCGATACCGGAGAACTTACGGATGTAGTTGGGACTCGGAAGCGGAGTTTACAGGCTGGTCTCTCGGTACCAGTCCATGAGTCCGGTCTAAAAGAATGGGATACACCTCAAGCTCATTTATTAATGGAGAGAGTGTTGGCTAGAGCTGATCAGGTTGCGAGAGTACGACTGTTATTCGCATCTCGTAAAAAACTGGAGTGTGGTTGAATGCAATTCCCATGCCGTCATTGGGTACACAGCTTGCTCCATAGGTCCCGAGAGTAGTCTTTGCTCTCAGAGTGGGTGCCAGAGTTTGTGAGCCTCATTCTTTCCGCTGTGGTAGTGGGATTGATATCAAAGAACAGCATGACATGTCTTGTAGGCATACCTCTGGGTACCACCCAAGGCATACGGCAATAAATGATGTGATGAACAGGGCTCCTTTCAGTGCTTCAGTCTTGAGCTTCCTGGATTTGATAAAGATGATGGTAAACGTCAAGATGGTACTGCTATGTTTCCTTACAGAATGAGATGTGTCTGATTAGGGATGGCACATGTATCGAGAGATATGCCATGACGCAAATTAATGATTCCTCGGTTGAGGTAAGTTCAGCAACTGGGCTGTGGAGAACTGTAAGCGTCAGAAATACTATGCCCTTGGTGATGCTTGAATATTTTTTGCCAATATTTATAGATACCATTGGAGCGTACGGCAGTACAACCTCTTTAATTATGAAGTCAATAGGTACACGCCTTGTTGAGACAACGAACGATCCAAGGGAGTCTGCCTGGTTCCAACAGCGAATAGCTCTTGCGATCCAGAGAGGGAATGCCTTCATCATCCTCTCAGCCGTAAAGGAGAGTTTATAGGACGATCAAGCTTACCCCTTCCGTGTGTTCTCAATGCACTCTCTCTACAACCTCAATTTTAAGTTCCTAAAGGAATTTACTCTTCATTAAAGATGATATTATTCTTGTTCTTAATGGAAAAATATTGGCTTTAAAAAATTCCATGTGACACTAACTTTTGGTGAAAATGTTTTCGTTTTTTTTTCTGTTGGACAAAAAAATTGAAACTCGTAACCTTTTGGCATCTTTGAACAATTATAGTTTAGCATATTATTTTTTGTTCACATAATATATTTCATGCTCATTTAAAATAGCTGTTTTTACAGATCCTTTTTATATAATTAGTTATAACCTTTTTAAAATGGCAGATCTCCCGGACTTTCAAAGACTCCAAATTGTTTGTACTCCCATGACAGGCGTGTAAAAAAATGACCTCATTTTCTAAAAAGACCTTAGATATATTATCTTTTATACATTTGACGTTTTAGTTACTTATTGTGCCTTTTAAGGTTTATCTCCTCGGTCACTTGATGCTAACACCCACTTTCCGAGTACTGTGACTGTGCCCATAGCTCTTCATCTTCTCTGAAACTTCAGCCGAAGATATTTAGAGTTGGAAGTAAAGTTTCTAGTTGCCAGAGTACCAAAGCATGTTAGAGAAAAACTTTGAACACAAGTAATGAGGCAAATGAACACCTATAGTGTGTGGGAAATGAACACCTATAGTGTGTGGGAAATGAACACTATAGTATGTGGGAAATGAACACCTATAGTGTGTGGGAAATAAACACCTATAGTGTGTGGGAAATGAACACCTATAGTGCGTGGGAAATGAACACCTATAGTGTGTGGGAAATGAACACTATAGTATGTGGGAAATGAACACCTATAGTGTGTGGGAAATGAACACCTATAGTGTGTGGGAAATGAACACCTATAGTGTGTGGGAAATGAACACCTATAGTGTGTGGGAAATGAACACCTATAGTATGTGGGAAATGAACACCTATAGTGTGTGGGAAATGAACACCTATAGTGTGTGGGAAATGAACACCTATAGTGTGTGGGAAATGAACACTATAGTATGTGGGAAATGAACACCTATAGTGTGTGGGAAATGAACACCTATAGTGTGAGGGAAATGAACACCTATAGTGTGTGGGAAATGGAACACCTATAGTGTGTGGGAAATGAACACTATAGTATGTGGGAAATGAACACTATTGCATGTGGGAAATGAACACTATAGTATGTGGGAAATGAACACTATAGTATGTGGGAAATGAACACTATTGTATGTGGGAAATGAACACCTATTGTATGTGGGAAATGAAAACTATAGTATGTGGGAAATGAACACTATAGTATGTGGGAAATAAACACCTATAGTATGTGGGAAATGAACACTATAGTATGTGGGAAATAAACACTATAGTGTGTGGGAAATGAACACTATAGTATGTGGGAAATGAACACTATAGTATGTGGGAAATGAACACCTATAGTATGTGGGAAATGAACACTATAGTATGTGGGAAATGAACACCTACAGTATGTGGGAAATGAACACTATAGTATGTGGGAAATGAACACTATAGTATATGGGAAATGAACACCATAGTATGTGGGAAATGAACACTATTGTATGTGGGAAATGAACACTATTGTATGTGGGAAATAAACACTATTGTATGTGGGAAATAAATAACTCTCTATTACATGTGGGAAATGAATAACTCTTTATTGCATGTGGGAAATAAATAACTCTCTTTTACATGTGGGAAATAAATAACTCTTTATTATATGTGGGAAATAAACAACACTTTATTACAAGTGGAAAATAAATAACGCTCTATTACATGTGGGTGACCGCCTTTTGTTCCTAAAACTCGTTCCTTGTACACTATAAAAAATAGACTCAGTAGTGACAATGGAGATGGTTTGTGTTCGTGACGTTATCATAGCTACACTTTAACATGTTATTTAAGGTAATTAAAGTGAGTAAAGATGTACAAATTCATTAGTTGCTGTTAGTGTATGAAGCAGTAATAGAATTATCCAGTTCAATAAACTGATAAGCTTTCAAAATTGTATTTAGGTGTGTTGCTCTGATGACGTCACGTACACTATTGACTGCACTGTGGCTACTTTCATTCAATGTCTATTTTCCTCAGTGACTCTTATTCCGTGTTGAAGTGAGGATGTGCGTGTCAGTTCTCTCTGTGTCTCTCACTCGGTAATACAACACAAACATTTACTAAAACAATTCACAGAGTAAGTTTCTCAGTTCATTTTTTTAGGTTTTAACCCTACCTGTTAAATAGGGTTAAGGTGGTTTAGCACCACTGGGTTTGTTATGGTTGTGGTTAGGGTTTACCCGGCACCCAATGGTTGTTTGTGGTATATTATTCTTATCCTCTACTTCCTACGCAATGATCCCAGACATGAGTAGCTTTTCGGCGTCCATGAGCCACTAATCAATGCCATTTGTTCCGGTATCTACTATTTTCATCCCATGGCACCGTTACCTTTTTCTCTGATTTCTACCTTCAAAATCAGTGATTTTTTCAAATTTTATTATGAATCAACTGTACCGAATTGGAAATAATTTTTAAAATGTGTATTCTTCTAATATATTAAAAAAAGGGTAAGCTCCGAGTTACCGTACAGTTCCACATTTCCGATCATATAAGAATAACCGATATAATAATTATTATTAATTAATAATATTATTTTTATTGGTATCTGGTATAAAATAATGGTATGAAAATAAAAATTAAATACCTAGTAATAATTATTACATAGTTTTTATCATATGATCAAAGATGTGGAACTGTCCGGTAATTCGTAACTTAGCCTACTTCTTTTCTTTCACCCTAAGTAGCCTAGTCTTAATTAAGTGGCTATTAATTACCTAACCTGTTGTTGTTATCTTTCAGGTTGTTGTTGTGAAGTGGTTACTGTGGTGCAGTGTCTGTGGTTTACTGTGGTGCAGTGGTAGTGTCTGTGGTTCATTGTGGATTATTTTACTGTGGAGTTAAACTCAAAAGAAACATTTTAAAGGTAAGAAAATAACTTTATTTTATGATAAAATAATGTTTTTTTTTTAAATGAAACTTACCGTATAGGGTAAATAATCAATTACCGTAACTGTATGCTCACCGATAGGGTAAGTAACGTTACTTACTTACTATGAAAATTACGCAATTTCGTACATTAGTTACTTGTAATATAAACACACTGAAATTTTGATCTTAATATAGATATACTGACCAGTGAATGTTGTGTACGGGAATACGCAACTGTACGGGAATACGCAACTGTACGGGAATACGTAACTGTACGGCAATACGCAACTGTACGGCAATACGCAACTGTACGGGAATACGCAACTGTACGGGAATACGTAACTGTACGGCAATACGTAACTGTACGGGAATACGCAACTGTACGGGAATACGCAACTGTACGGGAATACGTAACTGTACGGGAATACGTAACTGTACGGGAATACGCAACTGTACGGGAATACGCAACTGTACGGGAATACGTAACTGTACGGCAATACGTAACTGTACGGGAATACGCAGCTGTACGATAATACGTAACTGCACGGGAATACGTAACTGTACGGGAATACGTAACTGCACGGGAATACGTAACTGTACGGGAATACGTAACTGTACGGGAATACGTAACTGTACGGGAATACGTAACTGCACGGGAATACGTAACTGCACGGGAATACGTAACTGTACGGGAATACGTAACTGTACGGCAATACGCAACTGTACGGGAATACGCAACTGTACGGGAATACGTAACTGTACGGGAATACGTAACTGTACGGGAATACGTAACTGTACGGGAATACGCAGCTGTACGGGAATACGTAACTGTACGGGAATACGTAACTGTACGGGAATACGTAACTGTACGGGAATACGTTACCTCTTATATTTGTCAATAAATTAAATGTATCAATTTTACTATTTCCATTTATATATTTTTTTATTTTTCATTTCCTCATTCCACAGATTTAATTTAATTTTCCCCACATCTTCTCTCTCCCTCCTCCCCACTTTATCCATCTCTCATCTTTCCTTTCTCTCCTTTATTGCCTTTCATTATTCCTTGTGGTTACTAACCATCATTTTCTACCTGCATACCAAGTCATTCTCACCTTTGCTGTACCTACTAAGGGTAGGGGAAGGTATGAGTTATAGGATGGTTCATTATTTCCGATCGTATAAGAAATAATCAAATAATAATAATAATTTAAAATAATAATAATATTTTTTTCATATGATCGGTAATATGAAACCGTTCGATAACTCGTAACTTATCCCACAGTTCTACATCATAAAGAATGCATTGATACGGACTAAAGATGTTTAATGTTAATTAACTAATTATTATTAATGGTGTTTGGTAGTCATTGAATAAATTAGGCTGATTAATGGTATCTATTTTGTTTTGATTATAGGTACCTAGGTCTTTTCCAGATTAATTAGTCTAATGATAATAAATAAATGAGTTTATTACATAATTTATTAGAACTAAGGTCTACGATCATTTCCCTGCAAACCGCATGGAATTAGGGCCAGTATATATATTTCTATATGCTTTTAAAGATTTTGATATTGCGTTACGAAACACTAATCTGACGATGAAGAAAAAGATTGTACACTCTTTTGTTTTGATTTTCAATTAGTATTTTATAAACAAGCATTACATCTTCAGTCTGAATAAAAGATGTTAATGATTATCTGATGTGAATAGATGAAAATATAATAAGTTTTCTCCTATTGTTTACCTTTACCTGAATATTTAATATTGAATAGATACATTATTCCTACCTTGCTGACATTCAACACAAACGGCGTACATTCTTTTTCTTTTGACGTAAAATTCGCAGCTCGGAAGTGAAATGGATATTAAAATTTTGTAGTGTAATGATTATGAAAACGCTTATAAACCGAAAAATGCTATCAAATTCATGGGGTTTATAGCAGAGCAATAAAAAAATGACTTTTAAAATAAATAACGTATATAATGTTCATTTTAACTTAGTTGTTTTGTCGAAAACTGTTCATATATGAAGTTTATAGAGGAATATAACACCGATAAATACTGTACAGGTTCATATACAGTTCATACGGTATTTATATGCTATACACTCTGTACTACTGTATATACAGTATATATTCTTATAAACTATGCACATGATATACACTATATATATTTTGTGTATTTGTATAACATATACACACTGTATATTGAAATGTATACACAATTTCTTATAGCATATACAGGTTGGCCCCGCTTGTATAAAAACTGATATAATTTCGAGAGATGTCTCAGAGTTATTAAAGTACGTATAGTCATAGAAGACATAGACCATTTTCGTGATGTTCATTTCACGATAACTACAATAATAACATCAATATTACTATACAGACGAGGTTATTAGAAGCAATTGGTACAGAAGCTAGTATTTATAACTTAAAAAACTTTTAATTTATTCGGTACATTGATTTTTCATCACAGAGCTTTTATCAGTTGATTCTGTCAACAAACACCGCAATATACGCTAAGTCGAGCCTACAAGATCATTTTCTTTCATTCAAACTCATAGAAAATGAATTGTTCAAGGAGTAACAATTACATAACTAAATTATGCGTTATTATCACCATTTGAAATAAGTTTGAGTCGTTATTTTGTGAATAAAAGCGAGGCCTTCCTGTACACAGTGTACGTACAGTGCCAGTTCAGTGTAAACAGTTAATTCATTCATGATACAGTTAAATGCGTATCTCTGTCATCTTTCAGAGACAGATACAGTGAATGAAAGCTCTGTGTACTAATCTACACATCTAATTTTTCACCAGGTGTGACATCCTTTAATGTCGTACCTGTGATGTACTCTGCGCCAAACTGTTTATTTTCTTTAATAAGCATGTAAGTATTCTATTTATAGCCTTTGCAGAGGCAAAGTCCAGCTCTATCCCTAGGGTATGATTGTTGTTGATCATTTCACCTGTAACTTCATCAGTATTTTATTCTAGTTTTAGCTGGAAAAATATATCTGATTTTATATTGTCTGGGTAGATTAGAGAATTTTTAATTATTCAAAAATTGATTTTTAGTGATCGAGTTGACGCTAAAAATTTCAAGTAAACCATCCTATTTGATGAATGTGTTATCTGATTACAAGAGACTTAGAAGTAGAAGTCGTAGAAGAAAGTGGTCCATGGTAAAAGTCACTACCCTATAACAGTCTTAAGGCTTAACTAACGAAGCTTTTTATCACCACTACATCATTCCAATCATTCTACACGGTACACCAAATTGCATTTGCTGGAACAGAATTCAATTTAGTGAAATCTGAAAAATTAGCGGTTTAATACCAGCAATGCTGTGATAGAGAAGTGGACTATTCCAGTTGGAATGGTGTAGAGTGTACCATATTCCAGTTGGAATGGTATAGAGTGTACCATATTCCAGTTGGAATGGTATAGAGTGTACCATATTCCAGTTGGAATGGTATAGAGTGCACCATATTCCAGTTGGAATGGTGCAGAGTGTACCATATTCCAGTTGGAATGGTGCAGAGTGTACCATATTCCAGTTGGAATGGTGCAGAGTGTACCATATTCCAGTTGGAATGGTGCAGAGTGTACCATATTCCAGTTGGAATGGTGCAGAGTGTACCATATTCCAGTTGGAATGGTGCAGAGTGTACGATATTCCAGTTGGAATGGAGTAGAGTGTACGATATTCCAGTTGGAATGGAGTAGAGTGTACGATATTCCAGTTGGAATGGAGTAGAGTGTACGATATTCCAGTTGGAATGGTGCAGAGTGTACCATATTCCAGTTGGAATGGTACATTTTATTCCTGTTCTAATACTAATTACTGTTATAATTAAACTCATTGTCTGTTATTCGATGCATGGAAAACAGTAAAAGAATTTGAAATGAAATGTTAAAATTAAACAGTGACTATTGGAATGAAATGTTAAAATTAAACAGTGACTATTGGAATGAAATGTTAAAATTAAACAGTGACTATTGGAATGAAATGTTAAAATTAAACAGTGACTATTGGAATGAAATGTTAAAATTAAACAGTGACTATTGGAATGAAATGTTAAAATTAAACAGTGACTATTGGAATGAAGTAGTCACTGCAATATCGACTATTGGAATGAAATAGTCACTGTAATAGTGACTATTGTATTTAGATAGTCACTGTTTTTAATGTTTTTTTTACTCTAATTATTATTCGCAAATTACATTGCCTCTCAATGCACATCATTGATGTTGACAATAGAAGTGTTATCAATAATAAACCAGTGAATTAAATCTAACTTATTAAATGTTAATAAAAGATGTAAAAACTTTTAATTGGATCTATTGAGAACTTTTTTTGTATCTATTGCAATAGTTTAATACTAATTACTTTATATAATAACCTATTGATGCTTTGAAACAAATGAATTAAATGAAATATGTCAAACAGGATTAATAATTAAAGTACTAATGAAAATGTTAACAAAATAAAATATATTGCAGTTTTCATGGTATTAAGGTGTGACATCCCTCCATGATCTGCGATGAATCACTTCTATTTATTGGATATATTATATACCTATTATCTGATATTATGGGTGGCATTTTCTACCATAATCTTTTATCTCTTATTATGGGTGGCATTCTCTACCATAATCTCCTTATCTCCTATTATGGGTGGCCTTTTCTACCATAATCTCCTTATCTCCTATTATGGGTGCCATTTTCTACCATAATCTTCTTATCTCCTATTATGGGTGCCATTTTCTACCATAATCTCCTGATGGGTGGCATTTTCTACCATAATCTTCTATTATAGGTGGCATTTTTTTCAATAATCTCCTTATCTCCTATTTTGGGTGCCGTTTTCTACCATAATCTCCTTATGGGTGGCATTTTCTACCATAATCTCTTATTATGGGTGGCATTTTCTACCATAATCTCCTGATGGGTTGCATTTTCTACCATAATCTCCTATTATGGGTGGCATTTTCTTCAATAATCTCCTTATCTCCTATTATGGGTGCCGTTTTCTACCATAATCTCCTTATGGGTGGCATTTTCTACCATAATCTCTTATTATGGGTGGCATTTACTACCAAAATCTCCTTATTTCTGGCATTATGGGTGGCATTTTCTACCATAATCTCCTTATCTCCCATTATTGGTGGCATTTTCTACCATAATTTCCTCATCTCTGGCATTATGGGTGGCATTTTCTACCCTGTTCCCTATTCCACTGGGTGTGATTAACATTATTAGCCTCTAGGGAGTTCTAACGATTAACACTGCAAATGATTAAAGAAGAGGTGGGTAGGGATTAATTGATTAAATACAGTAGTATAGGGTGATTCAGAGGGTTCACTAGTTTTCATTTTTATTGTCAAAATTAATGGGGTAGATGTTTTTCAATATAACTATAAATAATAAATCTTTTTAATGAAAATACTACAATAAATAATATTTTAAACTTTGGTTAGTTTCTTCACACGTTTCCCACTCAAATAATATCGTTACTCTACCTAGTTTCTTTGAATATGAAAAGATGAATAATGTTGTTAATGTTATAAATAATAATAATAAATAATACTAAGTGGCTATACTTCAATAAAATGACTGAAAATATTACAGTAAAGTAAGTATAGCGCAACCAGCTAATAGGAAAAAAAGCAATTACTCATTTACCCTCTTAAATATTTAAATTACCCTTTTTTTTAATAACAGTTTGAGATACACTGGTATATGGGGTAAGTTCTAAGTTATCGTACGGTTCCACATTTTCGATCATAATATATTGTTATTATCATGGCTGCCAATAAATTAACGATATTCTGAGAAATGTTAGTTTGAACATTTAATGTATTTATTTGAAATATATGAACAATTATTAGAAGGGAAAGATAAAGAGATGCATTAATGCTATAATGAGGTGATGGACTGCATTGCCTGCTTTTTAAAATGAGTCATACGTGGAGCTGCACCTATATAGAGGAAATGCAGTTGCCAAGGCAACCCAATGCAGGGTGTTTCCTCGTATATCTGCTCTCTGATTGGTTGCTGAGGAGTGTAAACATTACGTGAAAAATAAACTACCTTACGTACTTTACATTTGAGTTTTTGGCATTACATAAAAAAATCCTAATTATTAGGAAAGATGTTCTTATTTATTTCGATAGATAAATTTCCTTGTAATAAATATAATATAAATTATGGTTTCTTAGCTTTAATCGTCTAATATGAATAAAATTCGATACAATCTTTAAAACTATTTACCTTGTTTAATTTCAAATAACTTTGATATATTAATGTAATAATAAGAGTCGCGTCTGTCCGTGTGTCACACTTTAGTCATAAATACATATTATCTAATGGAAAAAGTAATAATTTATTGCTATGTTTACGGGTATCAATTATTTTAGTTTAATTAACTTGTTACTTTTGACAGTAAACAAAAATATTTTTGTTCAATACATATATTGATAATACGTACAAAAACATGAACCATTTATAATAATGAAATATGTTAACTACAGGCACTGCAGTAGTACAATAATAAGATTTTCTGTATGACAGTTATAATGGCTAAAAAAATTAGCACCAATGGCCATAGCAAAGGTCATACGCACTCATTCCACTTGGAATGGGAATAGAGAGGCCTTTTTAGAATGGGAATTGTGTCATGGAATCATTAGGAGAATTCCATGAGGTCTAAACTTCACTCTAACATTAGAAATAATGCCAATGTCTACCATTAAATGATAATAAAAGAAATAAATGAGTGGGGCGATAGTCCTGAAATTAAATATTAAGTTTGAAGAATAGAAATGCTTTAAACCTTGTTAACTGTTTTTAGATTTAATAATTTAATGTATCTAAATCATATGTTGCTTAAAAGATTTTACTAATTTTTCTGAATGGGTTTGATGTTTTAATTGTACATTATTTCTTATTTTTTTATTATCGGTTTTAACGAGATAAATTGTTTAATTATATTTTTTATATGATCGAAATTGTGTACTTGTCCGATAACTCGTAAATTACCCTCTATTTTTTCTAGATTTTTGTGTCACAAATAGTGTCTCCAAACCTTTACAACCAGCTGGCCATAGTGTCTCCAAACATTTAAAACAAGCTGTACATAGTGTCTCCAAACCTTTTCAACCAGCTGTACATTATAGCGCAAAGAAATAAGTTAACTACAAAGTACTTTTCGCAGCGATAGCACAACAGATGGCAGTAATTAATCAGCCTCTGTTAACTTAACTTTGAATAAAAATCCAATAAAACGTTTCAAAGAACAAAGCACTGTTCTTAACTTCTAATGTACAGCAAAGCTACAGAGATGAGCTCTTAAAGTGGAGTAATGAGTTGAACTGGTGGAATGCGGCACTAGTGTACGGGGTGTTAAGAAATGGTACAGATGTAAAATGATAAGAACTTTTAAAATTTTGCAGATAGAAATTCTAAAGAATTTCATTCTAAAGGGCCGTACACACGTAGGGTTTCTTAAGTCTTTCCACCAGACTTTTTGCTAAGCTCCTCCTACATTTTCCACGAGAATATAAGAAAGAACAATGTTATTATTATTTTATTTCAGTTGGTATCCATGATACCTGCAGGTATCATGGATTAAATCATAGGAAGTTATTATATAGTTTTTTCTTATATTCTCGTGGGAAAAGTAGGAGGAGCTTAGCAAAAAGTTTGGTTGAAAGACTTAAAAAAACCCTTCGTGTGTACGGCCCTTTTAGATCAAATTTGGTAGATTTATTTGTCATCATGATTAAGGTTAAGTCAGATAAAAGTCATGATTCACAGATGCTGAGAACATTGTCAAAAATCCTCTACACCTTTCCCGTAAACTAAAACTATGATTATTGATAATAAATTGCTATAAGTATTATTTGTATGTCCAGATATCATTTCGAATTGTGAATAGTTAGTGAAATATATCTTTCACACCTGCTTTTTCGAATGGAATTTATTCACAATTTTCTAGCTTTGATGGTTTAATGTTCTAAGCCTTCTAAATCTATACCATTTTTTGAGACACAAAGTACATAACTGACTGTTTGATTTACTGTTAGTCCGTGTTTCATTCACTCCCTGTTTCATTCACTGCCCTTTTCATTCACTCATTCATTTTCCCGTAATTACAATTACTACCACAGAGGTCTCTTTGTTGTGTTCCTATCGCCATCTGGTGGTCCATTTCTCTGGTAGGAATAACACAGTCTTTCTTTTCTCCGGTAGGAATAACACTCTTTACAGTACCCTAATTATTTCTCTAGTTATCGCAGCTCATTGAAATGAGTCAGTGAAAGTACATGTTAGACTAATGATGAGGAACTACAAAGAAAATACACACGGGGTAGGTTACGAGTTATGAAACGGTTCTACATTTTCGATCATATAAGAAAAACACTATTATTTTTACAGTTTAAATAGTTATTTTGATTGCTATCCATGAACCAATTAAAATAAGTAAAATAATTATTATGACATCGGAAATTTGGATCAGTCCGATAACTCGGTTTTTACCCCAAATTTTAGTGATTCCTTTCTGCATTAGTTTAAATATCAAGAAAAGTGACTAAACTAGTCTTCCCGTCCCACTTTTTCTGGCTATAGTAAATACTGACTATATTTCTTCAACTCCAATTTATAGTGTAGTCTTATACTACCTACCCCTTGCTAGGAAATGGAATAAGAATAAACACTATAGTGTAGGTCTGATAACAGTGAAGACTACGCCTACGCAACAACTTAGAGCCTTATTGCAATCACCTTGATGATGCTGACAAAAACATGATGTTTGTACTAGGTGTGCACATTGCAATGTCTGGGCTATTTGCTAAGATTTGGATCTCCAGCAACTCTTCATTTCCTCTTCAACTACGAGGTCTTGGAATATTGTGTTAGGTAGACTCGTAGGCTTCATTTACTATCACCTCTTCATTTTCCTCTTATATTTTGTGTTTGGTAGGCTCATAGGCTTCGTTTACTATCACCTCTTCATTTTCCTCATAGATTTTGTGTTAGGTAGGCTCATAGGCTTCGTTTACTATCACCTCTTCATTTTCCTCTTTGATTTTGTGTTAGGTAGGCTCATAGGCTTCGTTTACTATCTCCTCTTCATTTTCCTCTTAGATTTTGTGTTAGGTAGGCTCATAGGCTTCGTTTACTATCACCTCTTCATTTTCCTCTTTGATTTTGTGTTAGGTAGGCTCTTAGGCTTCGTTTACTATCTCCTCTTCATTTTCCCCTTAGATTTTGTGTTAGGTAGGCTCATAGGCTTCGTTTACTCTCATCTCTTCATTTTCCTCTTTGATTTTGTGTTAGGTAGGCTCTTAGGCTTCGTTTACTATCACCTCTTCATTTTCCTCTTGGACTATTGAGTTCGGTAGGCTCATAGGCTTCGTTTACTATCACCTCTTCATTTTCCTCTTGGACTATTGAGTTCGGTAGGCTCATAGGCTTCATTTACTATCACCTCTTCATTTTCCTCTTCCATCCGTGAGTGCCACTTCTCGTCACATTCCTTGGTAAGTGACTGCATTCACGGAGTAGCTCTTATGCATCCATGGGCTTTTCACCAACTCTAGATATACGTGTCTTTGTTCAGGGATCCACTTTCCTTCCTGACAAACTTCTAAGTCTTTTGTATTTACCTTCCTTTGTTTCTGATAATTAGCCATTCGAATCGATTGGCCAACACTGAAGATATCAAGTGACAAATGTATTCTTAGGATGAAATGGCAAATTAAAACTTTATTTATTATATATTGATAGGCTTAAGATTTCTCAAACTTATAACTTGATGATTAGAATATAAATCAAACTTTGATATCGACAATTTAGTGGGTATAATTTACTGCATTGGAACTCAATATTCTAAAGTTTGAAATAATTAGACACCAGAATTGGTCCCCTCTTTTCACCCTCCCCCCCCCCCTCTTTGCCAAAACTTTGGTCTCAGTAAATCAATCCTATGATTTCAGTGCGGATTTTCGTCTAATAGTTATGGCCGAAACAGATGGTGACCGAAACTGGCGAAGACCGAAACTGCCGGTGACCGAAACTGCCCGTGACCGAAACTGGCCGTGACCGAAACTGGCCGTGACCGAAACTGGCCGTGACTGAAACTGGCCGTGACCGAAACTGGCCGTGACCGAAACTGGCCGTGACCGAAACTGGCCGTGACCGAAACTGGCCGTGACCGAAACTGGCCGTGACCGAAACTGGCCGTGACCGAAACTGGCCGTGACCGAAACTGGCCGTGACCGAAACTGGCCGTGACCGAAACTGGCCGTGACCGAAACTGGCGGTGACTGAAACTGGCGATAGCTGAATTTGGCGACGGCCGAAACCTACGAGGGCCGTAGTTGGTCGACAGTAGGATACTGTATCTCTGATGGATGGCAGGATACTCAGTTCCCACTGCAGTTGTTCTAATGTTCCTCATCCTGGCAATGATCCAAGTTATTATCCACTATCCCCCTCATCGGTCAGAGGGTGCGGAAAAGGATCTACCTAACTCTGGAAAATACAAAATACCTCCTCCTTCCTAATGTTACTGGTTAGCAACCAGCTCTAGGAGACTCTCCTGATTGTGATGAATACCACCAGTGAATACTAGTGAATATCACCAGTGAATACTAGTGAATATCACCAGTGAATACTAGTGAATATCACCAGTGAATACTAGTGAATATCACCAGTGAATACTAGTGAATATCACCAGTGAATACTAGTGAATATCACCAGTGAATACTAGTGAATATCACCAGTGAATACTAGTGAATATCACCAGTGAATACTAGTGAATATCACCAGTGAATACTAGTGAATATCACCAGTGAATACTAGTGAATATCACCAGTGAATACTAGTGAATATCACCAGTGAATACTAGTCAGGATATTCAGGACTGGAGATGAAAACTGAAGATTTATTGAAATTCTTTGGTGCGGAGAAGATTTTGTCTCATCCGTCAGAAGAGAAAAAGAAAAATTGGAGATGAAAAGAAAAAAAAAACTTGGGAACGAGTGGGAATATTCCATGGGAATGGAGTGGAAATATTCCATGGGAATGGAGTGGGATATTCCTTGGGAACGGTGTGGGAATATTCCATGGGAATGGAGTGGAAATATTCCATGGGAATGGAGTGGGAATATTCCATGGGAATGGAGTGGGAATATTCCATGGTAATAGAGTGGGAATATTCCATGGTAATGGAGTGGGAATATTCCATGGTAATGGAGTGGGAATATTCCATGGTAATAGAGTGGGAATATTCCATGGTAATAGAGTGGGAATATTCCATGGTAATAGAGTGGGAATTTTCCATGGTAATAGAGTGGGAATATTCCATGGTAATAGAGTGGGAATATTCCATGGGAATAGAGTGGGAATATTCCATGGGAATAGAGTGGGAATATTCCATGGGAATAGAGTGGGAATATTCCATGGGAATAGAGTGGGAATATTCCATGGGAATAGAGTGGGAATATTCCATGGGAATAGAGTGGGAATATTCCATGGGAATGGAGTGGGAATATTCCATTGGAATGGAGTGGGAATATTCCATGGGAATGGAGTGGGAATATTCCATGGGAATGGAGTGGGAATATTCCATGGGAATGGAGTGGGAATATTCCATGGTAATGGAGTGGGAATATTCCATGGTAATGGAGTGGGAATATTCCATGGTAATGGAGTGGGAATATTCCATGGTAATGGAGTGGGAATATTCCATGGTAATGGAGTGGGAATATTCCATGGTAATGGAGTGGGAATATTCCATGGTAATAGAGTGGGAATATTCCATGGTAATAGAGTGGGAATATTCCATGGTAATAGAGTGGGAATATTCCATGGTAATAGAGTGGGAATATTCCATGGTAATAGAGTGGGAATATTCCATGGTAATAGAGTGGGAATATTCCATGGTAATAGAGTGGGAATATTCCATGGTAATAGAGTGGGAATATTCCATGGGAATAGAGTGGGAATATTCCATGGGAATAGAGTGGGAATATTCCATGGGAATAGAGTGGGAATATTCCATGGGAATAGAGTGGGAATATTCCATGGGAATAGAGTGGGAATATTCCATGGGAATAGAGTGGGAATATTCCATGGGAATAGAGTGGGAATATTCCATGGGAATGAAGTGGGAATAATTAACTTTAGAATACTTACTGTTCAATTTATTAAATTCAATAGGATTTTAAATGAAACCAGAAATTCTGTTTTCGTTTTTTAATCTCACAATAAATTTTCTCCATATCATCTGTTCCTAGTGACAGCGTTACTCTCACACACTATACAAACTAACTCTCTTCTTAGAACAACAACACGCTGTATATAATGACTATGAAGAAATAACACAAAAAACAATTAATAACAATTGCCGAGTAGAGCTAGAAGAGAGGGTGACACAGTCTGCTATCTTGCTAACTATGTGTTGTACTGTCATAGAAAAAGGGTATGATTACATAGGTACTAATGCTATGTTGCTAACTATGTGTTGTACTGTCATAGAAAAAGGGGTATGATTACATAGGTACTAATGCTATGTTGCTAACTATGTGTTGTACTGTCATAGAAAAAGGGGTATGATTACATAGGTACTAATGCTATGTTGCTAACTATGTGTTGTACTGTCATAGAAAAGGGGTATGATTACATAGGTACTAATGCTATGTTGCTAACTATGTGGTGTACTGTCATAGAAAAAGGGGTATGATTACATAGGTACTAATGCTATGTTGCTAACTATGTGTTGTACTGTCATACAAAAGGGGTATGATTACATAGGTACTAATGCTATGTTGCTAACTATGTGTTATGAGGTACTATGTGTTTTAAATTCACGTTTCCTTGACTGTACAAGTACATGTTATAAATATTTATAGTCTTTGAAAAATTTAAAAGTTTATTCTAATTTTTTATGATGAAGAATAAGTCAGTCAAATTAAGAAATGTCAAACATCCAAATCTATTCAATTTTTTTCTTTAATAAAAAAATTCTGTTTTATATTATCGAACTTTACTTCACTTTCAATAATATGATTATTTTTTTCACATTTAACTCACTATTTCAAATTATATATTCTTCTTATATGATCGAAAATGTGAAACTGTTCGACAACACAGAAATCACCCTAATACTAACTACCATTTCTCCAAACAAACATCATATCTAACATGACGCTTTGTAAGTAATTAAGTAGGGTGGTGAAATGATATCTGGCGACACTTGGTATGTTGTTACAATTATATTTGTTATGTCTTGAAAGAATTGCACTTAGTGTGACTGAAATAGCATCCCTAGTGGAATATTATTTGTATAGACTGTAAATAGATATTGTATGAATGTATGTTCATCCCTAGTGGAATATTATTTGTATAGACTGTAAATAGATATTGTATGAATGTTCTTCACCGTGAGAGTTCATCCCTAGTGGAATATTATTTGTATAGACTGTAAATAGATATTGTATGAATGTATGTTCATCCCTAGTGGAATATTATTTGTATTGACTGTAAATAGATATTGTATGAATGTTCTTCACCGTGAGAGTTCATCCCTAGTGGAATATTATTTGTATTGACTGTAAATAGATATTGTATGAATGTTCTTCACCGTGAGAGTTCATCCCTAGTGGAATATTATTTGTGTAGACTGTAAATAGATATTGTATGAATGTATGTTCATCCCTAGTGGAATATTATTTGTATTGACTGTAAATAGATATTGTATGAATGTATGTTCATCCCTAGTGGAATATTATTTGTATTGACTGTAAATAGATATTGTATGAATGTATGTTCATCCCTAGTGGAATATTATTTGTATAGACTGTAAATAGATATTGTATGAATGTATGTTCATCCCTAGTGGAATATTATTTGTATTGACTGTAAATAGATATTGTATGAATGTTCTTCACCGTGAGAGTTCATCCCTAGTGGAATATTATTTGTATTGACTGTAAATAGATATTGTATGAATGTTCTCCACCGTAAGAGTTCATCCCTAGTAGAATATTATTTGTATTGACTGTAAATAGATATTGTATGATAGATATTGTTCATCCCTAGTGAAATATTGTGTAAATGTTAAGGGACTAATTGCTCTGTTATTTAATAGTTTCACTGTAGAATGTTTCTTTACAATGCTTGTTCTAATGTTTCTTTATAATGCTTGTTCTAATGTTTCTTTACAATGCTTGTTCTAATGTTTCTTTACAGTGCTTGTTCTAATGTTTCTTTACAATGCTTGTTCTAATGTTTCTTTACAATGCTTGTTCTAATGTTTCTTTACAATGCTTGTTCTAATGTTTCTTTACAATGCTTGTTCTAATGTTTCTTTACAGTGCTTGTTCTAATGTTTCTTTACAATGCTTGTTCTAATGTTTCTTTACAATGCTTGTTCTAATGTTTCTTTACAATGCTTGTTCTAATGTTTCTTTACAATGCTTGTTCTAATGTTTCTTTACAATGCTTGTTCTAATGTTTCTTTACAATGCTTGTTCTAATGTTTCTTTACAATGCTTGTTCTAATGTTTCTTTACAATGCTTGTTCTAATGTTTCTTTACAATGCTTGTTCTAATGTTTCTTTACAATGCTTGTTCTAATGTTTCTTCACAATGCTTGTTCTAAGGTCTACCTAGCAAGGCTACCAAGCAAAGTTCATTCCCATCTTTTGCTATCCTCTTTGTTTCTAGCCATCAAACTAGGGCTATATTTACTCGCTAGGAGCGTTCACTGTACATACGCACAAACAATGATAGATTGCGTACATCGGAGGGTATGAACGCAACAGCTGAACTGGTGATCAAAAACCGCGCCCGACAGGTTGAACGTGACACTAAAAATAGTAATGAACTAATTTATATTCAACATTATTTTGAATAGTAACCCTTGAAAGAGAGCAGGAGTTTTGATCTGAAAACATGACATAATTAGGTGCACGTGGTTCATGTCCTTCAACTCCCTTCACGTGGTTCATGTCCTTCAACTCCCTTCACGTGGTTCAGGTCCTTCAACTCCCTTCATGTGGTTCATGTCCTTTAACTCCCTTCACGTGGTTTCTTGACATTCAACTCCCTTCTCGTGGTTCGTGTCCTTCAACTCCCTTCTCGTGGTTCGTGTCCTTCAACTCCCTTCACGTGGTTCAGCTCCTTCAACTCCCTTCACGGTGTTCATGTCTTCAACTCACTTCACGTGGTTCATGACCTTCAACTCCCTTCACGTGGTTCATGACCTTCAACTCCCTCCACGTGGTTCAGGTCCTTCAACTCTCTTCACGTGGTTCATGTCTTTAACTCCCTTCACGTGGTTCAGCTCCTTCAACTCCCTTCACGTGGTTCATGTCCTTCATCTTCCTTCACGTGGTTCAGGTCCTTCAACTCCCTTCATGTGGTTCATGTCCTTCAACTCCCTTCATGTGGTTCATGTCCTTCAACTCACTTCACGTGGTTCAGGTCCTTCAACTCCCTTCATGTGGTTCATGTCCTTCAACTCCCTTCACGTGGCTCAGGTCCTTTAACTCCCTTCACGTGGTTTCTTGACATTCAACTCCCTTCTCGTGGTTCGTGTCCTTCAACTCCCTTCACGTGGTTTCTTGACATTCAACTCCCTTCTCGTGGTTTGTGTCCTTCAACTCCCTTCACGTGGTTTCTTGACATTCAACTCCCTTCTCGTGGTTCATGTCCTTCAACTCCCTTCTCGTGGTTCATGTCCTTCAACTCCCTTCATGTGGTTTCTTGACATTCAACTAACTTCATATGGTTCATGTCCTTCAACTCCCTTCACGTGGTTCAGGTTCTTCAACTCCCTTCACTTGGTTCAGGTCCTTCAACTCCTGTCACGTGGTTCATGTTCTTCAATTTCCTTCACGTGGTTCATGTCCTTCAATTTCCTTCACGTGGTTCAGGTTCTTCAATTTCCTTCACGTGGTTCATGTCCTTCAATTTCCTTCACGTGGTTCATGTCCTTCAATTTCCTTCACGTCGTTTATTTCCTTCAAATCCCTTCACGTGTTTGTTCGTATGTTCTGTTTTACAAGCAACAGTTGGCTCCAAAGGGGAGGGGAGGGGGTAGGTACCAGGAGGAAAACAAGAGAATGGTTCACGCGACGATACAAAAAAAAAAAGAGAAAAACTATTGATTTTCTCATATGATTTGGGGGTATAGTTTGCTAACGGGACTTGGTGTGTAGTTTGTAGTATGAATGGTGTGTAGTGCTGAGTGTTTGAATGGTTTACTTTACTGTAATATTAGGGGGTTTACTCAGATTTCGGAAAACTTTTTACTTGTTGACCAATTGTTCTGAAATTTGACTAATTTATGTAAATTTGAAGAAAAAGAACACATTTTGTTCGTGTGGCTTTTTCGATTTTGGAATTCGTTTTTTGAGAAAATGAAGAATTTAAATAATTTTTTTTTCGTAGATTTTGAATTGATGAAAGTCTGTTAGGTTATATGCCAAAACAAAAACCAGGACAGTTTTAGAATCCTTGAAACATTTATAATAAAGAAAATGAAACATATTTCTCTTTTCCCTTCCTGATTTCTTTTGATGATTGGTTTTAGAAGACTAACTAAATTAAAAAAAAAAAATGATTTTGAACTCTGATAGAAAACGAAGAGATTGTAAAAATAGGAATACATCTGACTTTTTTTAGAAATCTTTCGAAGATTCCAAAACTATCTTTAGTTTTCTTGTAGGGTGTAAACTCATTGACTTCTATTCTTTTTTTAGGTGGGAAATTTACATTTCAAAGGGGAAAGCCAAAAACGTAATATATAACCAAAAACGTAAATAATAGACAACGTAAATTCCCCCTTGCTCCCTTTGAGCCCTGCATTGAATGGTTTGTAGTGCCTCTAACTCCAAAAAAGTTGTGACATAAAAGTACACAGCCTAACATTCCTTTTCCAACCAAAATAATTAATGATGTTTTTGACCACCACCCGCCCTCCTTGGACCCCCACAGGGAAAGATCCTAGTGCTCGTAACCCCATAAGTATTTGGGACATTGAAGTCCCACTACCGAAAGGCAGGTGGCTCTTCTAAGACTAGAAACTATAAGGTTACTACCACTATATAAGAAAAGAGTTGTAAAAGTATTGTTCCTTGCGGATATGTTTTTAACGATATTGGTGTTAAGGTTACTTGCTCATTGATTCGTTACGGAGGTTAACCAATAAGTGTGAAGGTGGGCGTACCGCCCCCAATCCTCCTTCCAGAACTTTAAATAATTATGAAGTGTGCAGTAGAATAAACTAGCGGATACCTCAAACTTCATTGAGAGTTTCAAAGTTTTTATTATCTGAAAAGTAATTTAATTCAACTGAAACTATATGCAAAAAGGAGGTACAAATAACTGTGCCTCAAAAGTTTAAGAAATCATCAGCGTTAGTGCCGAGCTCTAACGCTTTAGTGCTCCCTCCCCTCCTGCTTGCCGACCAATCAGAGAAGAGTTTACGTTAAAGGCAATATCAATAAAAACCTATATTCCTGCAACACATAATCGATAGAAATGTATGCGATTGATACAGTATCTCAAAAACCTTATGCGCTGTTTACTATATTTTTAAAATTATAAACGTAACCTCATTGGACCTCCTTAAGTAT
Source organism: Caprella mutica (assembly GCA_947561585.1). NCBI lineage: Eukaryota > Metazoa > Arthropoda > Malacostraca > Amphipoda > Caprellidae > Caprella > Caprella mutica. The sequence goes on from CANNZV010000154.1 coordinate 125,138, forward strand.
TTTTAACTACTAAGATCTTTCTCCAAGATGAATACACACAAAAGAGTTTCCTTTGTTTCAACTTTTATCTCTCACCAAATCTTCTAACTCTAAATCATTGTAAATGTTAATAGGTTACCAATACCTTCATTTGCAATTTGCATTTCTTTACAATGTTTTAGCTGGTAGAAGTTGAGAAAACTGTCGAGTCATCCTGTTTTTTCTCTCTTTTCTTTAGTACCCTAAAGTTTCTACCCTCAAATCTACGAGAAATGAACCCACAGTTAACCAGTAGGGTTAAGAAACTAAAGTAGACTATCGGTATGAACCCACAGTTAACCAGTAGGGATGAGAAACTAAAGTAGACTACTGGTATAAACCCACAGTTAACCAGTAGGGATGAGAAACTAAAGTAGACTATCGTTATAAACCCACAGTTAACCAGTAGGGTTAAGAAACTAAAGTAGACTATCGTTATAAACCCACAGTTAACCAGTAGGGTTAAGAAACTAAAGTAGACTATCTGTATAAACCCAAAGTTAACCAGTAGGGTTAAGAAACTAAAGTAGACTATCGGTATAAACCCACAGTTAACCAGTAGGGTTGAGAAACTAAAGTAGACTATTGGTATAAACCCACAGTTAACCAGTAGGGTTGAGAAACTAAAGTAGACTATCGGTATAAACCCACAGTTAACCAGTAGGGATGAGAAACTAAAGTAGACTATCTGTATAAACCCACAATTAACCAGTAGGGTTGAGAAGCTAAAGTAGACTATCGGTATAGACCCACAGTTAACCAGTAGGGTTAAGAAACTAAAGTAGACTATCGGTATAGACCCACAGTTAACCAGTAGGGTTAAGAAACTAAAGTAGACTATCGGTATAGACCCACAGTTAACCAGTAGGGATGAGAAACTAAAGTAGACTATCGGTATAGACCCACAGTTAACCAGACTATCGGTTAAGTAAGTGTGGAGGTTAACATTTAAGTAGCTGATGGTACTCTCATGTACTGTATGAGAAAAAACTCTTATGCTAATTTCAAAAACCAGTTTTCTAAATTTCTATTATTTTAAAATGGTACAAATTTATCGTTGTGTAGCCAGACCAATTTTAAAATATCTACAAGATTTTGTTTCAGTTTGAAAATCGTCAATTTTGTAACTGTACTTAAAGTATGACTGTTATGAGATGCAGTACATAGTATACTAATGATATAACAAATATAAGGTACATCATAGTATGTCGAAATGTACATTGCCATTTATTTCTTCACTAGTTTTATCGTATAGGACAAGAGTTGATGTGATATGAGAAATCAATACCAGAAAAACGCTTAGTCATCAATTTGGTGAGAGGGAACCTGATGCTGTGATGACAGATGTGAAGAACAGGGTGAAGAGTGATGAGGAACAGGGTGAAGAGTGATGAAGAACAGGGTGAAGAGTGATGAAGAACAGGGTGAAGAGTGATGAAGAACAGGGTGAAGAGTGATGAAGAACAAGGTGAAGAGTGATGAAGAACAGGGTGAAGAGTGATGAAGAACAGGGTGAAGAGTGATGAAGAACAGGGTGAAGAGTGATGAAGAACAAGGTGAAGAGTGATGAAGAACAGGGTGAAGAGTGATGAAGAACAGGGTGAAGAGTGATGAAGAACAGGGTGAAGAGTGATGAAGAACAGGGTGAAGAGTGATGAAGAACAGGGTGAAGAGTGATGAAGAACAGGGTGAAGAGTGATGAAGAACAGGGTGAAGAGTGATGAAGAACAGGGTGAAGAGTGATGAAGAACAGGGTGAAGAGTGATGAAGAACAGGGTGAAGAGTGATGAAGAACAGGGTGAAGAGTGATGAAGAACAGGGTGAAGAGTGATGAAGAACAGGGTGAAGAGTGATGAAGAACAGGGTGAAGAGTGATGAAGAACAGGGTGAAGAGTGATGAAGAACAGGGTGAAGAGTGATGAAGAACAGGGTGAAGAGTGATGAAGAACAGGGTGAAGAGTGATGAAGAACAAGGTGAAGAGTGATGAAGAACAGGGTGAAGAGTGATGTAGAATAGGGTGAAGAGTGATGAAGAACAGGGTGAAGAGTGATGAAGAACAGGGTCAAGAGTGATGAATAGTAGCACAAAGAGTGATGAATAGTAGCACAAAGAGTGATGAATAGTAGCACAAAGAGTGATGAATGGTAGCACAAAGAGTGATGAATGGTAGCACAAAGAGTGATGAATGGTAGCAGAAAGAGTGATGAATGGTAGCACAAAGAGTGATGAATGGTAACACAAAGAGTGATGAATGGTAACACAAAGAGTGATGAATGGTAACACAAAGAGTGATGAATGGTAACACAAAGAGTGATGAATGGTAACACAAAGAGTGATGAATGGTAACACAAAGAGTGATGAATGGTAACACAAAGAGTGATGAATGGTAACACAAAGAGTGATGAATGGTAACACAAAGAGTGATGAATGGTAACACAAAGAGTGATGAATGGTAGCACAACGAGTGATGAATGGTAGCACAACGAGTGATGAATGGTAGCACAAAGAGTGATGAATGGTAGCACAAAGAGTGATGAATGGTAGCACAAAGAGTGATGAATGGTAGCACAAAGAGTGATGAATAGTAACACAAAGAGTGATGAATGGTAGCTCAAAGAGTGATGAGTTCATTCATCTATTTGGCGTATCAACATTCAAGTTTAATTAATTTTCCACTCACTCTAATTTCAATTAGTGAATACCATTAAAATATCCCTTCAATAATTTAAATGATGTCAACAAATTTAGTGTTTTTGCTTATTCATCACAATATGAACTGATGGCAAGTGTAATCATTTAAAGTACTAAATATTATGATATCAATATTGTATTATTTATTGTATTGGTACTCTGTCATTTTTTATATCTATACCTTTTATTCTTCAGTATTAATATTCTTTTGCATTTATATTGTATTGCAGAATATGTTGTGCATAGTTTATTAGATTTCTATCGAGTTATTGCAGTATATAAATTTGTTCCCATTTTTTCTGTTGTTTGGGATTGAAAGCAACTAGGTAAGTTAGATGCTGAGAGTTAACGTCTAATGATAATATTTGGAGTTTAGCGTCAACAGTTTGCCTCTAAATAGCACCAACTGAAGTCAAAACAGACGTCTGACGTCTATACCAAGCAAGGGAATGGTATTCAAAGCAATAGAAACGGTTAGTGGTATTAAAATGTACTGTAAATACATTATAATTACCCCTCACTATTAATAAGATTGTTTTTACTCTAAGAATATATTTCTGTTATCTAGGAAGAGGATAATGGTCTTAAAATGTCCTGAAAAAGACCTCAGCTTTTAAATTGTAGAATTATTCAGATTATCCAAAAGAGAAATGGTAATTGAACTTCAGAACGAAAGACAAAATAAATTAATTCACAACTTAACAGTTTGGCTAAAACAACCACACTGCAAGGCTAAAACTTTAAGCTCTTCAAGTAGCTAAAATAACCAGTTCTCGTATGCTAAAATAATCTGAATAATATACAACTGTACAATAAACTGTCAATATCGGTCCGGTAAATCGGAACTAGAGAACGCGTGCCGTTAAAAATGGCGGCATTTTTAGTATGCCAATTTTATGCGACACTGATGGTGGTACAATTTTTTGTTTATTATCCCTGGCTCCGCTTTTACTCCAATATTTCAAACTAAATAAAATAAAATTTAGCTATAAAGACCAGTTATTGATTTGATATAATAATCATATCTATGACGGACAGACAGACAAAAACTTTTTTTATCATACTATTGATAATATATCATTCACTATCTATATTATTAACGATTTCCTTAGAGATACCGATAAGTAACAAGTGGTTCATAGTTTTATCTTTTCAAGTACCTAATTATTGCAGTACTCTTCATTTAACTTACCTCAAATATTTCGCATGTCAGTTACTCTTCACGTACACGATGCTTTACGTACAGTCAAACAAAATTCTATCTATGGTGACTTGGCAGTTTAATAAAATTTACTAATTTTAATGCTTGTAATTATTTTAAAATTAGTCTGGGTACACGATGACAAATTCATAAATAATAAAAAACTAATAACTGTGATTTTTGTTATTAGCATAAATGACTCTTTTCTATGATGGTACATGAATGAGACGCATACACACACACACGTACACACACCGACAGCTGCTGAATTAATTTGCAACACTAATCACTTCAAGTAACAAAATAAGATAAATACATTGGTTTTATATTTATGATGTTTATACATTACACACTGTTATATCTAGTAAGGTGCGAATACTCAGTTTAGGCATTCATTGAGTAATATTTTAAGGTATTCAGGTGAATGAGTGTGTGGCGGTGTGTGGCAATAACCTTAGACACTGAATACCCACACAGTGACGCACATGCGAACACACTTTGTCATTGGCAGTACATACGAACACACACCAACATTGTTTATACGAATGGATGTGCTTAGTATGTTGAATGGGGTTAGGTAGGGTAAGTTCCGAGTAACCGGACTGTTCCACATTTCCGATCAAATCAAAAAGTATATAATAGTAGTTATTATTATGTAGCTGTTATCTTAATAATTGGTATCCATGATACCTGCAGATATTTCAGTGTTCAAAGTATCCATGGATACAAAAAAAACACGATTAGTATAATGATTAGTATTTTTTTTATTATTATGATTGTTAATATGGAGCAGTCCGATAACTTGAAATTTACCCTTACAAAATTAATTCTGCCCTTGTTATTTCTATTTTAATTTTAAAGGATTAAGAAAAGAAAATAATAGAATACCTACTAGGTACTAATACCGTGCAATCTTGTATTTCTGAGTTATTAGTGTTTAGCATACTGATGAGAATTTACTATCTGTAGATCATCTGTTATCGGAGGTAAAGCTGTAATGCTATTCTTACGGAGGTAAAGTTGTAATGCTATTCTTACGGAGGTAAAGTTGTAATGCTATTCTTACGAAGGTAAAGTTGTAATGCTATTCTTACGGAGGTAAAGTTTTAATGCTATTCTTACGGAGGTAAAGTTGTAATGCTATTCTTACGGAGGTAAAGTTGTAATGCTATTCTTACGGAGGTAAAGCTGTAATGCTATTCTTACGGAGGTAAAGTTGTAATGCTATTCTTACGGAGGTAAAGTTGTAATGCTATTCTTACGGAGGTAAAGTTGTAATGCTATTCTTACGGAGGTAAAGTTGTAATGCTATTCTTACGGAGGTAAAGTTGTAATGCTATTCTTACGGAGGTAAAGTTGTAATGCTATTCTTACGGAGGTAAAGTTGTAATGCTATTCTTACGGAGGTAAAGTTGTAATGCTATTCTTACGGAGGTAAAGTTGTAATGCTATTCTTACGGAGGTAAAGTTGTAATGCTATTCTTACGGAGGTTAAGCTGTAATGCTATTCTTACGGAGGTAAAGTTGTAATGCTATTCTTACGGAGGTAAAGCTGTAATGCTATTCTTACGGAGGTAAAGTTGTAATGCTATTCTTACGGAGGTAAAGCTGTAATGCTATTCTTACGGAGGTAAAGTTGTAATGCTATTCTTACGGAGGTAAAGTTGTAATGCTATTCTTACGGAGGTAAAGTTGTAATGCTATTCTTACGGAGGTAAAGCTGTAATGCTATTCTTACGGAGGTAAAGTTGTAATGCTATTCTTACGGAGGTAAAGTTGTAATGCTATTCTTACGGAGGTAAAGTTGTAATGCTATTCTTACGGAGGTTAAGCTGTAATGCTATTCTTACGGAGGTAAAGTTGTAATGCTATTCTTACGGAGGTAAAGCTGTAATGCTATTCTTACGGAGGTAAAGTTGTAATGCTATTCTTACGGAGGTAAAGCTGTAATGCTATTCTTACGGAGGTAAAGTTGTAATGCTATTCTTACGGAGGTAAAGCTGTAATGCTATTCTTACGGAGGTAAAGCTGTAATGCTATTCTTACGGAGGTAAAGTTGTAATGCTATTCTTACGGAGGTAAAGTTGTAATGCTATTCTTACGAAGGTAAAGTTGTAATGCTATTCTTACGGAGGTTAAGCTGTAATGCTTTTCTTACGGAGGTAAAGTTGTAATGCTATTCTTACGAAGGTAAAGTTGTAATGCTATTCTTACGAAGGTAAAGTTGTAATGCTATTCTTACGAAGGTAAAGTTGTAATGAGGGCCTGAGTCTGTATTGACAAGAGGAAAATGAAGAGGTTTACCGCCTGGAAAATTTAAACATTAAAAAGGAGGATTTTTTTCTCCTTCATGTGCCTGCATGTTCATTTAAAATAATTTTTGTATACACAATTTATATTTTCTTTTATACTCTCTGGTAATTAATCAAAGTATTTAGTTACACCTAGAGTGAGAAAAACATAAAAAACACTGTTAGTTAACATTTAGTAAATATATTTTGTTAGTGTCTAATGGGCGGGATATATATTTTTTTACCCTTTACAATTCTTGTGATAATTTTTAGTCACTTAAACTGAGTATAAAAACCTGTTTTTTTATGATAAGATATTAACTAAAATATATAAACAACATCAGCATCCAATGACAGTGACAAAATGGTATCTACAGTTAGATTATAAAATAGTCAATATTTAAAGGAAATGCTAAATTTGTTTGTAGTTGACAGTTTTATAATTAGTTGCTAGATACGGTAAGTCATTTAGTAATGACAAGATTATTTATGTACCAATTAGTAATATTTTGAAATAAGTTTAATTATTATAGAAGTGTAATTCTTAATTCGTTTATAAAAGATATTAAACGAATTAATAAACTGCTCTATATATGTAAATTACGATTTGTCGATCGGTTTCACATCTTCGGTCATATGGAAAAACGATATAATAATTATTTTTTAATTTAATATAATTGGTAACAATAATATGTGCAGATATCATCGATAACAATAAAAATAAAATAATCATTATTATATTGGTTTTGTCTTATGACCGAAGTCGTGAAACAGACCAACAAATCGTAACTTACCCTACTATTTAAATTCTATATTTTACTTTGTGGTGACAATTTTGGTTTATTTAGTTCTGTCTTTATTTCTAGTTAATATTTATGAAATAATTATGGTAAATTATTACCGGTAACAGTAAAAAGAGAAATTTAGGTGGTCAATGATAGCAACGTAATTTAAATATTAATTTATAATGTGAATATCTAATAAGTAAGTTAATGAATCAAGAGTAAAATATATTAGTTTGCACAATGATATCCTTCGTATAATATTTTGTATAGTAACTCTTTGTGTCCTGAATTTAGTTGAACGTGTAGAACCAGAATTTTTATGATATTCTTGTAATATGTTGATAGAAAATGAATATAAATTAGTAAATAAAAGTATTAAAAAACTCATTGTGCTCAACTAATATACAGGGTGGCGCATTTAAAAGGAAACGCATTTTCAAATTAGTTTATTTTACAAACTATCAAAGCTAGAAATTTTTTAAAAACACAGTTTTATTAGTTTACTTTTTGTGCATCTAGCTTGATAATCTGTTAAGAGTTACGACAAAAATTAAACATTCTGCAGCGAATTAGATAAAGGTACCTAAAAATGGCTTGCGCGAGCACGAAATATATAAAAAAAATCATAAGAAGTATACTTCATTTTATATGGATGTAAAAGGTAAGTTTTTTTAATTCGCTGCAGGATGTTCAATTTTCATCATAACTCTTAACACATTGATTATCAAGATAGATGCAAAAAAAGTAAACGAATAAAACACTGATTTTAGAAATTTTCTAGCTTTGATAGTTTGTAAAATAAACTAGTATGAAAATGGGTTTCCTTTTTTTTGCGCCACCCTGTATATGTGCACACATGTGCTCTAATATTTGAAAGAGTTTATCATATCGTTTAAGAAAAATATCTCAAAAAACGGGCCAAATACATCACTTGAAAGTGGACAAATATGTCACCATATGACTTAGAGGGTTATTGTTCATTAAAGAGGCTTCGTAATTATTTAGAGTGAGTAAATGTCATCACTAGAACAAAACTAAATGCCGCATAAAACAATACCTTCTGCATCTGCGAAGGTCATAATAAGGGATTTACATCTACCTACTTTAATTTAATTAGTTATTTAACTAGTCATTTAATTTAGTTACTACAAACCACAGTGAGTGTCTCTGGCGTCTGGAATGCTATGGGAAATACTCTGAGCCATTCTTGGAATGCGTCCCTAAGATTCCTAGTGGGAATTATGGTCACTGGGAATGCTCTGACTTCATGTCACAGTATTGATTGGAATGGGAATGGTTATTAAGGTCTCTATTATGATTAATGTAAGAATAAATAAATAAAGTATATATTTGGAATAAAAGATAAATATGATGCAATTATTGTATGGGTATATTACGATATATACTTATTACATTATAATTAATATAGGGATATAATACGATATATACTTATTACATTATAATTCATATAGGGATATAATACTATATATACTTATTACATTATAATTCATATAGGGATATAATACTATATATACTTATTACATTATAATTAATATAGGGATATAATACTATATATACTTATAACATTATAATTAATATAGGGATATAATACTATATATACTTATAACATTATAATTAATATAGGGATATAATACTATATATACTTATTACATTATAATTAATATAGGGATATAATACTATATATACTTATAACATTATAATTAATATATGGATATAATACTATATATACTTATAACATTATAATTAATATAGGGATATAATACTATATATACTTATAACATTATAATTAATATAGGGATATAATACTATATATACTTATAACATTATAATTAATATAGGGATATAATACTATATATACTTATTACATTATAATTAATATAGGGATATAATACTATATATACTTATAACATTATAATTAATATAGGGATATAATACTATATATACTTATTACATTATAATTAATATAGGGATATAATACCATATATATTTATTACATTATAATTCATGTGAGGATATTTTTCAATATATGGTTAAACTCTTAATCATTTACATTGTTTTTGAGTGAAATAGGAATTCAGGTTTTATTTTGTGATTAAAAATTAAGCTAAAAAAGTATCTAATTATAACCAATATTCCAGTAAATTATGCTATAACTTCAATAATCATTGTCATTGTATATCTAATTATTATTTGTATCCTGAATATATCGCTCTTATTATATATACCACTGTATTTAATTAATTATTATAAATAATCAGATACATAACTCTCTCATCAGCCTTAAATAAAATAGTGTAAAATCTAAAGACTGCAGATTAACGTTCAACACGCGATTTACATCTGCAGTGATCAATAATGTGGGAGAAACCCCTGATAATTATCCTTCTCAAGATGTACTTAGAGCATCTGGTAATTGGCTTCCTAAGTATGCTGCTAAACCTCTGGGGTGAGTGCTGAGTTGTCAGACTGTTCCACATTTTCGATCATATACAAAAACTATATAATGATTATTATTTAAATTGGGGGGGTAGGGGGACTGATTATCTTATTAGGGGTTTGAAATCCTATATACTGACTGTGTAGGTCTCTTATCCATGGGTAAGCAGACTGACTGTGTAGGTAGGTGTATGTTCGGGGTCCCTGAGGGGGGGGGGGGGTGTTTCTTGCCGCCGGGCAGGCATTTCTTTTTTTCCATATATTCATATTCAATATTTCCAGTAGTTAAGTTCTTTCTTTCACATGGTAGCGTGGTTATTAATCAGTGCCGAGCGGGCATTTATTTACGTGGGTTACGATTCTCCCTAGAAAGAATAATCAATTTGTTTAATTTACTGTTTACGTTACTTGTCAATAATAATCATCAATATCTTCACTTCATTAAATAGCATCAAATCAAATATCGTACCAAAATAACAAGGTTAAATGAAACACAATTATAGTTTAAATTAGGTGTACTCTAATTAAGTAATCGATCAGACAAAAGGTTCGTGAAATAGTAAATCCTACATATACATCGTACATTTAATTCAATTAATCAAATATCTACCTATGGAGGAATTTAACTTACAACATGGGTCAATCATTGGAGGTTGAGAGTATACTTTTCACAAACAAACACTGACACAATCACTGAGGAAATACGGATGGGGTTACTGAATTTCTAATGGAGTTGATGCGGCTGAAAACTCTTCGGAACCACTGTACTAGTACTAGTATTGGGAACGGCTGAAGTCCTCCACTAGAACTTTGTTAATTGACGTGGACGACAAATCGTGCAAATCTCGGTAGGATGATGGTGACTCTGGCTTCAGACTCCTACTGCTTATTGAATGTCTGTTCTGCAACATGAGAAGTAGTTCTGCAACGTCAGAAGTTATTCTGCAATAGACTTCAGTTCTTGGCTCCCACATCCTGTCTCATTTGGCTTCGACTCTGCCGTAAAGATACAACCTCTGCTGCCGGGATCCATTGAATTGCAAGATTCAGTCACTTGCAAGGGATCCTATCTCCACCACTATGACGGGCGGAGATCTTCATCGAGTAAGTCCTGCGATGGTCACCTAAGGCTGGGGTGAGAGAAGACTTCACCCCGCCGGGGTCTTATCCAGACCGGTAAACTACCTAAGACACTCTTGTAAGCAGAGAGTGACGACAGACAGAGTAGGACCCCTTCATAATCTCGATCCACCGCTTATATACTCCCCAGATTCATCTAAAACTCCACCCAACTCCAAAATTAAGATGCCTCTGATCTCACTTTTCCAATTCCGATTGGTTCTCAACCCTCCTGTAGGCTGTCCCTAATTCTACCCTCAACTAATAGAAACTGACCAATTCAAAAATAACTCCTCCTATATTTCCGACTAAACTAATTACTTTCTCACAGAAAAGAAACATCAAACTTGAAATCTGTTAGGATACATGAAACCTCAAGAGCTCGTTATTTCTATAAAGTAAACCACAGAAAACCTCTGGCCTAGAGAAAACAGTAGGTGGTTAATTACCCTCACCAAATGCATTACATGTAACAGAGTTTGAAACTCTTATTCACTCTCTTAAAGCAATAAATATTATTGTCAAACAACCATTCTAAAACCACACACATTTGAGCAGAAGGGAAATATCCAATGACACTGTTTTATTTCAAAGTCACAAAATAATTAACTTCAAATAACAAACCGGTCTGAAGATTTTATAACTACAAGTATACATAGGTCTCTTATCCATGGGTAAGCAGACTGATTGTGTAGGTCTCTTATCCATGGGTAAGCAGACTGACTGTGTAGGTCTCTTATCCATGGGTAAGCAGACTGACTGTGTAGGTCTCTTATCCATGGGTAAGCAGACTGATTGTGTAGGTCTCTTATCCATGGGTAAGCAGACTGACTGTGTAGGTCTCTTATCCATGAGTAAGCAGACTGACTGTGTAGGTCTCTTATCCATGGGTAAACAGACTGACTGTGTAGGTCTCTTATCCATGGGTAAGCAGACTGATTGTGTAGGTCTCTTATCCATGGGTAAGCAGACTGACTGTGTAGGTCTCTTATCCATGGGTAAGCAGACTGACTGTGTAAGTCTCTTATCCATGGGTAAGCAGACTGATTGTGTAGGTCTCTTATCCATGGGTAAGCAGACTGACTGTGTAGGTCTCTTATCCATGGGTAAGCAGACTGACTGTGTAGGTCTCTTATCCATGAGTAAGCAGACTGACTGTGTAGGTCTCTTATCCATGGGTAAACAGACTGACTGTGTAGGTCTCTTATCCATGGGTAAGCAGACTGACTGTGTAGGTCTCTTATCCATGGGTAAGCAGACTGATTGTGTAGGTCTCTTATCCATGGGTAAGCAGACTGACTGTGTAGGTCTCTTATCCATGGGTAAGCAGACTGACTGTGTAGGTCTCTTATCCATGGGTAAGCAGACTGATTGTGTAGGTCTCTTATCCATGGGTAAGCAGACTGACTGTGTAGGTCTCTTATCCATGAGTAAGCAGACTGACTGTGTAGGTCTCTTATCCATGGGTAAACAGACTGACTGTGTAGGTCTCTTATCCATGGGTAAGCAGACTGATTGTGTAGGTCTCTTATCCATGGGTAAGCAGACTGACTGTGTAGGTCTCTTATCCATGGGTAAGCAGACTGACTGTGTAAGTCTCTTATCCATGGGTAAGCAGACTGATTGTGTAGGTCTCTTATCCATGGGTAAGCAGACTGACTGTGTAGGTCTCTTATCCATGGGTAAGCAGACTGATTGTGTAGGTCTCTTATCCATGGGTAAGCAGACTGACTGTGTAGGTCTCTTATCCATGGGTAAGCAGACTGACTGTGTAGGCCTCTTATCCATGGGTAAGCAGACTGACTGTGTAAGTCTCTTATCCATAGTGTCTATTCTTGCCATCAATGTGCTGGATCGGCGCAGTAGTCGACCTAGTGGATCACCTCGTAGTGGATAAGATTCAAACACCTAAAATAATGATGAATTATCCTTCAAATTTTATTTGTTTTGGTATACCAATTATGTAACTATGATCGAAAACTTATCTCACTATATTACCAATTACGACATATTAATGTCCCTTATATTATTCATTACGATACGTCTTTTATTTAATATCTAAGGGTAATATTTTATGCAAATTGGAGTGTGTTCCTTATTCGACTGGAATCTTTCCAACGATCCGTCAGATAATTTGGCCAGCGTTCAAAATAGCATGGTGGTAATTTCCTGAGTTCGGAACGAATGGGACTGTAATGTAGAGTTTTTATAGACGTTATAGTTACTCATGGAGGATATTAGTATTGGACAAAATGAGAAATGTGTCTATGTTAAGAGTACATGGGAGTTATTCTAATTCCAATCTGCGAAATGTGATTCCAGTGAATGAAATTCCTGGAATGTTCCCGGTGTGCTAACAGACAGGTTGGAGAGATTGTGAAGGAAAATAAGAGAGAGAATTTTGTAGAGAATGAAGAACAGGAGAGATGAAAATGGAGAGGAACAGGAGAGATGAAAATGGAGAGGAACAGGAGAGATGAAAATGGAGAGGAACAGGAGAGATGAAAATGGAAAGGAACAGGAGAGATGAAAATGGAGAGGAACAGGAGAGATGAAAATGGAGAGGAACAAGAGAGATTGAATAACAAGATAAACAGCATGAGTAATATTCTAACAAATCGTCACAGTTACTAACTGCAAGTTTCTCCTCATAATTCATCTCGCAATAACAGTTAGTGTTACAATAACGGTGTGAGAAACTGTCAAAAACTTTGTTCATTTGTCACTAATTTCACCAATAGTTTGACTCTGGAGCTGTGCGACACGAACTAAAACTTGATGTTGTCAGACTTATTTGAGAAATGTCTATGGAACTAAAAGTCTATAAATCTAAAAGTTTATCTATGGATCTGCAAGTCTACCTCTAATACTCTCAAAACTATTATCCCAAATTGTTATTTTGGTTCGCTAATGGAGACTAGGATTGGATTCACTGATTACCCGGTGTTCTAACCGAGGTGCGTCCTCGGATACTAAGTTTCAGATCAAGTGTGAAGTTCATAATGATGCTCAGACTGCAGAACTTCATGAAGTCTGTAGAAGTTGAGGAGACAAGTAACAAGGGAGTAATCTAACGGGTCTCAGCCTCCATTACGACTGAGTCAAGTTGCTGAATACTATCCAGTAATTACTCTGTCTATATTCAAATCAGATTAGAGAAACTGGTTGAATTAATTCACCAATCTAATAGCCAGAGTGCATAATATGTCCAAATGTTCACCGAAACTCCCACTCTAAGTTGTCTGAATATTTTCCCATAAGTTCTGCATTTCTTTTTTCTCTGTGAAAGTTGTAGAATAATCCACATTAGGTAACTTTTTAGGAATTTGTCTGTTTGGAGTAACCATGGTAACAGAGGGGGTAATCTTAGAAACTTTGGAATGGTAATCATATGGGAATTGGGACTGATAATATCATGGGAATAGGAATATAATGGAAAACATTACAATTTCTTATACATATTTTCTTCATGTGAAACTTTCGTTCCAAGTCTCTCAAAGAATAGTTGTTTCTACATTAGTTTCACCAGTTCTATTAAACTCAACTGTTGAGTGTTATCTTTGGTATAGAAAACCATTGTTCTGCAGTGTATTTGCAGCCTGTAAATTGTTGCGAATTAAATGAGGGAAATGAAGCGCAGCCAATCAATGTAGTGGAGTGGCAAAGAGATACCATTTAGATAATTTGCTACTGAATTAAATTAGTGGGGGTGTTTTGTTGTCTTTTCTTTGTCTGACTGCTTCTTCCAGTCCCTTGTACTTGATTTCTTTTAATGGCAGTAATATGGCCTTTGGTTCCGAAACAAACGTTAAACCTCCTAATTAATTCTAATATTTTTCAAATTAAAAATAGATAAAGAGTTATATATTTTGGTAACATTTACTTCAACTGTTTGATTTAAATATTTGGATTACGTATTATTGGTCTTCAAATTTCCATAAATTAATATAACTTAGGTATAATTTTTTACGGCTATTATTTATGTTCTTTTTAACAAATTTATTAATAGTAATGGAACATTGCAACAGAAATTGTTAAATTAGGTAACTAAAGTATCTTGTGTGATTGTATTTTCATTGTGTTGGTTATAGTTTCCAGTACATATTAATTTACTGGTTTATATTCCAGTACATTTAGATTAAACTTTTACTTTATGGAATTAATTAATTCTGTAAACATATCTCCCAATTAATTACATTCAAATAAGCATGTCACTATATTCACTTTATTAATAATTTAATATGAGTATTTTTTATTGGAATATCCTATACAATTAGCTACTTTAATTACCAGTTAATTTATTATTCCAACTGTGATTATTTTATTAATTACTCCTGTGGCATTTATATGCCTTATAATAATAAACTGAAATTATTATTTTACTCGTGTAACAAACATTACTAGTAATTTATAATTCTGTTATGTGATGATATTAATAAATATAGTGTTTAAAGGGTTAGTTCTGAGTTATCGGACACCTCCACATTATCGATAATATAAAAAATGATTACCATTTAACTTTTATTGCAGGTAATCATGATCCTGCAGGTACCATGATACCTGCAGGTATCATAGATACCAATTAAAAAATTATATAATAACTACCTAGTAAGTGTTTCGTTCCAATATGATCGAAAATGAGAAAAGCCCGGTAACTTGGAACTTACCATAATATTCGAAATAAACCAAAACTTGTAAGTTCTTTTTAAATTTAATTATATTGAATCTTTTTATCTCTATGATTCGAATTGTTATTTTTATTGAAAAATGTTAATAATTTTTCATCTATCTTTCTAATATCTATTTTTGGTTAATAGGGGTATATCCATTACATAAGATGCAAATAGACTCGTTTATAAGATGCATTCACGTGAGATGCCTGGAAAAAGTAAAAACTCGAAAGTCTACGGTAGTTACAACACACCAGTGAGAATTAGAACGAAAAATCCATACCAATTTATAAAGGATTTAAACCCTTTGAAGGGAAGAAGTTCTCTTGCTCAGACTTTTATTCTCTCAATTAAACCTTTTCCATCTATTATACACCTTCCCAAAATAGAAAAGAAAAATAGGCCAGAACAAATTGAAACAGTTATCTAAGTTGCTCAAACGCTTGGATGTTTATTTCTAACTTAGCAAAACAAACACCAACATAGAGATCTTGTTAGTGAATGTAACTCCCTATTAAAATGGAGTCTGAACATGTAAAGAAAATATTAAACGAGGGAATCCATTTAGATGTGATACAGTCTTTTTATTTTGTCCGTAATATTTTAGGCAGGTTTGTTTTTAGAGAGGTTTAAATGTTCGTAATAGCCACAATATTTCTACTTTGATATTAAACCAATTTTATAATTTCGCTTGGTTAGATAAATATCATCCAGATTTTAGAAATAAAAATTGCACCATGAATTCATTTTCAAATCTTATGATGAGAGTATTTATGTGACACGTTTCTTATCATTTGGTGTAGTGTGGCTTATCAGTTCCTTATCTTATCTAGCATATATTTTCTCCTCAATATACCAATTGCAGCTACCTACTATCAAGTAATAGTTTTATTTAATGGGAACTAATAAACAAATGTAGATACTAGATAGTTTTCATAATTTTTTGAATCTACATGGGCCCCAGGGGCTCTATCCTGAAACTGTCTGTGGTGAATGGAAGAGAAGGGGGGTGGCGTCCCTTGGACCCCGAACTGTTATAAAATTGATTGTGTTTCGTCTCTTTTGGTTTTACCATTTTAATCATTTTCTAATTTTGCAGTTTTAGAGGATAGCGCTAGGGTTATGCTCTTCAACTACGAGGTCTTAGATTTTTGTGTTAGGTAGACAAAGACTCTTACACTATCACATCTTCATTTTCCTCTTCGATTTTTGCGGTAGGTAGGCTCAATAGCTTCATTTACTATCTCCTCTTCATTTTCCTCTTCCAACCGTGAGTGCTGTCACCGGTTCTTGTGCCCTTTTTTGTCACATTACTTGGTTAGTGACTGCATTCACGGAGTAGCTTTTCTGCATCCATGAGCTCGTCACAGTTAGGTGGTAGGTGACTTTGTTCATACAGCCACTTTCCTTTGTGTGTAAATTTTTTCAATTTCGAAATTTTATAATGATTTGCATTGAAATTTAAAATTTTCATTATGAACAATTTTAAAACATTTTGTTATAATATTTTCTTTGTAGTTTCTAGATGTTTGTTTTTCATTAAGTTTGTAAATACATTGAAAATCTTTGATGGGAAGAAAGTAACTAACTGTGCTGTAATTTCAAGAGGCAATTTAAACTGAATGTTCGAAGTTTTTAGGATTAATAAACATTTTCAGATTTTCTATTCGAATGCTCGAAATTTGTTAAAACCTCCGACGTAGGATTTAGATAAATCTTTTTAGAATATGAAGATTACATACTTGTACTTTATCTTACTGTACCATCAAAGTTCTGTATTTGAGTTAGTATATTTAGTTTGCAAATATTTAATAGTGAAATGTATTCAGTTTATTATTTCTGTATATTTGAACAAGTTAGGGTAAGTTCCGAGTTAGCGGACGGTTACACATTGTAACAATTCGTCGTTTATATAAGACGAAAAATCATGTATATCTGTCGAATAGAAAAAGGATATAATAATATTATTTAATTTTAATAACTTTTTTTACATGATTTAAAATGCGGAACCATCCGAACTCGGAATTCACCATACTTTCTTATTCATTTTATTCACTCTCTCCTACTTTTTTCG
This sequence comes from Caprella mutica, assembly GCA_947561585.1. NCBI lineage: Eukaryota > Metazoa > Arthropoda > Malacostraca > Amphipoda > Caprellidae > Caprella > Caprella mutica. Next base: position 142,445 of record CANNZV010000154.1, read on the forward strand.
CTCGTTCAACCTGCGTATGAAACGCCGGAAGTTGTGTGATAAAATCGCAACAGCTTTCAAAGAAGTAAAAAAACGACTATTCGTCCCTCAGACTAGGGTTAGAAGAACTCAAGCAGCTTTTAATCACTATCAGCCTGTGGTGAGTAAGGTAGACAAGAGGGTTTGACTGCTCTTAACTCTTACCTCTTTAATTGTCGATACACTGGGAAAAAATACTGAGAAAAAATGGACCTGAATGACGTGGGGATGAACTAACAGTCTGTGGGGGAATGAAGAAAACATAGAAGTTATTTCCTCTAAATCTGTGGGAGAGGCTATTTACCACTATTATAAATAACTATTTGAGGAATACTTTTTAAAGGAGGGTTACTGAGGTAATCTTAGGGGGTATATGTTACTATGGTAACTATAAGACGAATACTTTGAGAGAGAGAGAGAGGGTTTCTAAGGTAATCGTTGGGGGTATTTGTTACTAAGGTAACTATAAAACGAATATTTTCTTAGGGAGGGTTACTGAAGTCATCTTAGGGGGTATATGTTACTAAGGTAACTATAAGAGGAATACTTTGAAAGTGATGGTTACTGAAGTTGTATTTAGGCATAAACTATTTTAATGAACTTACTAACTTATTACAGCTCTATCTCTTTGGTATGATTGTTGTTGATCATTTCACCCATAACTTCATCATTTATTTTGGTTTTAAATGGTGAGCATAGCTAGGTCTTTATTTTGTTTGGGCAGATTAGTGAAATTTTATTTTTATTTAAAAATGTCTTTGCTGAACAAGATGATGTTATTCATTTAAACTAAAATATGCCCTTAGTGTTCCCTGGGGGTGTGTGTACCCTAGTGGTTTTACTTGTTATTGTTAATTAGTCTTTAATATGTTCATATACCTGTACTTCTGTCACTCCATGCATTAAATGGCTAGCGCTATGTTCTCAATATAATACCATCTGATGTGAAGATGTATCTACCAAACTAATTGTCATCTGAATTGTCATATCGGCTTGTATGACGAGTCTTCGCTTCATTAATTCCAATGACGCAGATTCGAAGATTGAATTTCACTACGTGCTCTACGCTAAAAATAGGTAACTTTTCCTTTGACGTCACTGATTTAAAAGTCATTATGGTGCTTATATATAAATGTATTACTCATTCATTGGAAATATTGAAATTTAGAAAATAAATGCTATTTTATTCTTGTTTCAATAAGCACGACTATGGAATATATTTTATATTTTTTATTAAGGATTTGCTACCTATATCATCACTTAATTTTTATAATTTTTGAGTGCTTTATTGAGAAGATTCCATAGCATTTTTCCTTCTCACTTTTTGAAATCCGTATGAAGGGTTTTCCTTCATTAATATAACTACATGTAACCCCCACTCTTATTGAAAATGGTAATAAGAGTGTGGCATGACTCAAATTGTTTTACAATTGTAACTCTTTAAACATTTCGTTTTCTATGAGTTAGAATGCAAAGAAAATGGTTTTGAATAAATCTGAGTCGTGATATTGGTAATTTCTTTTAGATTCTCCTATAATATATGAGTATCACAATGTTAAATAATATTACCATGATACAGATTTGTTTAAGATATCTTTAAATGTTCAATATTCAACTCTAGTGATGTGTATAGGTACTGACTGATTCACACCCTAATTTTAGAAGATTTTTGTAAATCACAAGCTAAGAATTTCATTTATTTTTGATTTGATAGTACGTCATATGAACCTATCGGTACTGTGCCTGATATCAGTAATTGGTTGTGTCTGTCTGTCTGTCAGTCACACTACATTGTTCTGATATCAGTTCAATAAATGGTCTGTGTCCGTCTGTCCGTCACACTAAATCATTCTGATATCAGTTCAATAAATGGCTAGTGTTTGTTTTATATTATTCAGTTGAAAATATTGGAGCAAAAGCGGAGCCAGGGATACTAATTATTCCATAAATTGAAGTTATTGAACTGCTATCAGTGTCCATAAAATTAATATAGTAAATTACAGTCATTTTTAGCAGCACGTGTACACTAGTTCAGTTCATTCTGCTCACTGTATCACATTTCGAGTTACTGATGAAGTGCATCTGGTTACCAATTGTTAGTTTGTCATATTTAGCTGTCTATGAAGTTAACGAGATTTCAAATTAGTTTTTAGGCCAACTCTAGCGTAGTTATTCTCCTAATTAGCGGCACAAAACGCTACGAACAGCGCTACATTACGCTAAAAAACTGATTAGGTAACCAGCGTCAGAGTTGTACTGAATAAATGAACAAGAGAAAATGTTGCTATTTTAATTTTTAACATGTAACTCATTATCGTTGAATGAAAAGTTAAATGTTTGTCAGCTTCTCCCAGTCCCTTGTACTTAATTTCCGTTTTGCGTCAGCGAATTTCCTTTTTCGCTCCGAAGCAGATGTTAAACCCTTCTAATATTTTTATTATCACATATTACAACAAACACTATTCAATTCATACCTTTTATTGCGAGTAAATTCCTATCAAAAGCAGTTACTCAAATTCTATTCCATCACAAAATATCTTCACCACAATATTCCAGATTTAAAATGTCTCCTCCATTCAATTTGCGAGTAATTTGCGCACCAGACGAAGCTCTTCCCGTTCTTTCTTTTTTCTTGAGGTGTTTGGCATCTTTCTCCGAGTCCATGATTCAAAAGGTGGCATTGAAGCACATAAAGCTCTTAGGCATCTTCGCATTCTAATGTATTAGGAGTGACTTTTGCCAGTCGTAATGATATGATGTGTGGACGCCCGTATTCCATCCGCACTAATGGGGCATCTTTCTACTTGGAATAATTCTGGTTAAATAACTGGTAATTGCTAGATTGTACTGGAAATGTTCAGCAATATGCCTTTTTTTACTTCATTGGGATAGTTTTTATATATACTTGTTGACGATGGAGTATTTGTATTCATATATTTCTTCTTTTCAGTATATTGAAATTTTATTTTTTTAGTATTTTGTGAGTGTCTCTATACATAGAGATTGTATGTTGTTCAAAATTGAATGGTGTAGGTAAGGAAAGCTCCAAATTATCAGACTACTCTACATTTTCGATCATATAAGGAAGATATATAATTTTTATTAAACTGCTTAATTTAATAAATTAAAATAATAATGTATCATGAGATCTTTTACATTTGACGTCCCCCACCAAATCTAATTTAAATTAATTTTTTCTGTAATTTTGTCCATAGAATCCGAAAATCATAACAGGTTCCTGTAAAAACTAATACTTTTTGAGATATGAGGGTTTTAAGTTATTTATTTCCTATGTATTACTGAAGGATTGAGAACTTTGGAAAAAAATCGTGTTTTCACGCTTTTTGTCAAATTTTAGTTAAAGATAGCCGTAATTTAGTTCATTGTATCCGCTAGTTTGTTGTACTGTACAGCTCATGATTTATTAATGACCTGGCAGGAGGTATGGGGGGGGGGGGGGGGCGCCGGGGTGGCAAGCTCCCTATTACACATATATCAGTATTGAAGTAATAAATGGAACATATCACGGAAACCGGAAATATTCGATATAGGGATTTCGGGGGGCGAGCCGCCCCTCTAGCCAATCTAGCCTGTTTCAATCAGGTCATAATTAATCAGCCAGGTCATTAACCAATCATGAAGTGTGCAGTACAACAACCTAGCGGATACAACAAACTACATTACAGTTTCATATACAAAATCTATAATGTATAAGAAATTTCAATGAAAACACTAGTTTTTTCAAAGTTATCATTCCTTCAGTAATACATAGGGAATAAATAACTTTAAACTCTCATATCTCAAAAAGTATTAGTTTCTACAAAAAACGGTTATGATTTTATGATTTTATGGACAAAAGTACATAAGAAAAAAGTAATTTAAATTAAGTTTGGTTGGGGTCGTGAAATGGGAAAGATCCATATTTCACCATATGATCGAAAATGTGGAACAGACTGATAAATCGGAAATACAATCGGGCTACAAGGTAACAAAGCTGCTTCCTCGAGAAACATTACCTCGGAGTTGAAACTAACTTTTTATCAGGAAAATAAAAATTTTACCTTTTATCACAATCTAAAAAAATTCATTTAGGTATCTATATTTCAATCTAACAGTTTTTTTTTCTTTTCTTTCCAGAGTTCAAGGCATGGTGACCCTAGGAATTGTCGAGTGCGTTTCAAGATGACCTTTCCGGTCTTCAGGAGGCTTCAAGGCCGGCCTCCGCCTCTCATACCCAAGTTCTGGCCCAAACTGTTCATATTATGTACAATATTATTTGCAAGCACCCGAGCTACAGATCTTAGCAATGATCTAAAGTTTACTTCCAATGTATATAATGCAACAGTAATAGAAAATGCCTTTGGAAATACTCCTGTCTCCAGTGATCAGATGATGGGCATGTATCTGCCTGATTCTTCTTACTCTGTCAGATATAGAATTGTAGATGGAGATCCCTATAACTTTTTTAGGAGTACGCATAAAGTAGTTGGTAATTTTTGCTTTTTAGAAATCAGTGTGAGGACTGGCAATTCGCGAAATTTAAATAGAGAATCTAGGGACCATCACACTCTAAAAGTAAAAGCTGTGCTACGAAAACCTGACCGCGCTAAAAGTGATATACCTGGCGCTGTCGTTCAAGTTAACATCAAAATTAGAGATGTTAATGATCTCTCTCCTTTTTTCCTGGAGAGTGGTTACAGCGTGAAGCTGAGTGAAGACACTCCTCTCTACGCATCAGTCATTAAGATACACGCAGAAGATCCAGACGAAGGTCTAAATGGTGAAGTTTACTACAGTTTCAAAGAGCCTAACAGTCAATTTTCCCTTCATCCAACCTCAGGTGTAGTGTCTCTCACAAAACCACTTAAATTTCATGACGCACCTCAGTACAGCTTGGTAGTGGTGGCCCAAGATAGAGCTTATAGAGAAACTAGCATTTCTTTCCCTTCTGAAGCTAGTCTCACTATTCAGATTCAAGAAGTAAATGTTTATGAACCTCAAATAGAAGTGACGAAACTGGGGGATGGTTCACCAAGTGGTCATTTGATAATACTGGCTATAGTCAATGTGATAGATAATGACAGAGGTCCTAGTGGAGAGATTGAGTCGTTAGAGATTGTTGAAGGAGATATAGATAGAGTTTTTAGGATATTACCTGGTTCAGGCTCTCGTGAGTTCAATTTAGCTTCTTTACAGACCATTAGATGGGAAGACGCTCCTTACGGATATAATCTAACACTGAAAGCCGTTGATAAGGGTGCTCGACCTAAGATCGGCTACAAGGTTGTTGGGCTACAACCTCCTCCAACTCCCTCCGACACTCCACTATTCACCAAGAAGGCATATGACGTTAATGTTAGCGAATCATCTCCTCCCGGTACCCACGTGGTGCAAGTATGCAGTTGGATACCAGGAACACAAACTGGAGTTATCTTTTCTATATCGGCAGGAAATGAAGGAGGCGAATTCGAATTAGATCCAACGACTGGCACTTTGAAAACAGCAATGTTTCTAGATGCTGAAATGAGAGATACGTATTCTCTGACGGTTGATGCATCGACATCAACTTATTCCAATTCTAACCAACATTCTGCTAGGATAATTGTCAAAGTTCTTGATGCTAATGATAATGTCCCAATGATAGTTGCTCCTCAAGGAATTGTACAAGTCGAAGAGAACCAACAAGCTCTGAGTTTTGTTGTCAATGTTAGAGCTCAAGATTATGATTCTGATAAAAATGGACATGTTTCGTATTCTTTGGCTGATGACGATGTTCCTTTCAGCATTGATCACTTTACTGGTGAAGTTATCAATTCGAAACAACTGGATTTTGAGACTGAAAGAAGGATATGGAAGTTGAGAGTCAGAGCATCTGATTGGGGTGAACCGTTCCGTAGACAAACTGAAAAGGTAATTACAGTTAAAGTGCTCGATGTTAATGATAATCGACCTCAATTTGAAGATTCGGATTGTTCTGGTACCGTGGCGAGGTCCACTCCCATCGGAAGTGAAATAATGAAAGTTTCTGCTGTTGATTTCGATGCTGGGAATATAATAAATTACAGAGATGTTGGTGGCAATGGTGATCGATGTTTCTCAGTAGATGCCAATTCAGGAATCATTAAGTTGACTTGCGATTTGCATGATATAATACGAGATAGAAGGACTTTGAACATTACAGCGTCTGATGGACAGCACTATTCAGACGTACTGTCGCTGAATATGCAACTGGTTCCACACGTATCTCACACATCGCGCAACAAGTATGTGTCATTCAATTGTAAATCTACTGGTGTGATGAGAATCTTGCAAAGGCAAAAAGCGTTGGCAGCTTCTAATAATATACCTGAAAAAGAACCTGCCATAAACATATTGAAGTCTCTACCAACATCTACAAATTTCCACACTCCTCAGTTTAAAAGAACGCCCAGGGAAATAAGGTTGCGTGAAAATAGTGAGCCAGGAACGGTCATTTCTAGAATTAAGGCTTACGATCCTGATTCAGGCTATGACGGTGATATTCTTTATGCCATAGCGTCAGGGAATTTAGAATCAGTATTTCAAATCGACATGAATTCTGGAGAATTGAAAGTGTCTGGTCTGCTTGATAGGGAGCGCGTCCCTAGATATTCTCTGAATATCACTGTTTATGATCAAGGTTATCCTAGGCGATCTTCATCCATGACCGTGGTGGTTTCTTTAGTTGATGAAAATGATAATGATCCTAAATTTGAGAAGCCTTCTTATAAGTTTTTCATGCCGGAAAGTGTCATGAATGGAACAAACGTACGTCAATTGCGAGCACATGACCCGGATGATGGACTATTTGGTCAAATCAAGTACTATTTAGCAACTGATACCAGAGACTTTGCTCTTCATCCCACGAATGGTAAACTAATTGTTTCACGACAACTCGATTTCGAAAAACAGAGTCAATACGAATTGAAGGTTATTGCTGAAGATGGTGGAGCTCGCACCACCCACACCTACGTGTCCATCCAAGTGATGAACATCAACGACTGTGCTCCAGAGTTTCCTTCTTCAAGAGGTGCAGAAGTAAGAGTTCCTGAAGATCTTCCAGTTTGGTCTTTGATAACCTTAGTGACTGCCGTTGATCCAGATTCCTCCTTTATCCGGTATTCTTTGGAAAGTTTCTATGATGATATCTTCTCCTTGGATCCAGATTCCGGTTCTTTGACTTTGAATTCTCCTCTCGACTATGAAACCAAACATGCTTATAATGTTTCCATCCGAGCCACTGATGATGGTCATCCTCCATTGTCTTCAGTTACACATCTTCTGATTTTGGTGAGTAGGGACGAATATTCTATTTTTATTATATAAATTATAATAATCTGACGACTGTATTCACTTAATCAAAGTTAGACCAATTACGAAATTTCAAATATTCCAGGTGATAGACGTTGACGAGAATCAACATGCTCCCTCTTTCGGAAAGTCTGTGACGAATGCGTCAGTGTTCGAATCCTCGGCTTTGAACACTCTAGTGACATCTGTTCCTGCTACTGACGCTGATTTGGCGCCTTTAGACAGTGCTGTCACCTACAGTCTAGTGGGTGCTGAGGGCAGAGGACTTTTCTACATCAACCAGAGGGGTGAGTAACGGAAAATAAAAATTGTTTCAAGTTTGTTCTAATATAGAAACAATTTGGACGTTTTCATCAATAAATACATGATGAAGACTGATTGAAAAAGTTCTCAGATAGAAATCTATTATGATGAATGAAATGATCGTACAGTTCAATTATTTCAGATCTATCTTGAATTTGATTATTATTCTGTTTGAAGTTAGTACTTTCCCAGTTTATTCGAACACTCAAAACTAATTTATTTGTTAAAAGATAATGACGCTTTTCAATCAATTTTGATGTTCGAAGGAATGCGAGTATATTGTACAGTCGTCTACTTCTCCCAATTCCCTATTTTAGATAGGATCACATATGTTCTCATCACAATTTGATATCTGATAGACTTATTTTTAGCAGTGTGATCACTTCTCGGTACTCCATTAGCAATCAATGACTTTCCTTTCCGCTACGTCTCCTCGAATTTCCATACAAATTGGACTCTGTAGGAATTCGGTGGCGAGAGCGTCACAAAATTGCATCTCTTTCGGGCTGTAGATGAATCATTCGTACGACGTGGCATATGGAATGCCATTTCATATGATTGTATTTGATGACCTAATTATTCACTCTCCTTTTTACCTAACGCTTAATAACATCAATGAAAAATAATAGGAGTATATAAAGCGAATCATATTTTGTGTAAAATGACATCTTTCTTTTATGAATTCATATCTTCCACTCTTCTCTTTTTCTTTATTCAACAAACTATGTAGTATATATGTTTGTTTTTCTTTTGTTACAATGGTGATAGTAGTTATTCTTTCCGTCAGAGTACGTACAGTGCACCATTCATCAGCTGACTCTTTTTAAACATCTCTTACGCATTTTATCTCGGTGAAAATTTCCTTTTTTCTCCTTGAGAATGCACACTCAATATGCTTTTCTTGATGGCAGCCTAAGATAAATATACCCGGGCCTCCCTCCCATCATGCAGAATGTGCACATTTCACACACTCGCCAAGTACAGGGCTTCATTCTTGTGCGACCATTAGCCATAATTTATACCTCGCTGAATGTCCTCCACGTGATTTCCAGCCGGAACTTTTCTGTGGGCGTGTTTCCAATCTTATTCCATGATTTCAAAAGTGCTTCAGACCCATCAAAAGATATCTTTACAGCGTTTAATTCATGCTGGAGGCTGCTTGAGTCTTCTCTTTTATAATTGCTGAAAATAAACGTCAGCGGAAATGAATTGCAGAACATTTTGGGAGGGGAGAAAAGTACCTTTGTGGATCCATATCGAGATGGAATGCAGTGGGAAATTTTACCGCCCAAACACCTGTGCAATCTTGGATTACAATTTGCTGAATGCTCTCAGATTTGCCGAATTGAATATTCCTGGCAAGGATTTCGTCCAGACTTCAAATTTGCTGATTTAATAGTAAATAAAAAGTATTAAATGTATATTGAACAGACTTGCATTTATATAAAAATGTGAAGAATAATTTTATTCATATGGCTAAATAGTCAAATAAAACTTATATGAACAGCTTATATCAGGTATATTATTTTTATTTATATTCAAAGTATTGGTTGTATAGTAACGAAGTAGCTTATCTGCATCCATGAGCTTTGTAACAGACTGGTAGTGGGTGACTTTTCTTTCTGACTGCTTCATCAAGTCCATTTTATTATTTTCTTTGCTCAGCAATACTCCCTTTGGTTTCAAAGCAGACCAAGTTATTAAATAATATATTTAATAGTATTCTGGCTGAATTTCTGCACTTGAATAAGTTAATGAAGTTTCGTGTTGTTTGCTAGCAGCAATTTCCTTGTTAATTTACCTGCTAGAAACTCCGTAATGAATTAAATGTAAATAAAGTGACATTTCTGATTGCATTTGTGGAGATAGTGCCACTCAAACTCGTAAGTCTTTCCGTGGACTTTGTTTTAATGAGGGTAGAGTAGCTTTTCTGCATCCATGAGCATTGTCACAAACTGGTGGTAAGGTGTCTTTGTTCATTAAGTAGCTTTTCTGCATCCATGAGCTTTGTCACAGACTGGTGATAAGGTGACTTTGTTAATGAAGTAGCTTTTCTGCATCCATGAGCATTGCCACAGACTGGTGGTAGGTGACTTTGTTCATGGGGCCACTTTCCTTTCTGACTGCTTCTTTCCAGTACCTTGTATTTAATTTCCTTTTGAGATATTGCCTTTTTGTTCCCAAGCAGTCGTGAAACCCACTAATTTAAAATCTTCTACCAAGAGGCCTAAAAAGCGTTTCTTTCCATTCATACCTAAGTTCTTTCATTTTTCCTCATTTTTACATCATCATAGATTGTTTAAGGCTCTAATCTAAATCTTGCTCGCTAATTTAAAGGCACATAAATTCCACTGTAACTAACTCATACGAAGCAGCAAATGGGCCTCAAAATTCAGCCTCCCAGGAAGAAAGGTAGTAGCATTTTGTTGTTCTAACAAACAAGGGATGTAGGTATGCTAGTTAGAATGTTTGTAGCGTTTGTTAGTAACTCTATTGTCTTCAGTTACTGCTAATTTGGAGCTGTAGGGATGCTCTTTCACTTTTTATCTCTGGCCTTGAATTCAGTGCTAGGAGATGCATCATAACGCGCAAAATGCTCTTACAGGCTGGGGAAATGCAGTTACAGGGAAAATGTAGTTACAGGGAAAATGTAGTTACAGTGGAAATGTAGTTACAGGGGAAATGCAGTTACAGAGATGATGTAGTTACAGGGAAAATGTAGTTACAGGGGAAATGTAGTTACAGGAAAAATGCAGTTACAGGGAAAATGCAGTTACAGGGGAAATGCAGTTACAGGGGAAATGCAGTTACAGGGGAAATGCAGTTACAGGGGAAATGCAGTTACAGGGGAAATGTAGTTACATGGGAAATGTAGTTACAGGGGAGATGCAGTTACAGGGGAGATGCAGTTACAGGGGAGATGCAGTTACAGGGGAGATGCAGTTACAGGGGAGATGCAGTTACAGGGGAGATGCAGTTACAGGGGAGATGCAGTTACAGGGGAGATGCAGTTACAGGGGAGATGCAGTTACAGGGGAGATGCAGTTACAGGGGAGATGCAGTTACAGGGGAAATGCAGTTACAGGGTAAAATGCAGTTACAGGGGAAATGCATTCTCTGGGGTTTACTGCTTGTAGATATATTAACTTGTTTGTTTCTCGAATTACCAGGAGATTAACATTGGGACTCTACCCTCCATAATCTACTTTTTCCCCAGCAAAATCTTCTATGGCCCCAGCAAAATTTTCTATGGCCCCAGCAAAATCTTCTATGGCCCCAGCAAAATCTTCTATGGCCCCAGCAAAATTTTCTATGGCCCCAGCAAAATTTTCTATGGCCCCAGCAAAATCTTCTATGGCCCCAGCAAAATCTTCTATGGCCCCAGCAAAATCTTCTATAGCCCCAGCAAAATCTTTTGAGGACCCAGCAAAATCTTCGATGGCCCCTCACTGTAGCCTCACACACTGAATACCTGTACCCGGTGTACTAACCAGGGGGTCTCGTAACTTTTTAACTATGGAGGGTTAACTTCTGTTCTTTTCTTCATAGTGGTGTCTTTTTAAGGTTCAGCAGATAGTGTAAGGCTAAGTAATAAATTGTAAGCATTCCCTAAAAAGGAAATCAAGAAAATAAAGTATGCGAACACGATGAGTCAGCAAAAAATGTTAGGGGCTAGACTTTCCTTTTCTGTGAAGGGGAAACTTTAGTTCTTTTTGAGTCTGTGAAGGTGATCAGCAAACTAAATCAGGTGGTAACGTGCGGGAAACTCTTTGCGCAATCAAATTCTGCTAAATATTCTGAAATTAATTCTACTATGCCTTTTTTGCATATTTATGATCGTATATCATGTGACACTTGATGTAGTGGTAGGTTAATGTCCTATAGCTATTTCTGTGACATTTATTTCTGTGACATTTATTTTTCTGACATTTATTTTTCTGACATTTATTTTTCTGACATTTTCTTTTTCTGTGATATTTCTTTTTCTGACATTTTCTTTTTCTGTGATATTTCTTTTTCTGTGACATTTCTTTTTCTGTGACATTTCTTTTTCTGTGACATTTCTTTTTCTGTGACATTTCTTTTTCTGTGACATTTCTTTTTCTGTGACATTTCTTTTTCTGTGACATTTCTTTTTCTGTGACATTTCTTTTTCTGTGACATTTCTTTTTCTGTGACATTTCTTTTTCTGTGACATTTCTTTTTCTGTGACATTTCTTTTTCTGTGACATTTCTTTTTCTGTGACATTTCTTTTTCTGTGACATTTCTTTTTCTGTGACATTTCTTTTTCTGTGACATTTCTTTTTCTGTGACATTTCTTTTTCTGTGACATTTCTTTTTCTGTGACATTTCTTTTTCTGTGACATTTCTTTTTCTGTGACATTTATTTCTGTGACATTTATTTCTGTGACATTTATTTCTGTGACATTTATTTCTCTCACTCAGACATGTTTCTTTAAATCATTTTAGCTGTTGTACTGCAGGCAGTAACTCGGATGGTGGGCATAAAAACAGCACACCAGCTCTAAAATACTTAAAGGCCCTAAACATTTTAATACCACTAACTTCATTCCCAAGCATGTCTTTGAACATGTTGTCCATTATTATTATACCTACTTACTTGGTAACCATAGCTACAGTGGTTGCCAGTTAGTTAATTGGTGGCTATGGAATCAATCACGTGGTTTAGTAAATGGAATTCGAGTACCGAAATATCCTAAGTTAGCCCAATTATTATTAAGTATTCCACTTCAGTTTCAATACCTATTCGTTATATTAAGCAACTTTATTGAATAATATAAATCTGTAAGCTCTTTAGTTATCGGACGGTTTCACATTTTCGATCATATTATAAAATATAAGTATGCTATTTATTATTTAGCTTGTTATTTTAATACTTGTTATATTTATGTTATATAAGCGAAATGTGGACCCGTCCGTCTGAACTTAATAAAAATGTAACTGCTTCTTGTCGAGTGGCCATTGCAGAATTTCTCTTTCCACCTTATTTTATTAACAATAACTTTGAAGTGTAGCTATGAGATACAACAAATGCCTTACATTTAATATATTTCCAGTCGTAGTTTTTCCTTAAGAATGTAGTTTGAATTTCTTTTTCTTTGGAAGGTGTTGGAAATATTTCTTGTATATTTTTCCTCAAAGTTTTGATGAGACGTTTTTGTTCTCCTCTTCTTTGTGGTTTAAAATGTTCTTCCATTTGCAATTGTGAATTTTAGCGAAACTTACGACAGTTCGTATTTAGAGCACAAAGTTACGCTTGCTGACGTTCGTCAGGTGAATTTTGCGCTCTACAAAGAGGTACCGGTGCCATTTTATTATCATAAAGCGGTCTAGTTAAGGTAAATGTAACTAAAACTTCGAAAATAATCTAAAATTTTGGTAAACTATATTATACGGGTTATAAAAACTATATAATGAGTAAAGGCTGTTCTGTTAAATTGAATAGAAATTCAATCTTATGGAAAATAAATCAGATAATAAATTCAGTAGAATAACAAAATCTATATTTCTGTACAATTGAGAGTATTTATAATAATATAGATATCAATATATTTAAAACTAATTAAAATGTATTCACGTGTGACACTAGTTATTTTTTATCACCAGGTATCGTTTTACAGCTTGCTAATTAAGGTGCAGGTCCTCAGGTTACAGTGTATAGATTGTAAGTTTCTTTGGCTTCATTGGCACCTTTAACTGTAGAGGATGTGTTGTGAAATAAAATGATATAGAGGGTTATAATGTAAATTCTTTAGATAGTCCTCACCCAACTGTCTCCTATAAAAAAATCAGCTTTTTCTTAAAATAGTTTAATTTAATTTTTCTTAAAATTATACACAGCTCAGTGTTTTGCCTGTTTTAATATCTTTAATTAGTAAATTATTCCTGTGAAACTATATATCTTCATATAGTTAAAATGGGTATAATTATTCAAGAACATACACGTGTCTTACAATAAAACTAATAATTTGTACATATATTCGTATATTTATCATAGAATCTGGTTTTAACTGATTGAATGATTAAAAATATTGTAGTTTTTTTTATTAGCGAAATGATCATCCATATATGTAATTTACACTTTAATGTTACTGTTATGAATTGGGACATATTAGACACTGTATATTAATTAGTGTATAATGTGTAAATACAGGCCCGCTCTTATTACGTGTCAGACTTATGACAAATGAATAAGTGTGGGACATGTCTCGCTTTTATTTCTTCATGTATGGAAAATATTTCAGGTGTAAATTGTTTGGGTCGTTTTCAGTTGAGCTGTTTTCGCTGTAACTTATGCTGTAGTGAATAACGTGTAGTACTTACCTTTAAGTTATTTTTAATATATCCCACCTGCATAAATTACGACGGAAACAGCTTAATTGAAAACAACCAACCAAGTTACCAAAGTTACTTCAAAAACATTTTCAAGAAATAGAAGCGAGACGTGTCCCACACATATGTTCAATATTTGTTATCGAACATTATCAATATTTATTACCACGTCGTTAACACCTTCATTTTTACAATTTTAAGTTATATGTCAAAATAGTTATTAATTAATATGCAACCCAATTCGATCGAGTGAAATTGTCATAGAATTAGGTAAGCATAGCAGTTTAATAATCATAGATGTTTGGTTGCAAATTCTAAGTATTTCACAAACATTGATCGGAGTTTTTTTATAATGAGTACAAGCGAATTTTGATCTTGAAGGTTGTCCAATTCTCAAATTATAAAAAAATTGACACTAAGCCCTTTATGGACTGATAATGTAAAGATGCGTTGTGTAAGCAAAGAAATTTTACTTGGTCCCAAATACAATTATTTTTTTACTTCTTCTTTTTGTATTTTCCAAGTAAGGTTTTTAGTTATTAATTTTCTTTATTGCACTATTTGATTTATTTTTGTAATATTTATATTATATTGTATTTTATGTATTTTTCTCATAAATTAGTCTGCATTTAACTATTATTTTTATTTAGTATACTAAGTAAAAATAAATGTCCCCTTAGGGTACGGTTACTATATATGGATGCGTATTCGAGCGATTTTTCGCACTGACGACTTCTGATGAAATCGGATGAAAATCAAATTCATACTTTCCAATGGGAGTGGTTACAGTGGCAGAGATTTAGTCGTCAGAATACGTACGAAGTCGTCAGAACAACCTCGGCGTTCAAATAAGTTTGATTTTTTCATGCGACTAGCGACAGATTCGGTCATTTTTGTGTTTAATTCTCTTACTTTCGATTGTTGTTACTGTTTACCCATGCGTTTTGGAAATATATTACTTGATACTACCTATCAGGAATAATACAGATATTTTTAATTTAAATATATTATACCTATTTGTTCATATAAAGGCTTGAATTGGTTGTTACAGTGTACAATTTTTTTCAATAAAATTGAATATCATTATAGTTATATAAAAAAATTCTCCTTATTTTTTTATTTAGGTATTTCAAAAATTATGTGCTGTGAAAATAATAATAAAATTAGCGTCGCACACAGGTAATTTTTTAATTCCTCCCGATCATTATATCAAATAAACATAGTTTAGACCTCAATATTAATTGGGCAGAAATACACTGACGATCAGAAATCGCGTACAGTGCGATAAATCGCTCGAATACGCAGGCATAGTAACCGTACACTAACTCTTTAACGAAGGGGAACGCCGTTTTTTATAAATAGAAATGTTATTAGTGACCAAGTTATTAAACTGCCAGTAAGTAACTGACAGTTTTCCGGGTACCGTCTGTATTACTAATAGTTCTTATTATCTAATTCTAAACAACTCCAATTAACTCCTGTATTCAATATATACCATATTCTCTGCAATAAATTCCTTTTTTCTAAATAATGCAAAGTTATTAACCAAGTTGAGAACTGTACCCTCAGTTCTGCCATTGCCCTTACATTTAGGCCTTTTTTAGACCTAGAGTTGATGTCAGAAGTTGTAATCGCTAAATGTTCTTGATGAGGCTAATGTCTTGCAAAGCTACAAACGTGTTTGCAATGCCAATAAGAAATGCACAGTCGGAAAACTATCATCGGTGATCATGATAATCGAAGATCATCTCTCTACGACAGTGAATGATTGGTCGAAAATCCAATCTTGATTAGTTATATATCTCCTTTCGTCGGACATGATAAAATGAATCTAGACGATATCTGAAATTATTTTAAGATAAAATACGATCAGAATTTACCTAAGGACCATTCATTCTGCAATGCCGCAGTTAAAAGCACTTAAAACGCCGCGTTTTCACTGCCCAGTTCTTACCTCTTCAATTAATCACGTTTAGATGAATGGAAAAGAAACTTGGGCGGTGAAAACGCAGCGTTTTAGTTGCTAGTATAGAATGGACCTTAATGTGTTTTACTATACGATCCACCGACTTTATTTTCACAACTGGGCATGTCTTGCCAGTTCCACTGCCCAAGTTTATCAAGTAATTTTGCTGCCGAAGTTGTAATTGTTGTCGCAAAGGTAATCAGACGGTGAATTGATATCCGATAGTTAGTGTGTCTTGGTTTGGATTGCTATGAGAATTAGCCTATTGCACAGGGAAAAGAAACTTGTTTGTTTTATGTGCTTAGAGTAGACTCAATGTACACAGTTCATATTGTGTAATTACACGCGGAATTATTTGAGGTAAATACATATGTAGATTGTTTATATACCAAATAATTTTGTAGGAAATCATAAAAAAATTAAAGAAAGTGAAATGTTTTCTCAGGGTAATTTGTTGTAATATATTTTATAATATTTAATATCTACAACTTTATTATAGACATTTATTAACAAAGAATAATGTAAAAATTAAATATTATGGTGGGGCTACAGAAGTTTAATGAGGTTCTCTCTCAATCTTCTATGGCCCCATCATACCTTTCTCTTTTGGTTAGATGGGTCCCCTCATAATCTTCTATGGCCCCACCATAACTTTCCCTGGGTGTGTTGTCTAAAAAATTCTATCATCATTTAGTTAGCACTACCTGTCTAATTTATTTATCACTACCTGTCTAATTTATTTATCTCACTAATCCTTAAGCCGCGTACAGGTACCTGAATGATCACCTGTCGATTAACCACCTCGCCATTTGCACCTGTGTCACTTCAATCCCCTTTTCACACTTTCCTGATATGAAAAACTAAAGACAGCTATAGTTTATCATCAAAATATAATTTCATATCATCTTACCTCTTCCAGAAACATGTTTTCACGTTGCTTTCGTCTGTAATTTCCACCATTTGGTTGGAACTGACTGTACCCTGTTGCTAGAGATGACAGTACCCTGACCTTTAACAGTCAATGGTTAATAATCAATTTGAATACTTTTTTACCGTCACTATCGTCTCATCAATTAAGGTTCGAGTGGTTGTGTGGTTGGGAACTTTGAATTCGGTTAGCCATATGTTGCTTTAAGTACACCCGGTAAATCGTAATCTGCTTTTGATCACTGATTATGATAGATGATAAAATGATCATCTATCTACCATGATAAATTATTGACTTAAAATCCAATAGCAATTTGTCAGAATTTTGAAATGCCTATCGTTGGGCAATCACGTCGATATTGTTTGAAGTTGTATTATACAATAAAATTCGCTTAATATCACCGTGATGATTAACGATCTGGCGGTATTATTTTTACTGACATAGGTAGGGTAAGTCACGAATTATCGGTCGGTTTCACATCTTCGGTTATATAAGAAAAAATATATAATAATTATATTTAACTTCTATTTTACTTGGTTTCCATGACACCTGTAGTTATCATGTATACCAATTTAGATTAAATAATAATTATTCTCTCTTTTTCTTTTATGACCCAAGACGGGAAACTGACCCATAATCCGTACTTTACCCTACATCAGAGGCTGACCTTACTTACCTGGTCACTAATTTGAATAATCTACCTGTGGACGGGGATCATTTCAGTGGGCAATAAACAAGTTGGGTAGGAAGCCGTCATCGCGATAGGGTCAGGCGTTACGGTTGGCTGCTTCGTAACACTTTCACTGTGTTATAACACACTGTGAGGAAAGACTGTGTTATGTGTGCTAATTAGCACTCTTACCTGTGTTACCCATTAAATGCCTTAATGAGTGCTAGAGATTGAAGTCTATCTTAGTGTATTGATTGCATTGAAATAAAAAAAAACTACTTTCACTTTTCATTGTATGTTATTACTAGTTTTTATGTCATAGATTTAATAGAACATTGATGTTATTAATAATATTTTATTATTTTATTTATGAAATAATTTGTTCTAAATTCATGGGTTTTAAATTAAGTTGTCTTGCTTTATATGTTTATAAGTTTATTGCAATTTTCATTTTCAATGTTCATTTATTTTCTATATTTTGTATTAATGTTTTTTCTATCCAAATTGTGAAAGTACTTTTTATATTTTCTTTATTTACTTGTTCTCACTATAACATTTGCCAATCTCTCGAACCCCGGACACGATATCACTTTCTATAGCCTGCAAGCAGCTCTAATATCGTGATTAGAATATTTATAGTTACCGATAAACTTTAGGCAACTGCTCTGTTATAGTTTATGCACCACCTAACTAGAAAAGACATTGGCTATAATATCTTATAGTGGTGGCTATACTAACCAAATTGGTCGTGAATGACGAACTGTAATCGCCAGAGTGACTCAGAAAAGCCATTTTACGACCAATGGGATAAGTTACGAATTATCGGGCGGTTTCACATCTTCGGTCATAAGAAAAAACGAAAATAGTTTTTGGTCTAACTGGTATCATAATAATTGATATATATTTAATTAGTGGCCATTATTCTTGATAGTTGATACCAATAAAAATTAAATAATAATTAGTATATTGTTTTTTCTTATATGATTGAACCAGTTCGGTTCCTATATATAATATCTGTTGTTTTAACCTTAGTTTTACTTTTTTGTTATTTTAAGGTAATAAGTAATTTACCATTTGCTACTTTAAGGTAATTCACCATTCGCTATTTTAAGGTAATTCACCATTCGCTATTTTAAGGTAATTCACCATTCGCCATTTTAAGGTAATTCACCATTCGCTATTTTAAGGTAATTCACCATTCGCTATTTTAAGGTAATTCACCATTCGCTACTTTAAGGTAATTCACCATTCGCTATTTTAAGGTAATTCACCATTCGCTATTTTAAGGTAATTCACCATTCGCCATTTTAAGGTAATTCACCATTCGCTATTTTAAGGTAATTCACCATTCGCTATTTTAAGGTAATTCACCATTCGCTATTTTAAGGTAATTCACCATTCGCTATTTTAAGGTAATTCACCATTCGCTACTTTAAGGTAAATAAGGTTATTCACCATTGACTGTAAGGTAATTCACCATTGGCTGTAAGGTAATTCACCATTCGCTACTTTAAGGTAAATAAGGTTATTCACCATTGGCTGTAAGGTTATTCACCATTGGCTGTAAGGTAATTCACCATTCGCTACTTTAAGGTAATAAGGTAATTCACCATTCGCTACTTTAAGGTAAATAAGGTTATTCACCATTGGCTGTAAGGTAAATAAGGTTATTCACCATTGGCTGTAAGGTAAATAAGGTTATTCCCTATTGGCTGTAAGGTAAATAAGGTAATTCACCATTGGCTGTAAGGTAAATAAGGTTATTCACCATTGGCTGTAAGGTAAATAAGGTAATTCACCATTGACTGTAAGGTAATCCCTAGCAACTCAATGACATCATTCTGCATTCACATCACGACTTCTCTTTACATATTTTCTGCCCAAATGAACAAAGTGATGAGAAAAAGAGTGTGTCGGTGCCATGCAATCTTCATAACGAGAACATTGACTGCTCAGCATATGGACTATAATATCGCTTACTCGCATCGCTTACTCGCATCGCTTACTCGCATCGCTTACTCGCATCGCTTGTTTACTCGCATCGCTTGTTTACTCGCATTGCTTGTTTGCTCGCATTGCTTGTTTGCTCGCATTGCTTGTTTGCTCGCATTGCTTGCTCGCATTGCTTGCTTGCAGCGCTTACTCGCATCGCTTATTTGCAGCACTTGCTCGCAGCGCTTGCTTGCATCGCTTTCTCGCATTGCTTGCTCGCATCGCTTGCTCGCATTGCTTGCTCGCATCGCTTGCTCGCATTGCTTGCTCGCATCGCTTACTCGCAGCACTTGCTCGCATCGCTTACTCGCATCGCTTACTCGCAGCACTTGCTCGCAGCGGCTGCTTGCATCGCTTATTCGCATTGCTTGCTCGCATCGCTTACTCGCAGCACTTGCTCGCATCGCTTACTCGCAGCACTTGCTCACAGCGGTTGCTTGCATCGCTTATTCGCATAGCTTATAGCTATTCTTATACACAAGCATTTCTATTTTTTTTGCCAAATTACAATAGCCAAAAGACTCCTTTCCATCAACTGCTGCATTAAACTATGAAAAAGGAACTTTCCTTCAGACTGCTTCTTCAAAGTCCCTTGTATTTGAAATCTTTTTGATGTCCTTTGGTTATGCAGTAGACGTTAAGTTAGCGTGACTGTTAGACATCAGTTTAATGGTAAATATCTTCTTTCTACAATGGTAAATATCTTCTTTCTACAATGGTAAATACAGCAAGTTTGTTTGGTGTAGTTAGAAACTCACTTCTATAGTTTCCTACTAGACCAACTTCGTTTTCTCTAAAAGTGAATCGGTGACTTTAACATTTCGATAGCTCTATTAATATTGTTTTTGTTTTGATTATAATGAATATAATATTTTTTCAAATTATATCATCATTTTAAGAAATTGAAATAGTCATCACTGCATCTATTTTTCTGCAATTATTCTCATATATTTTTATTAGCACTGACTCTGCCTTATGCTTTAGATAAAAAAAGAGCAAATGATGAATATAATGCACTACTCGAAGTAGATTTTTATTTATTAAAAAATAGTATTGTATTTATTTCTCCTTGTGATACTTACACTAGAATAACTGTCAGGTGACAAAAACTTTTGTCTTGTAGCAGGTATTTTCCAGTGCAGTTTAAAAAATGTCGTTGTCTAATTACAGTGATACGCTGTTTGCCTACTACGATATTAGTCCGCTACGAGGGTTTGCTCTAAGTCAAGAATATTCAATTGCAAGTACAAGTTAAAACGCCAATAGTCTATCATCCCTCGTCGGATATATCTTACAAAATTAGTATAGTTTATAAATCATGTGCTGAGACTTTATATGTCCTCTCCTGGTTATAATTTATTTGCTCAAGCTAGGTATCCCTAACTCCTAGGTGTACCTATCTCCTAGGTGTACCTAACTCCTAGGTGTACCTATCTCCTAGGTGTACCTATCTCCTAGGTGTACCTATCTCCTAGGTGTACCTAACTCCTAGGTGTACCTAACTCCTAGGTGTACCTAACTCTTAGGTGTACCTAACTCTTAGGTGTACCTAACTCTTAGGTGTACCTAACTCCTAGGTGTACCTAACTCCTAGGTGTACCTAACTCCTAGGTGTACCTAACTCCTAGGTGTACCTAACTCCTAGGAGTACCTAACCCCAAGCTAGGTGTACCTAACCCCAAGCTAGGTGTACCTAACCCCAAGCTAGGTGTACCTAACCCCAAGCTAGGTGTACCTAACCCCAAGCTAGGTGTACCTAACCCCAAGCTAGGTGTACCTAACCCCAAGCTAGGTGTTCCTAACCCCAAGCTAGGTGTACCTAACCCCAAGCTAGGTGTACCTAACCCCAAGCTAGGTGTACCTAACCCCAAGCTAGGTGTACCTAACCCCAAGCTAGGTGTACCTAACCCCAAGCTAGGTGTACCTAACCCAAAGCTAGGTGTACCTAACCCCAAGCTAGGTGTACCTAACCCCAAGCTAGGTGTACCTAACCCCAAGCTAGGTGTACCTAACCCCAAGCTAGGTGTACCTAACCCCAAGCTAGGTGTACCTAACCCCAAGCTAGGTGTACCTAACTCCTAGGTGTACCTAACCCCAAGCTAGGTGTACCTAACTCCTAGGTGTACCTAACCCCAAGCTAGGTGTACCTAACTCCTAGGTGTACCTAACTCCTAGGTGTACCTAACTCCTAGGTGTACCTAACTCCTAGGTGTACCTAACTCCTAGGTGTACCTAACTCCTAGGTGTACCTAACTCCTAGGTGTACCTAACTCCTAGGTGTACCTAACTCCTAGGTGTACCTAACTCTAAGGTGTAATTTAGTATATATTCCCTTTGTTTTGACTGACAATAACCAGAGTGAAGTAGTGTGTGGCTGAAGAGGTCTTTATAAGGTTCCTCCAGCCCATTACAGGCCATTCCTCTCCCTCTGACCTGCACATTGTCTGCTCAAGTGTTTGCCAGCCTCTTCACATGATATGCTGCAACTGGGGGTGCAGGGGGAGGTTGGGTAGCCATCTATGCACTTTGACGGCAAGAAAGCTATGGTGTGAATGCTAAGTAATTACACTCATTCGTAGTCTAACTTGAGCTTTGTATGCACTCATTCAATGAATGAATATGTGAATGAAATGGAGAGGAGGAAAGATAGCCTTGCTAACTCTTTCTTCCTGATTGTCATTATTTACTTTACTTACTACCTTTACTTATCTTTTACTTTATCTTCTTCCTTTTACTTACTTTAAATATAATTTTTAAATCTTACTTACTTTCACTGACTTTATTCGTAGACCGTAGCTAATCTTTTACATGAAGATGAAATCATCCATTTAGAAAATACTACCAATTGACAACGTATTTTCAGTTTCATTCAACAAGTTTAGCGAGTTAATTCCCTCCGTGTATTGAATATTCGTCACATTGTATCTCTTCAAACACTCCAAAAGTTGTGTTTTTAATTTACCATTTGTGGCTGTAATTCTTGGAAAGGTTATTGCCATAACTTTGCAATCCGGTTTGTGTTAGATTATTCTTAGCTGCTGTGGTAGACTCGTCAATTCTCTGATACCAACTGGAATAGCGTTACGCATCGACGGGTAGCTGACCTACCTACCTATTTGCCTACCTATCTGTAGAACTATCTTTGGACTTGTCTGCGTGCCTGTCTGTGTGCCAACCTGCAATATTCCTACCTACCTACCTATCTATTTATTTTTTCTCTTCCTATACATACCTTTCTATTTATTTATCTACCTACCTATTTACCTATCTATCTATTTGCCTATCTATCTATTTGCCTATCTATCTATTTGCCTATCTATCTATTTGCCTATCTATCTATTTGCTTATCTATCTATTTGCTTATCTATCTATTTGCCTATCTATCTATTTACCTATCTGTCTATCTATTTGCCTACCTATTAACTTATCTATCTACATACCTAGTTATTTACCTCTTTTTCTAGTTTTCTTACCTATCTACCATCCTACCTACTAATTTACCTAAATACCTTCCAAAATAGCTTCCTATCTAGGTATCACACAGCAAATGGTACAAACTGATGACCGGTTCTAAGAAGAGACTACTTACATTTTTGACTTTATTGTCTGTACAGTCTGCTATTAACGCATCTGCTTCGTCACGAGGTGGCGCTGCCGCTGGCGAAATGGGTCTTTTACTTTAATATTTATGTGCACTAACCAATTACTGTGTAGTCCAAGTCATTTTCTGTACTACAATTTGAAAAGCTGATAGCCTTTCTCCATCAGCTTCTGGCACTGTATAATTGCTTTTCCACTGATTAATTTACTTTGTTTTAGTTGCTGATTGTTGATCTTGGTTTGAGTTGTTTTGGTGCATAATGTCTTCAGTTCTGTTTACGTTTAGGTAATGAGATATGCTAAAAATATTCCACATTTAGACTAGATTTGAATAACAAGTGAAATTGATTCTATTTGAATAAGATTTTAAAATCCCCGCCAAGAATTAACGGCTATATGTGTCATACTCTGTATCCTGGCTGAGCAAAGTTAGTCCACAGCATTTTGGTAGCACTCTACACTCTTTTCTTTGCTCATCCATTTGACAATGTTGGGCAGTATTCCCTTATCCAATTTATCGGTACTTGCCGTGCCTGATGGCAGTCCATTATAATTTTTGCACCAGTTTCTTTCTGTGGCAAAGTTGGTGTACATTTAGTTTGTGTTATTATGGCAGTGGCTGTTCATTTTAAGGGGCATTTGACTCCATTAATGTCGATGTGAATGGAATTATTTAGGTAGACACTGAGCTGGATTCTAATTCGCTCTGGACTTTTGTAAAGTGAGCAGCTTTCTTTCTTTGTGTACTCTCTAAAATTACTCTATTCACTTAGTTTCTATGGATGCATTAAATTAATGGAGATAAAAAATGAAATCTATTCCATTTAGATGTAATTACTAACAGTTTTTGTGCATTATTACACGGTAAAAGTACATGTTCGTATTGTCAGACAATCTTTGTTATATAATAAACTCGTTGAAATAACGAACCAGGAAGGCACGCGTTTTTCCCTATTCCTCGTAGAAATGCTCCAACATTTAGTAGCGCAACTGACCAGTGTTCATTCAGTTTCATGAAATTGAAAAGGATATTCCGAAAAGAAATGCAATAACTAAAGCGAAAGCTTTTGTTCGGGATAGAAAAGACAGTCCTATCACATATCCCAAGTTGGAGTTTTTTCCGCAAAGTGCAGGTTATTTGTCTGATAAAGTTTGGTGGGAAGTTTCGAATTGCCAAGCAAAGAATTTGGGTATGAGCTTTAAGGTAACTCGCAGCACATCAATTCATCTGCCGTAAATTTTGGAATTTTCAGCCACTTCACTGAATTGCTGCACTCTAAAAAGAAACAGGCGTAAAGGAACTACATTTGCGAATGGAACAGAAACACCTTTGAACTGAAGGAACGATGTGTCTGTGGTATGGAGGAACACGCGGAGTATATAAAGGAACACGCGGAGTATATAAAGGAACACGCGGAGTATATAAAGGAACACGCGGAGTATATAGAGGAACACGCGGAGTATATAGAGGAACACGCGGAGTATATAGAGGAACACGCGGAGTATATAGAGGAACACGCGGAGTATATAGAGGAACACGCGGAGTATATAGAGGAACACGCGGAGTATATAGAGGAACACGCGGAGTATATAGAGGAACACGCGGAGTATATAGAGGAACACGCGGAGTATATAGAGGAACACGCGGAGTATATAGAGGAACACGCGGAGTATATAGAGGAACACGCGGAGTATATAGAGGAACACGCGGAGTATATAGAGGAACACGCGGAGTATATAGAGGAACACGCGGAGTATATAGAGGAACACGCGGAGTATATAGAGGAACACGCGGAGTATATAGAGGAACACGCGGAGTATATAGAGGAACACGCGGAGTATATAGAGGAACACGCGGAGTATATAGAGGAACACGCGGAGTATATAGAGGAACACGCGGAGTATATAGAGGAACACGCGGAGTATATAGAGGAACACGCGGAGTATATAGAGGAACACGCGGAGTATATAGAGGAACACGCGGAGTATATAGAGGAACACGCGGAGTATATAGAGGAACACGCGGAGTATATAGAGGAACACGCGGAGTATATAGAGGAACACGCGGAGTATATAGAGGAACACGCGGAGTATATCGAGGAACACGCGGAGTATATCGAGGAACACGCGGAGTATATCGAGGAACACGCGGAGTATATAGAGGAACACGCGGAGTATATCGAGGAACACGCGGAGTATATCGAGGAACACGCGGAGTATATCGAGGAACACGCGGAGTATATCGAGGAACACGCGGAGTATATCGAGGAACACGCGGAGTATATCGAGGAACACGCGGAGTATATCGAGGAAAACGCGGAGTATATCGAGGAAAACGCGGAGTATATCGAGGAAAACGCGGAGTATATCGAGGAAAACGCGGAGTATATCGAGGAAAACGCGGAGTATATCGAGGAAAACGCGGAGTATATCGAGGAAAACGCGGAGTATATCGAGGAAAACGCGGAGTATATCGAGGAAAACGCGGAGTATATCGAGGAAAACGCGGAGTATATCGAGGAAAACGCGGAGTATATCGAGGAAAACGCGGAGTATATCGAGGAACACGCGGAGTATCTCTAGGAACACGCGGAGTATCTCTAGGAACACGCGGAGTATCTCTAGGAACACGCGGAGTATCTCTAGGAACACGCGGAGTATCTCTAGGAACACGCGGAGTATCTCTAGGAACACGCGGAGTATCTCTAGGAACACGCGGAGTATCTCTAGGAACACGCGGAGTATCTCTAGGAACACGCGGAGTATCTCTAGGAACACGCGGAGTATCTCTAGGAACACGCGGAGTATCTCTAGGAACACGCGGAGTATCTCTAGGAACATGCGGAGTATCTCTAGGAACATGCGGATTATCTCTAGGAACATGCGGATTATCTCTAGGAACATGCGGATTATCTCTAGGAACATGCGGATTATCTCTAGGAACATGCGGATTATCTCTAGGAACATGCGGATTATCTCTAGGAACATGCGGATTATCTCTAGGAACATGCGGATTATCTCTAGGAACACGCGGAGTATCTCTAGGAACACGCGGAGTATCTCTAGGAACACGCGGAGTATCTCTAGGAACACGCGGAGTATCTCTAGGAACACGCGGAGTATCTCTAGGAACAAGCGGAGTATCTCTAGGAACAAGCGGAGTATCTCTAGGAACAAGCGGAGTATCTCTAGGAACACGTGGAGTATCTCTAGGAACACGCGGAGTATCTCTAGGAACACGCGGAGTATCTCTAGGAACAAGCGGAGTATTTCTAGGAACAAGCGGAGTATCTCTAGGAACAAGCGGAGTATCTCTAGGAACAAGCGGAGTATCTCTAGGAACAAGCGGAGTATCTCTAGGAACAAGCGGAGTATCTCTAGGAACAAGCGGAGTATCTCTAGGAACAAGCGGAGTATCTCTAGGAACAAGCGGAGTATCTCTAGGAACAAGCGGAGTATCTCTAGGAACAAGCGGAGTATCTCTAGGAACAAGCGGAGTATCTCTAGGAACAAGCGGAGTATCTCTAGGAACACGCGGAGAATCTAGAATAAATATGTTAAGAAACATATAATTAACATTTGTAGATTGACTTGGAATTATTAAAAATAACAGGGTTCTTCCAAAATTTTATATATTAAGCAACATCCATTCAATACTTTAGATGCATCATTTCAAATTAAATTAGCATGATATAAGATGTTTTACCTCGCATATTAATATGCTGTATATGCTATGATGTTGTTAGAAGATTTCCACTATCTAGGATTAGTTGAGCTGATCTATTTGATCTCATTATTTATAATATTATGTTTGTCAAACATTAACATATTTTACTTTGAATTTAAATTATATTTGCATTGATATAATCTGTTTACTTTATAACTTTGATGATATTCAACATTGGACTGAAGTTACTTGAAATTACATAGTGGTAATTAGGAAAACAATATATGAAAATTAATAAAACAATATATGAAAATTAATAAAATTAATTATAATTCACTGTTCACTCTATTTACAAATATTGGTGGTTGTTTTAACTCTTCACTGTGCACTTTATTTACAGCTATTGGTGGTTGTTTTAACTCTTCACTGTGCACTTTATTTACAGCTATTGGTGGTTGTTTTAACTCTTCACTGTTCACTTTATTTACAACTATTGGTGGTTGTTTTAACTCTTTACTGTGCACTTTATTTACAACTATTGGTAGTTGTTTTAATCTTTCACTGTGCACTTTATTTACAACTATTGGTAGTTGTTTTAACCCTTTACTGTGCACTTCAACTATTTACAACTATTAAATATTAATATGTATATGACATTACTAATAAAGGGTTGATAGAAATCGATGTTTTTACATGGAATTATTCATGCAAGTGACACTATCGTTGAAGCCAGAGGTATATTTTGAAGATATAAACATAACTAATAGTTTTTTTTATTCATTACTAACAAGTTTATATTTTAAAAGCAATAAATGGAAATAATATTAATGTCAGTCACAAAACACCTTCTGTATGTAATACTATTAACAACTGAATAAAGAAAACAAAATATACATATATTTATATATCATATCATCACTGCATTAAAACACAGCAGTAAACTTGGAATATTCACAAAAATGAATAAACACGGTAGTAACACACAATTTAAAAACAACCAAACGCTCAAATGAAAGAAATGTAACATGCTCCCATAGCTAACTGACTGATTCTTTCTAAATAAAGCTTGAACGTCTTTAAAATAAGAAAAGACAAGAATCTTTTTGTGGTACAACGATTAACAGTTACAATGATTAACGAAAAGATGAATTATTAAAAGATCATTTAGTGTAACTAAGGGTTATGATTTCGTTGTCTTCACTTCGGCGAATCCGTTTTCGACAAATTTGGGTTTCGGCAAATTCGTATTCGGAGAATCCGGTTCGGCGAATTAGTTTTCGGAGAATTTGGTTTTGGCAAATTCGTTTTCTCCCAATCCGCGATGCCCATAAATATATAATTTGATATTTTCACTTGTTATTTTTGAAATAACTAGTCAATTTATTATTATTGAATACTTTTTCTTATGTTACCGAAAAAGTGAAACCAGCCGATAACTCTGAAGTCACTCCACATCAATAATTCTACTTTTCGATTCTAAATTGATCAATCTATTACAATGAAGTAGAGTGATCAATCTACTCAAAAGAAGTAAATTGATCAATCTGCTGATCAATCGGCATATAATCCATTAGAGTAATTCAATTTGAAATCTTCTCCAAGTTCTAAGAGTGGTGCACTTGCCAATGTTTTTGGCAAAGTTTCTAACTCTCTGTACTCCTCACTGAGACCCACTTTACATTTTGCATGCAAAAGCCCTAAATCTTGGAGGCATTACTGCAAATACGTATCGGATCTTTGAAATATCTTAGCAGCATCTTGGCAAAACCCACGCCTAAATTATTTATAAAGGCTCTTCTTTTTTATTTTCTATTTCTTATCTCCTTGAAAACTCATCTGCTTTAATTTACCATCATCAAACCTTCATTTTTTATCTTCATGCCTTATGTTTCAGTCGCTGTATGATGTCACAAGTAGTGTGATGGTGACTCAATATTCATAATTTGCACACATATAATGTCTTTGAAATCTAAATAATGGAAATAAATGATAATATTAATGTAATCTATAAGCTTATATGAAAGAGTAGCTTTTCTGCATCTATGAAATTTGTTCATAAATCTACTTTCCTTCTTGACTGCTCTTTCCAGTCCCTTGTACTTTATTTCCTTTTGACGTCAGAGGTAAGGCCTTTGGTTCCGAAGCAGGCGTTAAACCCCTTACTAATTATCATTTCATTTTTGGTTACTTATTCCCGCTTTACAGCTATTCCAGTAATATACTTGTGGTTATGAAATCTCCAGACTGATTAGTTAGTTGAAGTTAATTATTTTTGTGACTTTGAAATGAAGAAGTGCTTTGATATTTCCCTTCTGCTAAAGTGTTTGTGGTCCAGAGAAGTTGTTTGACAATGATATTTATTACTTTGAGAGAGTTAGTAAGTCTTTCCAAACATTTGACGTAGAATAAATTGCTGAATATAATTAACCCCAAGGGAGTTCTTTCTTGGTTGAATAGTTTTCTGTGGTCAGCTTTATAGAAATAAAGAGCTGTGGAGGTTTTGACGTTGGAACTGTTTGTTTTGCTTATTATTGACGTGAATTGCGTAAAATAGGCTGCTTCTTCTCTGATATATATTAATGTTTTTAGTGGGAACTCACGGGAAAAGTTCATTTAGAATTAGAGAGTTTACCTTTTCCCGAGGGTAAAATTAGACACCTCCCACAGGGGGGTGAGGACCAATTGAAATTGGAGGATTGAGAGGAGTATCATCTTTTGGAGTGGTTAAATTATTGCTTTACAAGAATCTCCCCAAGTGTTATAATGAGAGGATTAGAGAGATTGTGGACTTTTCCCTAGCTGTCTCACCTGTGTCATGTTCACCAGACTTATTATGAAGCTTAAGGGCCTCATGTGTAGGACGGCCCAGGACTTCACCTAACCCCAACCCTCTAGGCTCCATCGAAAGACTAGTCTTAGACGATCAGGGTTTTCTTCCGCCATAGCTAGTGGTGGAGATAGGATCCTGAGCTAGTGACTGAATCATGCAGTTCCATGGGTTAGCAGCAGTTTCCTGACGTCAAAGGTTGCATTCTCTACGACGTAGTGTGAGCCATAGTAAGAGATAAGACAATGTCGAAACAGAGATTGAAGCATATTTCGATGTTGCAGAGCAGTTATTTCACGAGCCAGTATAATTCCGTTATTCCTGAATAAGAGTTCTCACTTGCAGTAACTGTGATTTCGACGAGCTTCCTGTTACATCCCCGCAATCAGGAAGTCAATTCTTCCCCATCCATTTATAAGTACTTGTGTGAAACCCCTCTGCTTATCAGTGACTTTGAAACCCTCAACCTGAAAAGTTTAATCCATGTTGTGAGTTAACATCCTCCACAGGCTACATTAATTGAATTACTTTAAACAAGTTAATTTAGAATTTACTCAAAGAGTCTTTGTCTGATTTATTATTTAATTAGGGTACACATTATATAAACTATGTGTGTTTTAACTTTTTATTAACCTAGTTATTTTGGTACCGTATATAATTTGATGCTAATTAATAAAGTGAAAAATTTGTTATTAATTTTGCAAGTAACATAACAGTAAATAAAACAAATTGATTATTTCCCTTGAGAATTCGTAACACACGTTAATAAATGAGCTCTCGCATTAGGTAATAAATAACAACGCTACCAAGAAAATGTAAAGAATTTTGACTATTGAAAATATTGGAAATATTATATGAATATGAATGATTTAATAATCCAAATTAATAAAGTAATGAAAACAAATTCTCACATTCCTGTTTGGTGCAATTCCCACTTTCCCGTTTGGTGCAATTCCCACATTCCCGTTTGGTGCAATTCCCACATTCCCGTTTGGTGCAATTCCCACATTCCCGTTTGGTGCAATTCCCACATTCCCGTTAGGTGCAATTCCCACATTCCCGTTTGGTGCAATTCTCACATTCCCGTTTGGTGCGATCCCCACATTCCAGTTAGGTGCAATTCCCACATTCCCGTTAGGTGCAATTCCCACATTCCCGTTTGGTGCAATTCTCACATTCCCGTTTGGTGCGATCCCCACATTCCAGTTAGGTGCAATTCCCACATTCCCGTTAGGTGCAATTCCCACATTCCCGTTTGGTGCAGTTCACAGGCTGGGCAAAAGCTTAAATTCGCCTCACCATCCATATTCAGAAGCAATTAGCATCCTAAATAATTCAATTAATTCAGAGGATCAAAGCGCATCATCTCCATGCTTAAACAATGCCATCTAAACTTCATAAGTACTGATAAATCTTTAAAGAAACTTATTGTTAATTAATAACAATGAAACTATTATAGGTTCAGTTTTTTGATAACAATCATAAACCATTTGTTTTGCTATTCCTGTCGAATAGTTGGGTATTTTACGAATTATCGGTCAGTTTCATATCTTCGGTCATATAAGAAAAAACGATATAATAATTATTATTTCATTTTAATTTTTATCCATGATAAAAATTAGATAATTTTTTCATCGTTTTTTCTTATATGACCGGATATGTGAAACTGACCGATAATTCTTACCCTAGTAGTGGGGCAGTTTTATGGCAAAACTCATTTTGTTTATTTTCGAATGGTGAAGGTAATGTGGGCATTTAGTAGGAATTGTTAGAGCTATCAAAGCTATGGTGTTTTTCCCCATCGCTGAGTGCCATCAGTGTGTAGTATTTGTGATGTTTTACCTCGTTACGAACACAGTTTGTACTTCAATATTCGGACTCTCAATTCAACTTAATTACCATATACTTTATTTCATACCCATTTAATAGTAAACATTTGTTAATAATATCTTCATTAAGTCTATGTACTAATATTATATTATATTGTTTTATTACCATTTTCTTTAACTGATTTCGTTCATTTTTTCTTTTCTTTTTATCTTCAATATCCCTTCTTCTCTCCCAAACAATTCCTGGAAATTAATAACCGTCCATCAGACGTCAAATAGATCTGATTTACGTAAGAAATTTCTCTTTATATAATTTATCGAAGAGAATGATTTAATTTGAAGATCAAATCGAATGAGTTGCCATTAATTTTCCAATTATTGTTTGAATGGAGGCTACGGTTATTGAAATTGAAGACAAAGCCAAGAATATATCATCTGGATTGAGACTATTATTGACTATTGTACATCCTCAGGATTGAGACTATTATTGACTATTGTACATCCTCTGGATTGAGACTATTATTGACTATTGTACATCCTCAGGATTGAGACTATTATTGACTATTGTACATCATCTGGATTGAGACTATATTGACTATTGTACATCCTCAGGATTGAGACTATTATTGACTATTGTACATCATCTGGATTGAGACTATATTGACTATTGTACATCCTCTGGATTGAGACTATTATTGACTATTATACATCCTCTGGATTAAGACTATTATTGACTATTGTACATCCTCAGGATTGAGACTATTATTGACTATTGTACATCCTCAGGATTGAGACTATTATTGACTATTGTACATCCTCAGGATTGAGACTATTATTGACTATTGTACATCCTCTGGATTGAGACTATTATTGACTATTGTACATCCTCTGGATTGAGACTATTATTGACTATTGTACATCCTCAGGATTGAGACTATTATTGACTATTGTACATCCTCAGGATTGAGACTATTATTGACTATTGTACATCCTCTGGATTGAGACTATTATTGACTATTGTACATCCTCAGGATTGAGACTATTATTGACTATTGTACATCCTCTGGATTGAGACTATTATTGACTATTGTACATCCTCTGGATTGAGACTATTATTGACTATTGTACATCCTCAGGATTGAGACTATTATTGACTATTGTACATCCTCTGGATTGAGACTATTATTGACTATTGTACATCCTCAGGATTGAGACTATTATTGACTATTGTACATCCTCTGGATTGAGACTATTATTGACTATTGTACATCCTCTGGATTGAGACTATTATTGACTATTGTACATCCTCAGGATTGAGACTATTATTGACTATTGTACATCCTCTGGATTGAGACTATTATTGACTATTGTACATCAATATTTCGAATATCTATTTAGTGATTATATTGTTTCTAATTGTTTAAATAGCTGGTAGGTTTTTTGATGGTTGAAGTGAAAATTAAAAAGTTAAATATTTTTTGACCACAGTGAGTCCGTTAGTTTTCTAATTTAATTTTCATTTTGTGTAGGTTAACGGTATCAAAAAATCGATGTATAAGTTTATTTATGCATTCATATTTAAATGGTTTAGCAATTTTCTTTCCTTTGAACGCAAATAAAAATACACTAGAATCAATTTCCCACGTGAAATTGTTCTTTTGATGAAACGGTTATTTTTACCAAGTTTTTCCCATCTGTTAAAAACATTGACGCATTGCTCAAAATAACTGAATCTACAACCAGTGCATATAATTTACAAGTGATCTTCTGCATATAACTTACAATAAACTATCAGTATTAGCAAGTAGCTATTAATTTTTACACCCTCTGGTTTGTGAATTGCAATTCCTGGCGTAAGTGGTCCCTAGAGTTTGAAACAATCACTTTTTACAGCTTTTAAACGCTACACTGGAAAGAATTGAAAAAAAAAACAGGAAGATTTTATCTAATTGAACTTAGAAGGAGAGTTGTAATTAACTTATTACCTTAGTTACCTAGATACCTTGGGACTTGGTTATAAGGTCAAGGTCACTAAATGGTCAAAAATCACAAAAATGTATCAGCCGCGAAGGTATGCGCTCTATGAGTGCCCGTTCTTGTTGCCATTGCAGTACCCCTGCCAGTCCATTTCTGTATTTGGAGAGAAAGGTTTAGATCAGATAAGGTCTAATTGATAAGAAAAATCTGGTAACTACAGTAGCAATACTTGAGCCTTATATGGAGAGAAATAAATAGACACATGTTGGTGTATTTAACACGCATGTTGGTGTATTTAACACACATGTTGGTGTATTTAACACGCATGTTGGTGTATTTAACACACATGTTGGTGTATTTAACACGCATGTTGGTGTATTTAACACGCATGTTGGTGTATTTAACACGCATGTTGGTGTATTTAACACGCATGTTGGTGTATTTAACACGCATGTTGGTGTATTTAACACACATGTTGGTGTATTTAACACGCATGTTGGTGTATTTAACACGCATGTTGGTGTATTTAACACACATGTTGGTGTATTTAACACGCATGTTGGTGTATTTAACACACATGTTGGTGTATTTAACACGCATGTTGGTGTATTTAACACACATGTTGGTGTATTTAACACGCATGTTGGTGTATTTAACACGCATGTTGGTGTATTTAACACGCATGTTGGTGTATTTAACACGCATGTTGGTGTATTTAACACGCATGTTGGTGTATTTAACACGCATGTTGGTGTATTTAACACACATGTTGGTGTATTTAACACGCATGTTGGTGTATTTAACACGCATGTTGGTGTATTTAACACACATGTTGGTGTATTTAACACGCATGTTGGTGTATTTAACACACATGTTGGTGTATTTAACACGCATGTTGGTGTATTTAACACGCATGTTGGTGTATTTAACACGCATGTTGGTGTATTTAACACGCATGTTGGTGTATTTAACACGCATGTTGGTGTATTTAACACGCATGTTGGTGTATTTAACACACATGTTGGTGTATTTAACACGCATGTTGGTGTATTTAACACGCATGTTGGTGTATTTAACACACATGTTGGTGTATTTAACACGCATGTTGGTGTATTTAACACGCATGTTGGTGTATTTAACACGCATGTTGGTGTATTTAACACGCATGTTGGTGTATTTAACACGCATGTTGGTGTATTTAACACGCATGTTGGTGTATTTAACACGCATGTTGGTGTATTTAACACGCATGTTGGTGTATTTAACACGCATGTTGGTGTATTTAACACGTATGTTGGTGTATTTAACACGCATGTTGGTGTATTTAACACGCATGTTGGTGTATTTAACACGCATGTTGGTGTATTTAACACGCATGTTGGTGTATTTAACACGCATGTTGGTGTATTTAACACGCATGTTGGTGTATTTAACACGCATGTTGGTGTATTTAACACGCATGTTGGTGTATTTAACACGCATGTTGGTGTATTTAACACGCATGTTGGTGTATTTAACACGCATGTTGGTGTATTTAACACACATGTTGGTGTATTTAACACACATGTTGGTGTATTTAACACGCATGTTGGTGTATTTAACACGCATGTTGGTGTATTTAACACGCATGTTGGTGTATTTAACACGCATGTTGGTGTATTTAACACGCATGTTGGTGTATTTAACACGCATGTTGGTGTATTCAACACACATGTTGGTGTATTTAACACGCATGTTGGTGTATTTAACACGCATGTTGGTGTATTTAACACGCATGTTGGTGTATTTAACACGCATGTTGGTGTATTTAACACGCATGTTGGTGTATTTAACACGCATGTTGGTGTATTTAACACGCATGTTGGTGTATTTAACACGCATGTTGGTGTATTTAACACGCATGTTGGTGTATTTAACACGCATGTTGGTGTATTTAACACGCATGTTGGTGTATTTAACACGCATGTTGGTGTATTTAACACGCATGTTGGTGTATTTAACACGCATGTTGGTGTATTTAACACGCATGTTGGTGTATTTAACACGCATGTTGGTGTATTTAACACGCATGTTGGTGTATTTAACACGCATGTTGGTGTATTTAACACGCATGTTGGTGTATTTAACACGCATGTTGGTGTATTTAACACGCATGTTGGTGTATTTAACACACATGTTGGTGTATTTAACACGCATGTTGGTGTATTTAACACGCATGTTGGTGTATTTAACACGCATGTTGGTGTATTTAACACACATGTTGGTGTATTTAACACACATGTTGGTGTATTTAACACACATGTTGGTGTATTTAACACACATGTTGGTGTATTTAACACACATGTTGGTGTATTTAACACACATGTTGGTGTATTTAACACACATGTTGGTGTATTTCACACATATGTTGTCATATTTAAGACGCATGTTGGTGTATTTAACACGCATGTTGGTGTATTTAACACGCATGTTGGTGTATTTAACACGCATGTTGGTGTATTTAACACGCATGTTGGTGTATTTAACACGCATGTTGGTGTATTTAACACGCATGTTGGTGTATTTAACACGCATGTTGGTGTATTTAACACGCATGTTGGTGTATTTAACACACATGTTGGTGTATTTAACACACATGTTGGTGTATTTAACACACATGTTGGTGTATTTAACACACATGTTGGTGTATTTAACACACATGTTGGTGTATTTAACACACATGTTGGTGTATTTAACACACATGTTGGTGTATTTCACACATATGTTGTCATATTTAAGACGCATGTTGTCATATTTAAGACGCATGTTGTCATATTTAAGACGCATGTTGTCATATTTAAGACGCATGTTGTCATATTTAAGACGCATGTTGTCATATTTAAGACGCATGTTGTCATATTTAAGACGCATGTTGTCATATTTAAGACGCATGTTGTCATATTTAAGACGCATGTTGTCATATTTAAGACGCATGTTGGTGTATTTAACACGCATGTTGGTGTATTTAACACGCATGTTGGTGTATTTAACACGCATGTTGGTGTATTTAACACGCATGTTGGTGTATTTAACACGCATGTTGGTGTATTTAACACGCATGTTGGTGTATTTAACACGCATGTTGGTGTATTTAACACGCATGTTGGTGTATTTAACACACATGTTGGTGTATTTAACACACATGTTGGTGTATTTAACACACATGTTGGTGTATTTAACACACATGTTGGTGTATTTAACACACATGTTGGTGTATTTAACACACATGTTGGTGTATTTAACACACATGTTGGTGTATTTCACACATATGTTGTCATATTTAAGACGCATGTTGTCATATTTAAGACGCATGTTGTCATATTTAAGACGCATGTTGTCATATTTAAGACGCATGTTGTCATATTTAAGACGCATGTTGTCATATTTAAGACGCATGTTGTCATATTTAAGACGCATGTTGTCATATTTAAGACGCATGTTGGTATATTTAAGACGCATGTTGGTATATTTAAGACGCATGTTGGTATATTTAAAACCATGTGGTGGTTCGTATAGGATATAACTGTAAAACTCAATTCTGGAAATTAAACAGAGTATTTCAGTATTAAGTTTCCCGCACGTTCGCACATAATATTAAGGCTGATAGTGGAATTTGGTGCCGGAGAGTTGCCACATGTCACCACAACTCTCTCAACCTTGTACTTTTGGTTATTTCGTATTAGAGAATTAGTGGCGCTTTGGCGCATGGATTTGCATGTCATTACGCAAATGCTCTGCGTCACGCCTTGGATTTAACGGCGTCACATTTTGCGTCACAGTTCAGAACTGCCGCAAAACCGTGAAAAAAGTAAGGGAGGTGGGAGGGGCTTAATGTAGAGCACATAAAACAATGAGTTTGTTAACTACATCCAGAGTATTAAAGAATACATGTTACAAAATTAGAATACATGTTACAAAATTAGAATACATGTTACAAAATTAGAATACATGTTACAAAATTAGAATACATGTTACAAAATTAGAATACATGTTACCAAGTATTCTTCCTAACTGTCAGTTAACATACTATAGAATTAGAATAGGGTAAATTCCGAATTATCGGTCAGTACTACATCTTCGGTCATATAAGAAAAAACTATTTAAAAATTATTATTATTACACAGTATTATCTGATAATAATAATTTTCTTATTGTTTTTTTCTTATATGACCGAAGATGTAGTACTGACCGATAATTCGTAAGTTACCTTACACGTTAGCTACAAAGCAGTCAGTTAGCATACTAATGTTGCCCCATGCTAACGGTACATAAAATGTTCTTTCTCCATTCAATGAAGTGAATGGTACAATAGAGCTTTTAAATCATTGTTTGGCGTGACAATAGGCCATGTGGCATGGTGCCACTGTAGTGCCATGAACTCTATTGCCACCAGTGCCATGTAGTGGCATGCCACACCAGTGCCATTTAATGCCATGCCACAACAGTGCCATTTAATGCCATGCCACAACAGTGCCATTTAATGCCATGCCATACCAGTGCCATTTAATGCCATGCCACAACAGTGCCATTTAATGCCATACCAGTGCCATTCAGTGCCATGCCATACCAGTGCCATTCAGTGCCATGCCACATCAGTGCCGTTTAATGGCATGCAATACCATGCCATTTAATGCCATGCCACATCAGTGCCATTTAATGGCATGCCACTCTATTGCCATTCAGGGCCATGCCACATCAGTGCCATTTAATGGCATGCCACTCTATTGCCATCTCTTTTAATTATCCCTATAACGTTTATTGCCCCTAACCAATTGATTCATTACTGTACAGTCACTGTAGATACAGTGATGTAGATACAGTGACTGTAGATACAGTGACTGTAGATACAGTGACTGTAGATACAGTGACTGTAGATACAGTGACTGTAGATACAGTGACTGTAGATACAGTGACTGTAGATACAGTGACTGTAGATACAGTGACTGTAGATACAGTGACTGTAGATACAGTGACTGTAGATACAGTGACTGTAGATACAGTGACTGTAGATACAGTGACTGTAGATACAGTGACTGTAGATACAGTGACTGTAGATACAGTGACTGTAGATACAGTGACTGTAGATACAGTGACTGTAGATACAGTGACTGTAGATACAGTACGTCACTGTATCTGTTCCCTCTGTATCTAGTAAGTCATATCTAATTGGTCTAACTAATAATGACTGTTAGTTTATAATTTACTGCATCTTTTTACATTGTATGTTTTATAAAGTTTCATTAGAAACAAACTATAGGTATAATAATCCATTGAAATGCATTTATTCATGTTTACTTATTTAACACTATATAATTCCTAATCGGCGAAATGTTTGTAAAATCTAACTATTTTAAATTTTAATGCTACTAATTAAGTTAATTCTAATTTATGAATGGCAAAAGAATTTATTCATTTAAATGTGCTTTTTGTTCTGGCTTTATTTAATATTTGCTTTAAATGCCATTCAATACATTATCTCTTTTTCTTTATAATTTTATAAACTAAAAGCATCATCGCATATTAAAATAATTCTCCGTGTTACTCCCATAGTTAGTCCGTTACTCTTTCAGTAATTAGATACTAACAAATTCGGTAGCTAGTACTGTATATTCGATATTATTTGTTTCTTTATTTGCAGTGTATAACACTAAATCTTTGCACTGTCCTTAAAAGTATCAGTTTAATAAATTAATTTGTTCATTAAATATGATTTTCCGTGGAATTTTCACTCCTTCTGCTAGTTTTAATTAATATCTTCATTAACTTGGTGCTACATCACCCAGTCTTGTTATTCCCTTTTATTAATTATATCTTCCTACTTTAATTTACACTAATTCTAACGTAGATAATAATAACTCCAGTGTACTGTACCCAAAATCTCATTAAATGAATACCACATCAAACATTGCTGCCTGCTTTACTAATTCTCTGATATTATTTTCTGTATTTGGTATTCATAAAGCATTGAGGCGCTTTATTATATAATATTGAATTCGGTGTTTGATGTACTAACGGATTAAATGAATGAAGCACCATTTGATTTATAATATCATTTACTATTAATTTCTATATCTATCTTAATTATTATTTGTAATTAATGATATTGTACAAATGCACACTTGATTGTGTGATTATAACTTGTATTTTACATTTGTTCTTATTATAACTTACAAGTACATAAACTTGTATATACTAATATAGTTACACTTGTTTTTATTGTACCTTAGGAGTACATGACGTATGTCGCACTTCAGTTCAGTGTCATTTTTTATCACTATATGCCATACCTACCCATTTCTTCACAATATTTTGCAACGTTGTACCTATTCTCCATGCAATTTCTTAACATTTGATACCAATAAATAAATCAAGTACCTTATTTTTATAGAGAAATAAATCATTTAATTAAATTATAAAGTATGACTCTTTGAAAGCTCACTGATTATATTGAACATGTGACCTTTTAATATTTGATATCATTTCGACCACTCATTAGGGTCACTATGACCACTCATTAGGGTCACTATGACCACTTACTAGGGTCACTATGACCACTCATTAGGGTCACTATGACCACTCATTAGGGTCACTATGACCACTCATTAGGGTAACTATGACCACTCATTAGGGTCACTATGACCACTCATTAGGGTCACTATGACCACTCATTAGGGTCACTATGACCGACTCATTATGGGCATTTTGACCCACTCATTAGGGTCATTTTGACCCATTCATTAGGGCCATTTTGACCTAACTTATTAGGGTTATTTTGACCTAACTTATTAGGGTTATTTTGACCCCACTCATTAGAGTCATTTTGATCCACTCATTAGGGTCTTTTTTACCCGCTCATTAGGGTCAATTTGACCAGGTGGTACACAGTGCGATAGACATCTTTCAACCAGAGAGTAGTCATTGCCCTTATACAGACCTGTGACCCGTACACGTTCAACCTAGTGCTAAAAAAACTAACCAGCTTCACCACCACCACTGCTGATGATGAAGAGAAGCAGTTAAAGGGGCGGGGTAGAGTTGATATTGCATCAATGTTCCCTTAGTATTTTGATAACTATATATATAACGATGTTTACTTATTACATGAATGTTTCCTTAGTGTTATTAATTGGTGTTTGGAAGGTACTTTTAACAAGAATGTTCCTTCATTATTCCTGTCAGACATCGATGAGATTTTTAACTAATATACCGTAGCTATTCTTATGAGTTAAAGTTCATGTTCAAATATATATTATGTATACAATATTATATATAATAGATAATTAAACAAACATTTAATACTAATGTTTGTTTGTTCTCTCAGATTCCATTTTTCCTTTATAATGCTGTCATTCTCGTACTAATTATGTCTCACTGTTTCCTCCCCTCTGCCATTCTTATTCTTTTAGTGTTTGTCTTGAAGTGTTGCAGTCATTAAAGTCTACCTCTTGAAATATTTCTTTCTACGTCTAACCCTTCTCGCACTTTTCTCCTCTAATCGCACATCAGTGGGTTATGAAAAGCCACTTAGGCACTCTGAAAATCCACTTTGAAAAGCCACTCACTCAGCGCTACACCTCCCCAAGAATAGACTTTGAAGACTATTATAACACAGTAATTCACTCGCAATGTAATTTATTGACTGTGAATAAAGTGATTTTATAACCATGTGAAAAATCATTTTTATTTTACCATCAATTAATAACGAACAGCTAATTTAGAGATATAAATTATATACAATTGACCTGTTAATGATGGTATAGAAATAAGTAGAATAATTTCAGTTAGATGCGCTAGACTCAAAATGAGAAGTACAACTAGGATAAGTTACGAATTATCGGTCGGGCCCATATTTTCGTATATAATATAGCTCGTTATTTTAATTATTATTTATTTCATCTCATATGACAGAGATGTGAAACCGACCGATAATTCGTAACTTAGCCTACATAGCAGCACAGTACTGCTCCTATTTATTCCAAGTAAAATGCTGCAGTGTCAGTCTGTTGAAAGTAATTAAAGTGAGGCATGAATAGACTTTGATTGCCCTATTGGAACCAGACTTATTTATGTAACATACCGTCATGCTGAATAATTGTAACCACTTTGCTGCAGTGTAAGAACTTACCTAACTCCTCAATACATTCCTCAATGCAATAGTTACTAGAGTATTTAAATACCTAATCCCAACATTACCATGTGTCTCACACTCTGTCAATAAATGCATGAAGTTTATTAGCCTGCTCTTCATCTGAGTGAGAAGTAATGTACCTATTTTCACTGTCTGTCTTGACTAAAGTCAAATATGCTGAAGAAGCCGAATATTATTCCAGTGTACTCTGTATAAGCCGTGATTTCGACTTACTAATCCGTGTCAGAGTTTCAAAGCCTCCTATTTTCTTGTTTGGAGATCAGAGATTCATTATATTTTAATTAACTATAATATGTTTTCTAGTAGATATTCTGTTGTTTATTATATTAAAAATGAAGGAAATCAGTTTATTTTTTTTTACTGAAGGATAATAGTCGATTGTTCGAATTATAGTTCTTTTTCATCAACAAAATATTTGGATTTCTTTACTTTTAAGGTGCTATTCTACCAGTGTGCAGCACTGCGTTTAACAAATGTATGTTTCGGTGAAACTAACATTGTACGCGAGCACTTTAACAAAGTACTCGCACATTTGCGAACTTTTGTGCGCGTACACATTTTTTAGTGGACTCGTCTGAAGTAGCAGGAACATTTTGTACGACAGCTCTTTCTTGTTTCCGCTCCTGGAGAGAAAACATGTGTGTGTTCGAATAATGACATGTGATTGAAACATGTCCGATGCTATGGAAAACTGAACATGTTGACTACAAGAATAGGAATAAGAGACATGACGCAATTGAAGAATTGGTTCAACAATTTATTTTTGATTCAACGGAGCTAATGCACAAATGGAAAATTATTCTTGCTCAATACCGCCGAGAGGAGAATCAAATTGCTGATCCAAAATTGGCAGTTTCTGGAATTACATATGTCTTAAACGCAAAGTTTATAGCTGCGGGCAAACGTCAAGCTGTGCGTCACTTTTGTACGCGTACAGAGGAGCACAGTTGCAGCACAGCTTTCCGGTGGACACGGGGCTACAAGTATTGTCTTTTTATACGCGCACTGTTA
Source organism: Caprella mutica (assembly GCA_947561585.1). Classification (NCBI taxonomy): domain Eukaryota; kingdom Metazoa; phylum Arthropoda; class Malacostraca; order Amphipoda; family Caprellidae; genus Caprella; species Caprella mutica. The sequence goes on from CANNZV010000154.1 coordinate 185,105, forward strand.
AAGTTCTGAACAAAAAGTGCGTAACATTCTGTGAGCACACGGTTTTGGTGGACCTTTACAGTCCGAAAAAAATATCAAACCGTAAATACAGTATGGGCCACAAAAATGTTTCCGCTTTTTCAAATACTTGTAAATCGTTAACCCGCCTCTTATTTTACTACTAACAATTAAAAACAATTTTTAACTGATGGACATAGTTTAAGAACAGGTAAGCAAAGAGTGAGGTTGATTATTTTTGTCATTGCGCAAAGGTTATTCTTAGAGCTAACTTTGTGATTTTACTTACTAAAAGGGAATTGAAAAATGGAAAAATTTTAAAGGTAGACATTTTAATACAGGGATTTACACTTCTTCCTTAGAAACTATTTTGAAATAGAACAACTTCAGTTACATTTGATCTCATCGAAGTATTCACAATCAATATTCGTTCTTCGCTTGTTCATTGCATGGTTAAGGCCCGCTTCACACTTGCATTTTTAACACCACGGAAAAAAGGTCTTCTTAAAATGTGTTTACACTTGCGTTTCTTTTTATCGCTGATGGAAAAATCACATTAAATTTTACTTCATCGATAAAAAAAACGCATGTGTAAACACAATTTAAGAAGAGCTTTTTTCCGCGCTGTTGAAAATTCAAGTGTGAAGCGGGCCTTAACCATGTAATAAACAAGCGAAGAACGAATATTGATTGTGAATACTTCGATGAGATCAAAATGTCACTGAAGTTGTTCTATTTCCAAATAGTTTCTAAGGAAGAAGTGTAAAAACCTTGTATTAAAATTTCTACCATTAAAATTGTTCCTATTTTTAATTCCCTTTTAGTAATAAAATCACAGAGTTAGCTCTAAGAATAATTTTCGCGCAATGACAAAAATAATCAACCTCACTCTTTGCTTATTTGTTCTTAAACCATGTCCATCAGTTAAAAAAAAATTTCACTTGGTTATAGTACAATAAGAAGCGGAGAAAAAGAGACCAAGATACAAATTTTTTGTCCATTGGCTAACGATTTACAAGTATGAAAAAACGGAAACATTTTTGTGGCCCCTACTGTATAAACATGCAAAATTTTAACAACGTAAAACTAAATCAAGATAACACTTAATTACAACTTCAAGCAATTAGGCTTGTAAATTTGATACGCTTTTATCAATATAACAAACTCGGTTAGTGCTTTTATTTCTTATTCAGATATCAAATTTATCATTCTTCATTATTCATGAAGGAAAATTCCTTCTTTGAGACAACAATTATCCCATTGATATTAAAAGTACGTATATACGCAAGATGTGAGCAAGTGGGTGAAACTGAACGATGTGATCGAACCTATAATAAAAGTAAATCATGAAAAAAATCAGACTTGCAAGTATGTCGGACCGTAAAAGTAAATCAACTTTTTTTGGACCGTAAAAGTTAATCAACCTTTTGTGGGCCATAAAAGTAAGGAGATTCAACTATTTTATTTGTGATCGTGTAAATATTAAAGTGGGGGTAATTATGAGATTAAATCCTTTATAATCCACCTTATTGTCACCGAAGATCATGGTAGATCCCATCATGTATTTCTTCTTTGTTACCAGTTCATTTTGCCTGATATCCAAATCTACTTGGTACTTTTTAGTCGCAATAATTAGCGAAATCTTGAAGTTTAGCCGTGATGTAATTTTCTGTGCGAAGATCAAAAGAGCTATTTCAATTTGTTGAGAGTCGAATTGGTAATTAGACTGCGGGGTATGAACTCCATTTGCCGTCGCTGTTTTTCTGGGTATATTGTGTCGCCAACCTACCGGAAAATGAATATACCTCTTGGCTTCGTGAGCGCTACAAACGGAGTTCTAAAAGGACTTCATGATGGCGGAAACTCCTTTAGTTTTTATTAGCCAAACTTTTAATTATATTTACCTTCTTGCCATTTACTTTTATGAGCTGAAAATTAATTTGCTGTCAATTTTATGGTATTGAGATAAAACGTGAAGGAGACAAGAACTCTCGCTTTTTTGACGACAGGGAAATAATTTAATAGTTCACTTTGTGTCTTCTGAGGCCATCTTTCTTTGACTCTCAATTAGTCGCCAACTTTTAATGATGTCAAAATATGTCAAACAATTCATCATTTTTCCGAAGTCATAGCTGCGACGATTGTGACTATAACTTGCAAATATTGAAGGTTTACATAAACTTGTGTGCAAAACTTTGAGTGTAATTTAATCCTTTTGGTTATCATTCTTATTTATAGATTCCAATTCCATCATTAAAATTTATACATAAGAAAGATCGCAAATGATAAGACAGTATTGTATTTTTTTCTTTATTTTATTTTAGTGACATAAATATTTTTAAATGTTGTAAAATTTATTGAACAGCTTTCAAATTATTTTATTTTATACTGACTAAGAATCCTGCATTGAAAAGTAATTTGTATCTGCAGGAAGATACAAATAATATTCCGTTAAAGATGATCTCTTACGGTGAAGATCATTCATACACTATCTATTTACAGTCCATACAAATAATATTCCACTAGGGATGAACTCTTACGGTGAAGAACATTCATACAATATCTATTTACAGTCAATACAAATAATATTACACTAGGGATGAACTCTTACGGTGAAGAACATTCATACAATATCTATTTACAGTCAATACAAATAATATTACACTAGGGATGAACTCTTACGGTGAAGAACATTCATACAATATCTATTTACAGTCAATACAAATAATATTCCACTAGTGATGAACTCTTACGGTGAAGAACATTCATACAATATCTATTTACAGTCAATACAAATAATATTCCACTAGTGATGAACTCTTACGGTGAAGAACATTCATACAATATCTATTTACAGTCAATACAAATAATATTACACTAGAGATGAACTCTTACGGTGAAGAACATTCATACAATATCTATTTACAGTCAATACAAATAATATTCCACTAGTGATGAACTCTTACGGTGAAGAACATTCATACAATATCTATTTACAGTCAATACAAAATATTAAAATGTTTATATTAGAAGACAAATTCTCTGAACAGAATCTCTTTTCTATCGAAAGTCAGTTTTCAAGTTTGTTCCCATCAAAACCATACAAGTCATCACAGCTGCTCCAATCGCTTCTTAACATTCGAATGTTTTTTCGTCCATAGGCTGAGAATTAATCAAATTCCATATTGGCTCTGCAATCTCTGTGCGTGGCAGTTATAAAATTGACTTGCTGGGATTAAAAGTAATCTTCCATTTCATTAACTCGAACATGGGCTTTGGCATTTTGAGTGTTCGAATTATTTGATGTCAAATACACAGTTACCAAATGTAGTAGTATTTCTAGGCAAATGATCGCTCTTAGAAACTTTGAATGTAATTACGGATTCATTTTTAACGGGTGATAATAATGTATTTGTTTTAATGTGTTTTACCCTTTGTTGCAGGTGACATCTACACCTCGTCACATTTGGACAGGGAAACTCAGGCGTCATACTGGCTAACTGTGCGAGCAGAGGACAGTGGAACAGTGTCCAGACACAGTATACTGCATGTGAGTACAGTATAGACACAGTATACTGCATGTGAGTACAGTAAAGACACAGTATACTGCATGTGAGTACAATATAGACACAGTATACTGCATGTGAGTACAGTAAATGCCTTCATTTTATTATGAAATTTAATACTAATAAATGTGTATCCTCCCTCAACCCCCCTGTCAGGTCATTAAGCATTAATGAAGTGTGTAGTACAACAAACTAGCAGATACAACAAACCACATAATGGCCATTAATGTTGAGATATTCAAAATAATTTCCATTTTCATATAAATATTTGTAGATTGGCCGTTGTGTTGGTTGTTGACCTGGCATGGGGGGTTCGGGGGGCAGCATGCCTCCTGATACCCATATACATGGGTAATTGGGTATCATTCTATTTAATAAAAAGTAATATGAAGGTATTTAGGGAGTTTCAGGTGTTTAAAAAGGCATAGCGCATTCTCGAAATTTTACAATTGCGCGGAAGATAGACACAGTGTACCTACTACATGTGAGTACAGTGTAGTATAGGTATAAAGTATCGTACATATTTTAATTATGCTCATAAAAAGAATCATCTCATAAGGGAATGCAGTACAACGCAAACTGCTTAATTCATAGTTTTTGTATGGATAGAGTAGCTTTTCTGTGTTCATAAGCATCCGTAGAGTGGTGGGTACTTCTGTCTAACTACTTTCTTTTAGAATTACAAAATGATAATCAAAATAGAAACACAAGGATAACTTATGTTTTTCTTAATCATTTAAATAATTACAACGGGTAGATGTAATAGAAAATGTTTATAAACTTGTGTTAGATAGCGATACTATCACAATAATAATTCATATTTTAATGATTTATTTAACGAAAATGTTTTGGTTCCATGCACCTATTTTTTGGTGGCTAGGTTTGAATTCTAAATTTCATTATCAGTTTAATGGAATTAGTTCAAAAAAATTTATTCCTAATTGTAAGTAAATTCTAAAATATTCTCCACACGTGTGAATTAATTGAGGTTGATGCTTAACAGACTTCACTTTCAAGTTCACTATTCTGTCAACTGAAAATCTTGAGTAGTTCTTACCCATTCATTTCGAAATCTAGATTTAACGCCTGGGAATACTCCTATGGCTTCCCTCCTTATGAATACATTACAACAGATCTCATTGTGATACTGAAAGAAAGAGACTGGCTTTGAAGTATTTGATCTTACTGCTTCCACTTGACTGATGCTTTGTAATTAATATTTCATTAGAAATCCGAAGGCCTCCATCCATTCTATCGAAATAGATCATAAGGATTTGGCTCTTTGAGTCCTGAGATGATTCCTTGGGAGGTATGACGTAAAAAGGGATCTTCGCTCTGGAAATCAATTGGCTTTGATATGGATGGTGTGGTTTATTCTTTGGATAGATAGAAGTGCATTGATGGAAAAAAGAGTAAAGGGTCTATCTAACATCTTTCAGTGAAGGATCTAAGTGGTATAGACCCTTTACTGAATAAGACTATGGAAAAGTCATAGATGTTATGCTTCCTTTTACTTAGAACGGAATTCGAACACAATAACATTACATTGTTTAAAAAGTTTAAAAACATTTCATAGTTTTAGTTCAGACAAAAAAATTTCACGTTTGATGAGTCAAAATAAATCATGTGTTTTAAATGGATATGTAGAAAAATCTCACTGATTTCTGACAAGTAAAACTACCATAATACTATGAAAGACACTATTTACTCTTAGTGATATTTTTCACAATTTAATGGATTAGTCAGGTTAGGTTTTATATTAAATTCAGCAATAAAAAAATCTTAACTTTAATTGTATTAGTTCTAGAACGTTAGACACTAAATCCCATAGGTTGGTGCCAATAATTCTCAGTGCTCACCATATTGCTCCTCCATATAGCAATCTGAACTGCAGTGGTTAGTTTGCAATGCAAATGCAGTCAATAGCGATATATTGGCAATGTAACACTATGCACTTCCTCCTCAAATCTCCTACCAATGACTATGCTAATTCCACGCTATGTCCATTTTATACCTCCCGAGACTCTGCCAAATTATTTCTAATCAACTTTAGTGGCTTCTTGAGAACACTTTCCGAATAGCTCTTCTCCGTGCGAATATTCTTTTTGAATTAAAGACTATCCAAGACCGTCATTTCTCAGGAAAAACCTAATGTCCGCCACCTTGCCTGTGGTTACTACAGATAAGCTGGCCTTCTTATTGGAGTCTTCTTACACCCAGTGCAGTGCCAGATGGAACAGAAAATAGAGAGGGAGACGATGTTGTACAGCTGTGATTGGGATGTTAAATGGTTGTCTGCTGGTGTCCCTTTGGTTGTTGGTGTCTGCCTTTACTGTTGTCACTGTCTCTACCGTTGTCCTGGTCTTTACCGTTGACACTGAACCTATATCGTTTTCCACGTCCTAACCGTTAACCCTATACCATTATCCCTTTACACAGTTGTCCCATTATCGCTGCTCTTCTGTTCACACACTCATCTCCCCGTTGCTGGCCCTCAAGTTGTTTCTTCTTTCTGTTGCAATAAGTAGGTTCTGTTTTGTCGTAGCTGTTTCTCAATTTTTTGGTCTTCCTTCGTCCCCTCAATAGCTAATTTAGCCGCAGGTGGTGGCGCTTCTTTTCGCACTCGTATTTCATGTCCTGGAACTCTATCTTTGATAAACATTTCCTTTGATGATTTTTGAGACTAAATATTCATGGTGGAATATTCCTAAGTTGTTTGCATTTCAGAGATATATAATACTAAATATGTTAGATAGATTGAGCTTCTTGATTGAAGACCTGTTAACTCTTCGTCGATTTTACTTTTTTTTCAGTTTGTAAGTTCAGTGCTTTGTCACTCAATACTGTGACTCTTTTCTAACATCTTCCAGGGGTTGATTTTCCGCAAGCTATTGCCTTACATTCCATAATTCAAAGCGTGCCACCGCAGTCTCCACTATATTTGCTCTCTTATCATATTACCTCTGGAAATATTTGAAGTCCATTGCTATGTCGAATACCACGTCTCTATTCGGTTGAGAGTTTCGTGTAGAAAATCTCAGGTAATTCGAACCTGATCCTCAAAGTGAAATTTGATATTTGGTATCGGAATTTTGGTTAAATTGCTCCAGTCTTTAGGTATTAGAAAGAAAAGACTTCTGTTGTTGATTAAATTCTGAATTATCGGATGATTCAACATTCTCGATTACAGAAGAAAATATAATTGATAATCATTATTTTATTTATCTATTTTTATTTTATTGGTATCCATGATACCTGCAGGTATTAGTAACTACATATTTATTGCATAGGTGTATATTGGTATCCACGATACCTGCAGGAAACCAATTAAAATTAAACTTTTGAATTAATGAAGCTAATGTCTTTTGCAACTTGCTGCAAACCTCATAAAATTTATACCATATATTTAATTTTATATGCTTTTGAAGATTTTTATCATCAAAACTAACCTTTTAACTTCCTACTTGCTAATTTTCAGTCCAAAGAAAGAGAATGTACAGCGTTTGTTTCGAATGTCAGTTAGGTAGGTATAATCAATCCAATGTTAGATATTTGTGTGAAGGTATAAATTAGGATTAACTTATTATAATCACATTTTATAATTCATGAAATAATTGTCTGCTTAAACGAAAGCCGAACACACATTGCTGGTTAATAGAATTCAAATTGGAAATATCAAAAAAGAGTGAAGGTACAATCTTTTTCTTCAGCGTCAGATTAGTGTTTCGTACAATTGTTGAATTCAGAGTATGAACAATATTTTAAGTGCATAGCCAATAAAAAGTATAAACCTAACCGATTGAACCGAATTGTATGCGGTTTGCAGAATAATAATCTTTGACCTTAGTTCTATAATATTATGTAATAAACTCATTTCTTTCTCAGAGCTTGTAACGAAGCTTTAAATAATAATAATTATTATATAGTTCTTATATCATCGAAAATGTGGAAAACTTGAACTACATTTAGTCATTTTGAAGACTGGATTAAAAATACTTATTTTAAAATTCCTTTTTCTTTTAACTTTTAAAATTCGTATTGCATCATTTTATGGATTTTTTATTGGCTTGCTCTCCCTTTTCTAAATTATATTAGTCTGCCTCTAAAAATCTGCGGAAGTTGCGCGCCTAATGGAATATAAATTTATTTTCTCCTTACCAGCTGAGTGTTGCGTGACAAGATATCCTGTGCTATCATTGCCCCTTAGACAATTCCAATCCTTTTACTGTAATTGAATTAAAAAAATCGGAACTCTATCTTTTGCTGTAAGTGTCAAGATATATACTTTGAGAAGAGTTATACATAGTTGGCTCAAATAATGGAACAGGATAGCATTCTTTGGAATAGTTTTCGTTCTGTTGAAATTGGCAGCAACGGTTAAAATCAAATTATTTGCCATTGGAAGGTTCTAGAATTTTTTTCAAATTTATATTGTGTATATTTAAGTGAAATAACACTATTTAAAATTTATTCATTTGTTGAGTATGATGTATCCAACAAATCACAGTGTCGGTGTGATGTAGATGATATAAGTCTTGATTATTATATAATATATAGAATGTAAATGAAATAGTATTAGTAAAATCCGTAGAGTTCTGTTGGAAGCAATTTTTCAAACATTAATATAATTCTTTAAAATAAGTTCCCAAGTAGGTGATAGGGTTTGAACTATAGTAGAGACACTACATTATGACGTGGCAGTGTTTTTTTTTACAAAAATTTAGTCAATTCAAAAATGTCAGACAAAAGAGAAGCCATTATTGCTCTACACCGTGCCGGGAAGTCAGATTCCGTCATTTCAAAGACTCTCTCAATAGCGAGATCGACTGTTTGGAAGTGTGTGAAGCGTTTTAATGAGAGAGGAGACTTGACTGATCGTCCAAGAAGTGGTAGACCACGCTCACAACGCACCAAACAACTGATAAAATGTGCCCGAGAGAAGATCAGGAGGAACCCGAAAAGGTCAATACGATTGTTAGCCAAAACAGCTAATATGAGTCCCAGAACAATGAGAAGAGTTGTCAAAGAAGACCTAAAGATGTCCTCTTTCACCCTCCAAAAGAGACAGACTCTGTCAGAAGCTGTAAAGAAAAAGAGATTGGAGAGAAGCAAAGCACTTCTGAGAGAATTGAAGTCTGGCACGGCTGGTGAAATTGTTTGGTCTGACGAAAAAATTTCACAGTGGAAATAGCTCACAACCGGAGGAATGACAGAATAATTGGTAAAAGTGCAAAAGACATCCCATACAACCAAAAAACTGTTCACAGAACCATGAAACCTGCTTCAGTAATGGTCTGGGCCGCCGTTTCAGAAGCTTGGAGATCTCCTTTAATTTTTGTGGAACAAGGCGCCAAAATCAATGCTAAATGTTATATTGAGAATATTTTGACACCAATGTTGGAGTCAGCTAAGGATCACTTCGGTAATGACACTCTATGGACATTTCAGCAAGACGGCGCGACTTCACATACTGCAAATGTCACTCTAAACTGGTGCCATGAACATCTTCCACGGTTTTGGTCCCAAAGAAATGTGGCCTTCCTGCTCCCCAGATGTTAATGCTATGGACTTTTCGGTATGGTCCATTCTTGAATCAAAGGCCTGTGGTAAATTCCATCGCAGTGTGGATGATTTAAAGCGTTCGCTCCAGAGATCTTGGAAGGAAATTTCACAAGAACAGTTGCGTGCCGCAGTAGGAGGAGTTCGGAGGAGATTTGAGGCTGTTATTAAAAACGAGGGGGGACATTTAAAATAAATTTATGATTTTTGAATTCTTACAACCCTTATGTAATAATACATAACTGTAAATTATTAAATACATTTTTCGTTGGATTATAATATGCACTTTCATTTGCTTCCAAACTTACGCCCCACCCTGTAGTATTATCCGCGTTATTTACCGAATTGCGGAATCTCCGCGTTTTTAACCCAGGAACATCCAGATTGGGCCCATAATATACCAGCAGTTAAAACACCGCGTTTTCACCGCCCTGTTTATGCCTCTTCAATTAATCACGGTTAAATGAATGGAAAACAAATTTGCATAGTATACTAGCGTTTCTACCGCCTTTGCTGTCAGCGTTGCTATGGCGGTAGGCGGTGGTTACGCATCTGGAGGCGTTAGCACCGCCGCGTTTTCACTGCTTGTCATACTATACTGGGGAGTTTCAAGCAGTTTTACCGCGGCAGTCAAAATGTAAGCACACACAGACCAGTAATGTTGGAGATGTTCCTATTCTGTAATTTTAAATATTTAGCGACTGTTGGTACGTTAACCTTTAATAGACTGACTGTAGAGTTTGAGCTCAACAAACCTTATACATTCAATATAACACACTATTCCTATCAATCCTGGGTGCATTTGTTTCATAAAAGCTGTTAACTGTCAAAAAATCATATAATTCGAGACGCAGGTTTCCTAAATATTAATGTGTAAAGAATCCTCTTAAATTTTAAAAAATTTCAGTCTAATTAGGGTTAAGGTGGTCTCAATCTTTCCTACTGCATCTCGCTGTTGCATTATTTCCGATGTTATTATTAGGTAGGTATATGTTGTGACATCTTCACTGCCTAGTATAGATTGAATTTTAAGAAGCGGAAACAGGGCAGTGAAAACGCGGCGTTTTAATTGCAAGTATAAAATAAGCCTAAGGCGTTCTCTATGCATTCAAGTGTTGAACACGAATAGCGGACTCTCGTGATAGCGCAAATCGGTAAATTGCGTGGAACATTAACAATTTATACATGTATAATGCATAGGTGTATCACTGAATATAGAGTAAATACATACGTGTACTATACATCATTTGGAGTACAAGCATATATGTGAAGTACAAAATACACTTGCATGTGCAGTACATGTGTATTAGTAGTTTCTTGGTATTACGAGCTGTTGAATATTCGAACGTGTTTGTCTTACAAAGAGAATAATTAAGTAGATGATTATACTTACTAGAATATAATGTAATTATTTCACATTATCACCAAGTTGATAATAAGATTGATGAAAGGAGATATAGTTATTATATAAAGTACTTATGATTGCACACTACTGCTTTCTTCAGGAACACATGCTTCAGTTTCCACTCAACCACCTAATGTTATTTTTGACTATTAACAGCTGCGTTTATTTACCCCTAATTTCTATTTTTCAGGTTTATGTCGAAGTGAAAGATGTTAACGATCACCGTCCTCTGAGTGACTGGGCGGTGTACTGGCCCGCAGTACTGGAAAATACACCAGCCAACACCCTAATACTGACAGTACAGGCCAGCGATCCCGACCCCGGGGTAGGTCTGTCCTACACCATCAGTGCTGGGAACCCACAGAGCTACTTCCGGATAAACGAGAATACTGGTGAGTGAATGAGAATACTGGAGAGTGAATGAGAATACTGGTGAGAAGTGAATGAGAATACTGGTGAAAAGTGAATGAGAATACTGGTGAAAAGTGAATGAGAATACTGGTGAGAAGTGAATGAGAATACTGGTGTGAGAAGTGAATGAGAATACTGGTGAGAGAAGTAAATGAGAATACTGGTGAGAGAAGTGAATGAGAATACTGGTGAGAGAAGTGAATGAGAATACTGGTGAGAGAAGTGAATGAGAATACTGGTGAGAGAAGTGAATGAGAATACTGGTGAGAGAAGTGAATGAGAATACTGGTGAGAGAAGTGAATGAGAATACTGGTGAGAGAAGTGAATGAGAATACTGGTGAGAGAAGTGAATGAGAATACTGGTGAGAGAAGTGAATGAGAATACTGGTGAGAGAAGTGAATGAGAATACTGGTGAGAGAAGTGAATGAGAATACTGGTGAGAGAAGTGAATGAGAATACTGGTGAGAGAAGTGAATGAGAATACTGGTGAGAGAAGTGAATGAGAATACTGGTGAGAGAAGTGAATGAGAATACTGGTGAGAGAAGTGAATGAGAATACTGGTGAGAGAAGTGAATGAGAATGCTGGTGAGAGAAGTGAATGAGAATACATGTGAGAGAAGTGAATGAGAATACATGTGAGAGAAGTGAATGAGAATATTGGTGAGAGAAGTGAATGAGAATACATGTGAGAGAAGTGAATGAGAATACTGGTGAAAAGTGAATGAGAATACAGGTGAGAGAAGTGTATGAGAGTACTAGTGAGAGAAGTGTATGAGAGTACTGGTCAGAAGTGATTGAGAATACTGGCGAGAAGTGAATGAGAATACTGGTGAGTGAATGAGAATACATGTGAGAGAAGTGAATGAGAATATTGGTGAGAGAAGTGAATGAGAATATTGGTGAGAGAAGTGAATGAGAATACTGGTGAAAAGTGAATGAGAATACAGGTGAGAGAAGTGTATGAGAGTACTGGTGAGAAGTGAATGAGAATACTGGCGAGAAGTGAATGAGAATACTGGTGAGTGAATGAGAATACTGGTGAGAGAAGTGAATGAGAATACCTGTTCCGTTTTCCCATGGTTTCTTTTTACTATCAGGTGAAATAAGGACCACCTCCCGAAAGTTGGACCGTGAGTTGGACCCAGAACACACTCTTGAGGTGACCATATCAGACCGGCACTCCTCCCCGTCCACCTCTCTCTCTTCCACCACCCTAGTGGTGGTTAATGTGCTGGATGAGAATGACCACTCCCCCACCTTTCTAGAGAGCGTCTACAGGGTGATAGTGCCTTTGTACGGGGCAATGCCTGAGGACAGGGTCCTAGCACCTACCAACGTGGAACCCTTTGGCTCTAGGGACACACTAGTGCAGGTGTGTATTTATTCAACACATCTTAGTGTGTGTATATAGCCATTTCAACACACATTCCATACTCATTTTAGTGTGTATAAATAACACATCCATTCAATGCATCAATCAACAGCCTCCACACATTCTTTCAGTTGCTTTTCTGAGTATCGAAACTTTAAATTGATTTCTAGAAAAATTATGAATTTTAAAATTTAACTTCCATCAATAAAAGTTTCGATTTTTGCTCACATGCCATCTTTTCAATCCTAACATACCAGTTTATCCTTTTTACGTCGCTTTGATACTATTCCAATCCTACAAATACATCAATAGATGGCAAGTATGGTAAAGGGTCTATCTATCATTTGTGAGTAAAGGGTCTGTGGATAGATCCTTTACCTGATATGCCCTTTAATTCTGCCTTTAATGTTGTGATTCTAGTTGATGAGAAACATCCAGCATGTACCTTTTTGTCGTGCGTCACACATCTTCTACACCTTTTAAAACTCTTCATGTCATAAATTAATTTGAGCTTGGAAAAACGAGAATAATTATGATATTCTTTTAATATATAGGTAAAGGAAGGACATTAAACAATAAAAAAAGCTAATTCATATTTTTTTTTAATTTAAAAAAAATCATAATAATTATGCCTAACTATTAAACATGTGTTTTTCCGATCTTTTAAGGAAATTATTTGTAATAATAAACTTAATTATCAAATCCACCCTTTGAAAGAGGACAAATATGTCACCTAGGGCATAGAGGGTTAAATGAGCTAAAGTTATTAGTGAGCTAACTGCCTAATGTTGAAGTTAGCAGTCTTTAATTTCTTTCTGTGAAGTATTTACATGCCGTTCAGGCAGACAAACCGTTAAACTTTCACTGCGCATATTATTAACGTCAAATGATGTTTGTTTTATAAAAAAAATCCACCAAATTATGAAAAATAAAACAATAGAGAATAAAATTTAAATTTGGCTAATTTTTTCCATCATCAATATTAATCTAACATCAAAATTAATTAACTAATTGCATTTATCATTGAAACCGTTCCGATGTTTTGTGAATTTAAATTTCCAGGTTTAATTTCTATGTTCTAATTACATCACATACGGTACTCCACACAGTGAAGAGTTAGAACTATGGTCGGTTTCACATCTTCGGTCATATAAGAAATAATATTATTGTAATTATGATTAACTTTTATTAATTAATAGCTAATTCATTAAATAATTGTTAACTCCACTAGTGCCCATAAACTACATTTTTTTGTAGTTGAGGGGGGGGGGGGATCCTAAAAATACAATGGGGAGATATTTATTATATAGAAAACTCATTGAATGAAAATTTCCGCCATTTTTTAGAAAGCATAAAAAGAGGCAATCAACCTTTTAATAATTTGATAAGTGAATTGTTGTTTGTAATTGTAATGGTTACATAGAGGTGATGTTGTTACAGAACACTTTGAAGCGTTTGGAGAGAAACTGTCAAAGCACATTAATACATTGAGACTACAGCTTTCATCTTGATGTCTAATATTCATGTCGATTCCAATAGCTTTCAATGGTTTTAGTCTGGACACCGGTCACCTTATCAACAAAGTTAATGGAATGTGTGTTTTTGTGTTGGAGACCTGTAATCTCCGTAATCCTGCAGTACGCTCTCCATTCGTAGTTATGAATAATGTAGTAGGTGCTTTCTACACTTTTCAATAATTGGCTACAGCGTGGCAGTGTCCCTTTTCTCCGGTCGGTAGTGGATCTGAACCAAGTAGAGGTAGAATTTCTGTTTGAAATGTTGTTCTGTTTATTTTATCAATAATACCACCGTTTTTCTTATTATAATCAAAAACTATTTTGATTTGATTGCAGTCATGATATGCAGGAAAAAATAACAAATACATTAAAAAATTCACTGGTGTCCTTTAGATTACACTTGGATTAACACTGAGGTCCTTGAAGTACACCAGGGGTAAAGTTTGAAATAAGATGTCCCTAAACTTTACTTAGTCCGTTATATAATTTTTCTTATATGACCGGAGACTTGGAAACGACCGATAATTCGTAACTTTCCCTATTCCATATTCTCGATAAGAATTTTCGTTCTAATGTCAGATAGCACACTAATGCCTTTAGATATTCAATTAGTGTAGCTACATAGTCTGAGGTGATGACTTTATAAAGCAATTAAAAATCCCCTTGATATCACGTCTAATATTATTTGAATAACCGTTAGAGGCAACCATAGAGGATGTTATTAATATAGAGTATGATAAAAACACATCTCCATTCTTCTAAACCATTCGCCCCTCCTCTAAATTAGAATTCTTGACTTGCTTTTTATGTTTCATATTGTACTCATATACAAATAACTGAGGGTCATATCTTCGCCTTTGAAAATTTAAAATGTAACTCCGTAGTGTAATAACGCTGGTGTATTCGAATATAACGCATTTTTCAGTCGATGGGGAGTGTTTCGAATATTTCATTCGAATTTTCATTGAATCGAATATTTGGTTCAATTAATTCAATTTTATCGTTTAATGTGATATAACTGTGAATGAATTAATTCTAATGTACATAATACTAGAAAGGATTGCTTCATTTGAATGATTAAAATGATTTGGGTCAAATTACACATTTGGAAACGTTTTCTAATAATTTACTAATTCCGAAATTCTTCCATTAAAATCATTCTCATTAAATCACTAACTAATTCATCATAAAATAAATAATTTAGCTATCCCAATTTTCTGTACCCTAACATTTCCCATCCTATGTTTTGTTTCCTCCTTTAACATAATCACATTTTCCAATAAACCTCCAAAAAGGACTTACAAGACGAAGACCTCATTCCTTTTCACCCAAATTTCGAGGATCCGGAGAGAGAATTCAAAAACCGAATAGCGGAGATGACAATTTCCAAATTAGAATCGGCAGAGCAATTATTGACCAAAGACGTGAACGACGTGGAGGGTTCCGGCTTCGGAATGGAAATGGAAATTGATTTAATTCCTTTCACTTTCTCTCAAGAAATCTCATCATCGACTGATGAAACTTCTGGAGTTATTGCCAACGAATTCACTGAAGCGAATAACAAAAACTTGAACCGCGGAACTCCGTCACCCCGGAATAATCAGAACGCTTTTCGTCATCACAATTCGAGAACTGATGGAGATTTTCTCAGCAATTCGAAGCTCATCCCGTCATTTACATCCACTTATGCCCTTTCGTCTGAAGTTAAAAGACTGGAAAACAACCTCACCGTTAATAGGCAACTCAGATTTCGGCACAGGAAGGAACGTAAACGACGGAGGAAGATTCGAAGGAGAGGTCGAAAAAACAGAAGAAGGAACCACAGACGCAGACATAAGATGAACAACCAAATAAATGCGACTAGAAGGCGTAAGAGAGAACTAGAGGAGTTCCAAACTATGGAAATAGGCTCAGACATGACTTATGAGCTGGAGAGGAGTGTTAATAGTTTGGAGTATGAGGAGATGGCTCAGGTTAGTTCCTTTAGAGGCGGAGTAGCTAGACTGTAGTCAGAAGAAGAGGAGTAGCTCTGCATGGCCTTTTCATCTCACCAAAACCTTCCTACTCATTTCATCTCATTTGCTAAATTATGCATGATTACAATTTAAATTGCATGGTTTGTTCACCTTTATTAATTAGTACACTAACTTTAAATATCCTGTGACGCTTCTAACCTCTCATCTATGGTGTTTGTATCATGATGTCATTGGATAGGTTCAGAGTTATTGGACGGTTACACATTTGCGACCATTTAACAATAAAACTGTGTGATAATTATAGTGTAGCTCGTTATTTTAATTGGTATCAAAGAAACCTGCATGGATACCAATTAAAATAGAAGGTAAATTATATATTGTTCTATTTCATTGAAAATGTTAGCCAGTCCGATAGCTTATAATTTCTCTATATGCAATGTAAAATTAGTTATTGACATTGTAGCCTATTTATTAATTGTATTTATATATGTGCTAATTACTATGGTTTCCGTATCAATAACTTAATGGGTTACACTGTATAAAAAGTAAGTAGTTTCACTCTATAGGCCACACTATTTTCAGTTGATTCTCTAGCCCCAAGTGAATGGACCAATGAGAGCTCAGTACTGCTTTGCAGGCATGACGTATTCACTTTTTAGACCAATCACAAAGCGGCATTTTTCCTACGTCATTACTACCGACTTAGAAATATAAACAATATAGTGAGACGGTTTCATTTTACTGTATATCCTTGACTAAAAGTTATGGTGGGGCTATCTTCAATGTCCCCATCATAAATTACTGTTTTGATAGTAGTGTAACTGATATATTTTTAACAGGTCGTGGCTTACGATAACGATAGCGGAGATAACGGCAAGCTTAGCTACAACATCGTGCCTGGTAACTTCTCCAATCTCTTCAAGATACACCCTACGAGTGGTGTCATCTACGCACCTCCCAATCTACAGCCCGGTAAAAGCTACGAACTCACCGTAAGTAACATTCTATTTAGTAGACTCACAGTACTCTGAAAGTTGGTGTCAAACATACGTCAATCAGTTATCACTGAAAAGTTTTACTTCAACACCCACTTTCAGGGTACTGGGAGTGTCCAGTAATTAAAGGGAATGTTTATTGCAACCCTTCACTATGTATTTTATTTACAACTATTGATTATTATTGCAATATAATGAATTCTGTCAAACTATTAAATATATCTTAAATTAATGCTTTTTTCCCTTCAATATTGACAGATTAAATATTTTGCAGCTTTCTGTAAGATTTCATGCCTAATATTTTGATTCATGTAATTGTACCACATTTGGTACGCCACACAGTGAAGAGTTATTAATTTAGATTTTAGAATATGATATTAACAGTATTTAATATTATGCAAAGTTCAACAAAGGGGCTTTATGTTGAATCGAATGTACTTTCACTGGATACATTGTATATTTTTGGTGTCCGGAAAATTGCCTGGCGGATAATTGCCAAAGCTGCAAAAGACCAAAGCGGAAAGCCGCACGTACTCCTATATACCCATATTTGATGTAATAAATAATCAGCTAATGTACCTGTGACACCCGATCAAGTGTCACAGGTACATAATTTAGAGAAGTTCTTTTTGCTTATTACTAATTCGATTTTCAATTATTTCACAATATTTTAACTGTGTATTATCGGAGTTGTTATAATTCAAATTTAATTGAAGAATTAAAAATAACTTAACGTGTTTATAACCAAATAATATTTCAAAAAGTGACTGGTAATTTTCGGTAAGGCAGCTTAGCAATTTTCCGTAAAGCAGTTTCCCGCTCCGTGTACCATATTGTCAATGCTTATTTCTCTTCTCAGGTTGAGGCGCGGGATGACGGTTTACCCCCGAGGTTTTCCCGTTGTTACGTTGAAGTCACCGCTTCCCCCATCGCTTCCACCTCTCCCAATGCCCCCCTCCTCCACAGCAACCTCATCACCCATGTCAATGTACTGGAGACTGACAAGGTGGGGCACCTCGTGACACTAGTGGAGGTCTCTGACGCGGATGGGGACACACTCTACTACGACATCGTGGGTGAGTGAATAGGGTAAAGGCACTATCTAGCATTTAAAAAAGGGTCCAAGTGGTAGGTTGATTCTTTAACCGATATGACTAAGAAATATGCTCAAAATGTTAGATAGACCCGTTACCTTACTTGCCATTCGTTGATAGTATTTATTCAGAAAAGTGAGGCATATACAGCATTTATTATTTCCACGTAATCTCTAAACAAAACCAATATCAAAGTCATTTATTAATATCGAAACTTGCAGTGAAAACAATACTAATATTGTTAGCAAACTCTGAATAAATATTCCTCTGATCTTTGCAATAACAATATTTGATATCAGTCTTATTATTATTACATAAACTAATGTATTTAAGATATATGAATATCGAAATGGTGCAAAGTAACTAAAATGGTATTAGCAATATCCGTAGAGTTGTGTTATATAAGATATTCTTATTCTAGTGCTGTGGTTGCATATCATTTTCAGATATAAATACGTTATAACATCATTAGATTTTTAATTAGAATTTGATATTGGACAACTGAGAGATATATAATATAATTCAAATTTCATTAGTTTTAATTTGAAACTAAATATCATTTAATTTGATCAGAAGTAGGTACTCAGACACTCTATTCTTCTCACAGTACTCGGAAAGTGAATGGTAACACAGACCAGATTATTACGTGACCGATTGTAACACCTACTTTTCGAATACTTTCAGTGTTCAGTTATCGAGTATAACTCTGTAATTTTTAGTTACGGCAGGATGTATTCATAGAATTTATTTGATGAAATGAAGAGTTAGGAAATCAACGACAAAAATTATATCATTTTATTTCTTGCTGTTCATTTTATTAATTTACAGTATAATTCCTGATTGAAAAGATTCAAACTCAACGAGAAATCCATAATATCAGAGGTTATTTAAACTCTGCGTTGAAGGTTTCTTCAGATTTCAAGCTTTCGAATAGAAAGATATCTATTCATCATCAGTAGAAAGGTGGAAAACCTGGACCTGACAATGAATTTTATGACCAATAGTTGTATGTTGGATACCGTCTTTCTATTTAAGCTATATATCCTAAAGTTTATTAATATTAATTAACAATCTATTTAATATTGAAATATGAGACAAAGAATTAGAATGTTTGTTACTACCTTAGCTATTGCTAACTACATTAATTCTCTAGAATATTTATACTTTCTATATATCTGTGATAAAATCAAATGTGTCTTATTGTTTTCGGGTGTCTCCTTATTTCTATGTATGTTCTCTATTCTTATGTGTGTTCTCTATTCCTATGCGTTACTTGTTGCTATGTGTGTGTCCTCTTGATCTATATGTGTGTCCTCTTGATCTATATGTGTGTTCTCTTGATCCATTGTGTGTCCTGTTGATCCTAAGTGTGTCCTGTTGATCCTAAGCGTGTCCTGTTGATCCTAAGTGTGTCATGTTGATCCTAAGTGTGTCCTGTTGATCCTAAGTGTGTCCTGTTGATCCTAAGTGTGCCCTGTTGATCCTAAGTGTGCCCTGTTGATCCTAAGTGTGCCCTGTTGATCCTAAGTGTGCCCTGTTGATCCTAAGTGTGTCCTGTTGATCCTAAGTGTGTCCTGTTGATCCTAAGTGTGTCCTGTTGATCCTAAGTGTGTCCTGTTGATCCTAAGTGTGTCCTGTTGATCCTAAGTGTGTCCTGTTGATCCTAAGTGTGCCCTGTTGATCCTAAGTGTGTCATGTTGATCCAAAGTGTGCCCTGTTGATCCTAAGTGTGTCATGTTGATCCAAAGTGTGTCCTGTTGATCCTAAGTGTGTCCTGTTGATCCTAAGTGTGTCCTGTTGATCCTAAGTGTGTCCTGTTGATCCTAAGTGTGTCCTGTTGATCCTAAGTGTGTCCTGTTGATCCTAAGTGTGTCCTGTTGATCATAAGTGTGTCCTGTTGATCCTAAGTGTGTCCTGTTGATCCTAAGTGTGTCCTGTTGATCCTAAGTGTGTCCTGTTGATCCTAAGTGTGTCCTGTTGATCCTAAGTGTGTCCTGTTGATCGTAAGTGTGTCCTGTTGATCCTAAGTGTGTCCTGTTGATCCTAAGTGTGTCCTGTTGATCGTAAGTGTGTCCTGTTGATCCTAAGTGTGTCCTGTTGATCCTAAGTGTGTCCTGTTGATCCTAAGTGTGTCCTGTTGATCCTAATTGTGTCCTGTTTATCCTAATTGTGTCCTGTTTATCCTAATTGTGTCCTGTTTATCCTAATTGTGTCCTGTTTATCCTAATTGTGTCCTGTTGATCCTAAGTGTGTCCTGTTGATCCTTAGTGTCTCCTGCTGAAAGTCGGTATCCAACATATGTTATTTTATTAAATATTAAAAATGTGCTATCATAGATAATTGCAATAAATAAATTGGAAATCAAATAGAAATACTTGTATTGATTTATCTTATAGCTAGCATAATTTTTTTTAACATTAAAATATAACATTAGTTAGATGATTTTTCTTATTCTACATAAGATTACTAATTTTTTTTTCCATTTTTTATGAATGAAAAAAGTTAAATTGTTCAAACAACTTTTTTTGCCAAAAACCACGAGAGGAAAATGTTATAACTAAGTAATAAGTAACTATGATACGTACCACATTTTTTTTATTTAAAATAATTGATTTATACTAGCTATTTAATATAATAACAGAAGGGGAAGAAAATAATAACTTTTACTTTTTTTTACTTTGTATCCATGATACTTGCAGGTATTATGGATACCAATAAAAATAATATAATAATTATATATATCCCTTTTTTCTTATACGCTATAAAATCAAAATGGACCTTAATTGCAGGCTCTATAAATTGTTTATACTATACGAGGTAGTTTTCTTACTCAAGACTCTACATTCACTATAGAGAAGCTCTACCGTAATAGTATTTTCAATAAGGTAACCCTTTTTACAACATAGCTTAAATACCCCCATCCTTTCCTCAGAGGGTAACGAGGCCCGTGCCTTCTCCATCAGTCGTAACAAAGGGGCAGTGATCGTAGCGAGGCCTCTAGACGCAGAGGACACCCGTCAGTACACCCTCACCATCTCTGTCACTGATGGGGTGCACATCGTTACTGCAAGGGTGAGGCTCTGGCTACTTCTTTGTTTTTTGTTCAGCATTTCGGGTCATGTTTCAATTTAGGATTTGTAAATATTTTAGATTTCCACAAGTTGGTGAAACTTTTTTTTATGTTATGAAAAGAAATAACTTAATATTTTTAAACTGAGATAAGTCCAGCTCTATCACTAGGGTATGATTGTTGTTGATTATTTCACCTATAACTTCACCAGTGGCTATTTTATTTTAGTTTGAAATGGAAGAGCTTAGCAATTTCTATATTTTCTCTGGGCAGATTAGAGATATTTGAAATAATTTAAAAATGGACTTACACTGATCTAAATGTTTTGGATAATTACAAGTAAAATATACCCTCAGTTTTCCCTGGGGGTATGTACCCCAGGGGGTTCCACTTGTTATTGAATAAAATAAACTTTTTATGCCTTGAGTGTTGATGTATATCATTTAAAATTCAAATTCTAATCTAACAGCCATATTATTATTTTTTAATTCTTTATTTTTTATATTTATTCATTTATTCGAAATATTAGAAAGATATTAGCAATCTAATTACCTTTGGCAGGTGGTAGTGTCTATCGTGGACATGAATGACAACAGACCTCGCTTTTCTCAACCCTCTTACGAGGTAGAACTCTCTGAAAACACACAACCAGGAACAACTGTCTTCACGCTGGATGCTTCTGATAGGTACGCTACATTCTGAACAATGTGAAGGAGGCATTTAAATACTAACTATCAGGCAGTCAATTTGACTGCTTTTTACTTTCAAAATATTTGTATTTCATAAATTATTATTGGTAGATATTTTTTTTTTATAATATGGCTTCTTATATTATAAATACAAAAATTCAAGTATCTAACATTAATAATTTATGAAATACAAATATTTGAAAAGTTAAATGCAGTCAAATTGACTGTTTGGTAGATCTTGTGTTGAAAGATGACAATGAAGAATTCGTTAGATTCTTTTCGATGTTATTTATTATCTTTAATAATTTACTCTGACTGTAAATAGGTATTATCAACTACTTAGGATTTCTGTACTATAAAATTCTTTCTAATTTCTTTTTAAATAATAATGTTTTTTCTTGTTATTCAGAGATGCTGACAATTTGCTGCACTACTCACTGGCTAACTGCGGACATCTGCTCACAGAGACAAAATTCAGCGTCAATCCTACCTCAGGGGACGTTGTACTGCTCCAACCTTTGGACAGGTGAGTTCTTTCTCTCTCATAATATAATTTAAACAGGTCAATGTGTCAATTAATAGTTATAAAAATATATGTTAAAGCCTGGTCAAAACAAAATAATGAGGTTCACTATTAAAGTCCTCAAGAAATACCTTCGTTCAACAGACTGAATAGTGAAGGACATAGAATACTACCCTGTGGCGTACCACACGGTAACTGATTTTAATCTGGTTTTTACATAAACAAATCTATTTAATAATTTAATTTGTGGATTTTTTTTATAATAGAAATATGTAATCTGCAACTATGAATGAAGAGAATTGAAAAGTAATGACAGCGGTTAAACGGATTAAGAACAATAAAGATAAATAACAACAATATAAATACATTACACTATGTATGAATATTATTAATTCATATTAAATATTAAATTAAAATATTACTAATATAAATATTATCATTTCATGAACATGTGAAGCAAGTTATTTCATGTGCCTTTTCCCTTTATCGCAGGGAGATCCTGAATTCCCACACCCTCACCATTCACGTGAAGGACCGTATGACTCCCATCAAAACAGACCTGGCTAGACTGCACATCACAGTCAGGGACTACAACGATCACAAGCCTACCTTCCTAGTGTCACAGTAAGTCACTAGCTCTGCCTCTTGGCTCTGATTGTTGTTGTTATCTTAGGACTCTTTTAAGATTATTCCCTGAATAGTTTATTTAATATTTTTTTAATTCATACTTTTAAATTATATTTGGGTGGAAATTTGAATAGTTCTAGTACTTTAGATGCTGGGAAATTCTTTTTCTCTATGTCTAACTTAATTCATATTTTCATGAAGCGTTTTAATTTAAACTTGGAAAGAGCAAATTTTTCTTTCATATGATTATAGAATTGGGATGATTTTGGAAAATTCGCTTTTTTTTCATCCAACTTTTTCTTGTATAAAAATAAAATTTAATAAATTCTAGTATTAGTTGAAAACATTTTTATTATATCGAAATAAAGTGCTATGTTACCAACTTTCCATCCTATATTGCTATATTTTAAGTTAATGTTGTATTTGCAGCCATAAAAAACCTATCTTCTGATTTTATTCTGTATAAGGGCTTGAAATGTAATATTTATTTTCATAGGTTCATTATTTAATGTGATTTTTTCCTTACTAAATATCCTCATACCGTCTCTAATGTTCTAGGTACAACTCCACCATAGAAGAGACGTTAGCAGTAGGGTCAAAGGTGGTGCAAGTTGTGGCTGTTGACCACGATAGTGGAGCTAATGGGGTGGTCACATACTCTATTGTGTCAGGTGGGTAGATACTCAATTGGCGATAGCTGCTTATAGTTTTGGACCGTAAAAATAAATCAACTTTTTTCTGATCGAAAAAAGTAAAAAGAACCTACAGAAATTACTGATTGACCTGTTTTAACTTCCACTTTCCGAGAACTGCGATGATCTTTAGTTTTATACGAGACTGTTGATATATTAAAGCTATTTAATGATTATATATATATATATATATATATTATCAATATATTTAAATATTGCAATGCATTTTACCCAAATACCATTCCATCAAATATTTAAAGTTAAATTGACACATTAGTTTAGCGCTTTACAATAATGTTTTGTTTTTGTCAGGTAACACCGGGGGCGTGTTCTCACTGAACCCCCACACGGGTGTGGTATCAGTGGGGAGACCTTTGAACAGACGGGATCTACCAGAGTACTGGCTAACTGTCAGGGCTGGGGACAATGGATCACCTCATCATAGTGCTATGGTTAACCTGAACATAGTCATTGAACTGAGCAAGGAGAGCTCACCTAGGTAAATTGGTTATAGCTATAGTTAATGTCATAGTTCACCTAGGTAACTAGGTTGTAGAGTTAGTGTCATGGTTCACCTAGGTAACTAGGTTGTACTGTTAATGTTAAGTTTTTAGATTCAACGTCATAATTCACCTAGGTAACTAGGTTACAGAGTTAATGTCATGGATCACCTAGGTGATACAGTTTATCTGTATTAATAGTTCACTTCAACACCACCAAGGCTTTATTTTCTTTTTAAATATCACAATATCTCTCCCTCAGGTTCCACCAGAAAGAGTTCGTGTTCGAGGTGAGTGAGAGTGCTCGGGTTGGTGACAGTGTGGGCACCCTGGGTGTTGAGAGCAGACTGGGGGTCATCTTCTCACTCCTCAACCCCACCAAGAGGGCCACCAAACCATTCAGTGTGAACCCCTCCACAGGAATACTGGCTGTTGACGCGCCTCTTGACTATGAACTCACCCAGTCTTACAACCTCAGCGTCAGGGCACTGTCCATGGTAAGCAAATGTACTAACACTTTGATTGTGGTGTGAATGTGCACCATACATTTCTATATGTTGAAATTAAATAAAGTTTAATTGGTATCAATGATACCTGTAAGCATCATGGATACCAATTAAAATAAATTCCAGGTATTATGGATACCAATTATAATAACTAGTTAAAATGTCAAATCACACACTTATTCTTATAAGATTGAAAAAGTCGAACCAACCACCCGATAACTCTGAACTTACCCTTCCTTCATAAAACTGATCTATTCACCTTAATAGCTTTTTATTTAATATATACTCTCTTTCTTTCAGAATGGCAAAGAATCTACCTGCAATGTGATCATCAACATCTTGGACGAGAACGACAACTCTCCAATGTTCAGCCACAACTTTTACTCTGGCCACATTTCCGAGGCTGCGGCCATCAACTCCGTGGTTCTGCAGTCAGGCAATTCTCCTCTGGTTATATCAGCCAAAGACAAAGATAGCGAACAGAACTCTAACCTCATATTCTCCATATTGGAAGAGGAAGCTAAATCTTACTTCGCCATTGACTCGTCTACTGGTGAGATTTTGAATACTCTATATCTTTATTTATTAATAACGATGTTTAGATTTTGATACAGGGCAAACAATATCATATGTTGATAATTGACTCGTTTTTATGTATTTATAAGAAGCCTTATCTTTCATAAATCCTAATTCATTTTTTTTTCAGGAGCTATACGTTCAGTTGGTCCCCTGGACCACGAGGTGCTCTCCTCAGTGAGGTTCAGTGTGTCAGTGAGAGACACTGGAACCCCCACTCTCAGTGCCGCCATCACTGCATCGGTAGAGGTCCACATTGACGACATTAACGACGTACCTCCTAGATTCCTACAGCCTGACTACAATGCTACGCTGCTTCTACCTACAAGAAAGTGAGTAACGAGGAGATACTGTAGAACTCCTCTATAGTGAATGAGTTAGGATGTAGCCTGAATAGTGAACTAATTTTCTTTAGTCTGCCATAAAAATGCCTCTAGTTTTCTGAAGTTGGTGGTAATTGATTCACTATAGAGGATTCTACTGTAGCATAATTAGGACACGAATCTTTTCAATATTTATTTTCACCAGACAAACGACTGTTTATTACGATTAAAAGTGAATGTAGAGTCCAGAATAAGAGAATTACCCCGTATAGTAAGCAAATTTCTTTTAGTCCGCCATGAAATGGCTATCAATTTTCTAAAAACTAATTTCTTTATGGCAGACTAAAAAACATTTGTTCACTATACGGTTTAGATCTCTTACTCAGGACTCTACATTCACTATAGAGGAGTTCTACTGTAATTCGATTAGATGTTTTTTAGGTAAATATAATTTCAATCTAAATTCTGATTCTGCTCTCGATTGTGACTTCAGGTCAGAGAGAAGAGTAAACAACCATCAATAAAGTAGCTATCTACCTAATGTTGTACTCATACACTTTCTTTTGCCCTCAGAACTGTGATGGTGGTCCAGTTGAACGCCACGGACCTTGACTTTGACGGTTCTCAAGCTCTTCATTACCAAATAGCAGATGGTAACGAAGATGGAGTCTTTGACATTGATAGCAACAATGGCCTCATCTCTGTTAATAAATCTGAAGGCATTTCTACCAGCTATAAACTAAAGGTTAGTGTGTAGCTACTTAGTCAATTGGAATAGTATTTATTAGTGACCTATTTGAGCAATGTTTGTTAAACTGTGGGTAAAATTTCAGTCAGTCATTATTTCAGTCATTTTTTAGTCATTATTTTATTGAAGTGTAGCAACTTATAGTTATTTATCTTTACTTATTATATTAACTGCATTATTAATAGTATTACTTATCCTTTCTATTCTTTCATTTAAGAAGCTGACCAAAGTATAATTAAGAAACACTGCATTAGTCATTAACATATTCTGAATGTACAAGTCACGATGAAAAGTACCATTGGTTTGCCATCTGTTATGCACATTAATATATTATTTTATTTCATAGGTTGGCAATTGTATGCAAATAGACGACTTTGTTTTTAAGATTAGAATTAATGTATAGCTACTCTGCTATCTTCTATTAACATTCCAAGAACTTATTTTTTCGTTTTAAAAATATAGAATTTTTTTTAGAAAGTAGCAGATCTATCATTTCACTACTGTTTCCCTCTTCCAGGTGATAGTTTATGACGGTAAGTTCTCCTCAAGTACCACCGTTAACATCTACACTGAAAATCTCCCGAAAACCAGCCTCAAGTTCAGTCAGGAGAAGTACTACGCTGCTGTTGAGGAGAATAATGAGAATGTGGATAAGGTGGTCTTAGTTCAGGCACTCGGCAGCCAGCTCAATGAACACCTAAAGTTCAAAATACTGAACCCATCTGACATGTTCACCATTGGAGAAACATCTGGTGTTATTATGACGTCAGGAAAGCCTTTCGACAGGGAGAAAAGAAAAGATTACGAATTGGTGGCGGAGGTACGTTGTTGTGGAGGTTTTCTGGGGCCATGTAAGATTAGAAGAGAACTCTGCTTAATCTTCTATGGCCCCATCATAACTTTCTCTGATATATCCCACTTAATCTTCTATGGCCCCACCATAATATAATCGACTCCACCAAAGTCCCTAAGTTTAATTTCCCCCATCTGCCCCCAGGTTCGCAGTATGACCCCCTCCTCCCCCCGTAGAATAAGTCACGTGATCGTGCACGTGGTTGTTCTCGATAAGAACGATAACGCCCCCATCTTCGTGAACACCCCCTACTACGGGGTGGTGCCTGTGGACTCTAAGAGGGACAGAGTCGTCTTCAAGGTAGCTAGCAAGCTAATGTTACCTTTATTTTATTAAACATTATCCATTGGAACAAGAGTACCAGACTAGTTCATCATTCTTTTCTATTTAATGCAGTCAAAGTATTACCACTATATAGCAATACCTTCATTGTAATGTCTAATTATCAGTTCGGATAATTTACAAGGTGAATACAATATCACAAAGCAAAGTAGAATTGTTAAAATATCTTGAAAATGTATCCATATTTCAGCTTAAATATTTCCTATCTGTTTTTCATTCGTAAATTTTTTAGAGGAAATTAATTTCCTGACCACTAACTTACTTCAAAAAGGGTTATTTCTTATTCAAGTATTTTATTCAGGTATAGAATTAATAAATTGTTAATTTTTTTTTCTTTTAGGTTCAAGCGACAGATTTTGACGCTGACGAGAACAAGGAAGTTCGATACGAGTTGCGGCGGGGAAACACAGAATTGTTTTCCATCAACAGAATGACCGGGGAAGTGAAATTACGCCGTCAACTTCCGGCCTCGAAAGCGGAGTACGAACTCACTGTTGTTGGGTATGACGGAGGTGAGAGAAGAGAGTGTGAAGTCAAATTCTTATTATTAAGTCGTGAACCAAACATACCATGTCATAATTGTCTACTGTGAAAAAACGATATAATAATTATTATTTTATTTGTTATCATTATTATATAGTTTTTTTCTTATATGACCGAAGATGTGAAACCGACCGATAAATTGATAATTCGTAACTTACCTTAGTAATGTACCTATTGTAATTTCGGAAATTAGATTTAAATAATTAAATTAAATTTTAAAAGTTCAGTAGTATACTAGAAAATTAGTGCATTCTTTGTCTTTTTATATCACATCAAACAATTTCCTCCATAACATTTCCTCTATTTTCCCGTAGGTGCCCCTCCTCTGTTTTCGGAGGCAATAGTTAAACTCAAAGTGGTTGACAAATCTCAGCCTATTTTCAGTCAGCAGTTCTACACTGCTGACATTGCTGAGTCTGCTGACATTCACACACCAGTGCTGACAGTCTACGCTCACAGCCAACTAAACAGGAAAATATTCTACGCCATTATCGCAGGTCCCCATCACACTACCTTCGCTATAGAGCACGAAGAGGGTGAGACCATTTTAGGCTAAGACATATAGTTGGTACTATTAATATAGATTCTAGGTCAAATACTTACCGATCAAAACCCTGTGAAATATTCATTTTGCCACTTTCCAAGTTACCCAGACCTTAACAGGACCGTTAATTATACTTTGTCGTTTTTTTACACACATTTATAGAGTATCTTTTTTTTTTCAGGAATAATTCGGGTTCAGGAACCTTTGGACTTTGAAACCATTCCAAGTTACCTGATAACTGTAAGAGCCATCGACACAGTTACTGGAAAATATGCTGATGTTGAAGCTTCCATTACTGTCTTGGATAGGAATGATCACCGGCCGATGTTCTCCAAGAACTTCTATAACATCTCCGTGTCGGAAGCTACAGCAATAGCCACTCCCATTCTACACATCGAAACTACTGACGAAGATACGGGGAACAGTGCTAAAGTCTCCTACCGCTTAGAGGATTCCAACGGAAGCTTACCTGAGAACTTCTTCATGGAAAATGACTCCGGTGTTCTCATTCTGCGAAAAGGATTGGATAGAGAGGCAGAAGGATCTCATCTGGTGAAAGTAGTCGCCACTGACGCTGGCACAACTCCACTTTCATCTTCTGCCTATGTTCTCGTCAATGGTGAGCGAATGGATTGAATATATTTGTACAATTTCTTTTAAAATCTAAACTGTAATTAGCTAATTTATCTCTTCTTACAAATATTTCTTCCGTTTCAGTTTTGGATATGAATGACAACCCACCGCTGTTCGAAAGACCCTATTACCGGTGTTTGGTATCTCAAGGAGTTCCAAGGAATCATTTCGTGACACTGCTATCGGCGTCTGATAGAGACACGAGTGACGTAGAACATCTAACCTACTCCATCGTCAGTGGCAATGAGGCACAAACGTTCTCCATACATGCCAACAGTGGTAAAGAATTGGAATAAGTGAAGAATCTAATTAGATAGTTTTTTGTACTGCTCTAGTAAAAACTTTTTTGATATTCTGCTGCCTACCATGACCAATATCTAGAACTTTGATATTCCATCCTTGATTGTTATTATAATATTATTATTTACTATCTGTAATTGTTTCGACAGGTATCGTTCGAGTATGGAACTCTCAAAAGCTGATGGACAAAGGCCAGCATCAGCTGAACATTTCAGTGACTGACGGAGTCTTCACCTCTTACACCAGATTAGACATTGACATCAGTCCTGTTAACAACCATTCTCCAGTATTTGAAAAAGACAAATACGAGGCCTTTGTGTCCGAAGGCTTACCTCCGATGACTCAAGTGATACAAGTTTTTGCACATGACTCTGACTCTGGATCATACGGAACGTTTACCTACCATTTTGTTGGTGACGAAGCACACAAGTACTTCCGAATAAATGAAAACACTGGAAACATTTGGACGACTTCTGAATTCGACCGAGAGAAGATAACCTCTTACTCCTTCACTTTGATGGCTGTCGACACAGGTGGTCGAAGTGGATTCACGACATTGCATGTCGTAATATCTGATGTCAATGATAACAAACCCATGTTTACACAGCAGAAGTACAGTGCCATTGTGGCATCTAATGCATCACAGTACGCTATCGTCACTAAGATTGAAGCAACTGATTCAGACACAGGCTCCAATGGAACAGTGTCTTATTATTTCCACTCTGGAACACCAACTGAAACCTTGCAACTGTTTTCTCTTAATGAAAATACTGGAGAACTCTCGGTCAAAAATGCAGGTACTGAACTCGAACCCGGTGGTGTTTTTGAATTCTTCGTTGAAGCTCGAGATGGTGGTGGACTTGGGCAGAAACTTTCTAGCGTGACTGCTGTTTTAATTAGAGTTGTTCCTAGTGACACACCTGTACCTGTGTTTCTCTCTAATGTGTACACGATTGCTGCAGCTGAAAATACATCAGTGGGTAGCGAAATAGGGGCTGTGTCCGCACGCTGGCCAGTAGGAGACTTGGAATATTCCGTGGAATGGGGTGACAATGAAGAGTCACCACCCGTGTCCGTCTCTCCGGAGGGAATTCTCACTCTCAACACCATCCTCGACTATGAAGACAAGAGGAAAATTGTCCTTATAGTAACGGCTAATCCCAAAGAATTGCCTGAGTTGATTGCTACCACTATAGTCATCGTTGAAGTGCAAGATATAAATGATGAAGTACCTGCTTTTGAAAGTATTCGATATTATATATCTGTAGGAGAAAATGTACCTTCAGGCTCAAACATTTTGAAGGTGCAAGCGCATGACTCTGACAGTGGCAGCAATGCTGAAGTGAGGTATCACCTCCATGAATCAAGTGGCAATCATCTGTTGGAGAGTGAGCCACTTTTCACCCTCGATCCTTATTCCGGATGGCTTTCCGTTAACAAAAGACTCGACACCGATGTGAAAACCACATACATCTTGAAGGCAGTAGTGCAGGACAATGGGTATCCTGTTCTCTCGTCTAACTGTACCATTGAGATCAAAGTGAAAGACTACAACGATAATCCTCCAGTGTTTTCCAAAGAACTTTACGAAGGATCTGTGCGAGAAGATAGTGAATTGGGAACAGTGGTTGTGAAGATAGATGTCGAGGACCTGGATTTGAAAAATGAACAACGAGATTCAGATTCCGATTTGGAGAGCATTCAGCGCAATACTGTCCAATATTTCATTACCTCTGGGAACTTGAGACATCAATTTCATGTTCGAAATTCCGGCGAAGTTTATGTCAACAGGCCTTTGGACCGTGAGGACATAAGTAACTATCTTCTTGAGATTACAGCTACTGATGGAACTTACGTTGCTCAAACAAAGCTGAAAATAGCAGTGACTGACGTCAATGGTGAGTTATTTGGACATACTTTGTACGGAAATTTGTGGTAACTTTAACTAGATTTCAGGATTTATATACCAAGTATTTTTTGAATTTACTAATTAACCTCTTTTTCAGACAATCCTCCGATCTGCACGATACCCTATTACTATATCTCAGTTGCCGAAATGGCTGAGGTTGGTTCTGCGCTGCTCCAAGTTTCAGCATATGACCCTGACATCGTGGAGAAACCAAGATACTTCCTCTCTGATTCAAACTCTGATCACTTCATAATAGACCAGGTCTCTGGACACATTTCCTTAGCCAGAATGCTGGACAGAGAAACACAGTCCTCACACTCTCTACTCGTGACTATAAGAGATGGTGTCGAAAACGAGTGGAAGTGCTCTTGTCATGTGAACATTGACATCTTGGATGATAATGACAATCCCCCTGTGTTCAGACAACAGAGTTTCACTGTTAATGTGCCTGAGAATGCGCCTGAGAACAGGCAGTTGATAAAGATTCATGCAACTGACGCAGATGATGGTATCAACAGAGTAATCAGCTATGACCTTAGGGGTGAAGATATCTTCGAATTGGATGACATTACTGGGATACTAAGTGTCAAAGAACAGCTTGATAGAGAGAAAAGAGCCATGTACAACCTCACTGTTACTGCGACTGATCAGGGTATACCTCCTAGGTACTCCTCTGCATCTATATTAGTCTTCGTCTCGGACATGAATGACAATCCTCCCGAGTTCGCCAGTCATACTTACTCCACCACCATTCCTGAGAGTGCCAGAATAGGCACAGATGTGACCAGAGTGCTCGCTAACTCCAGAGATATCGGACAGAATGCAGAGATAACCTACTCTATAATAGGCGGCAACGAGCATAGGAAGTTCACCATCAATCCAAAGACAGGTGTTGTCTCAATACAAGATGTCATTGACTACGAGAGAGCTCAAGTGTACCAGCTCACCATTCAAGCTACAGATGGGGGTCATCCACCCCTCTCTAACCAGGCAACTGTCAACGTAACTGTCACTGACATCAACGACAACCCTCCTGTGTTCATCACCAACTCTTATTCTGCTGTTGTCAGTGAAGATGCTGATATCAAAGAGAGACTAGTGCAGGTATCGTAATGTCTTCCAAATATATATGATCTAGCATTTGACTTTTTTTATGATATACTTAATAACAAAAAAGTGGTCAAAATTTATATATGATGTGAGGAATTGTAAGCTGTTGGTAGTTATTGTTTTCAGTGAAATTTACCATCTCGTTCTGTAGGTGATCGCCACCGACCAAGATGAAGGCAAGAATAGCGAGATAAGCTACTCCATTACAAGAGGAGATCCTAATCAACAGTTCTATGTTGATCCTGTGAGCGGTTGGATCTCAGTTGCTGGTTCTCTTGACAGAGAATCAATGCGTTCTTACACTCTTGAGATCTTGGCTTTAGATCACGGCATTCCACAAAAGTCAGGGATGGTGATGGTGAACATTGATGTGAGTGATGTGAACGACAACCCTCCTGTCTTTGAAGATGTCAATGACGTGTTCTATTTGCAAGTAAGTTTAATTTTTTATATTACAATCATCCATAGGTCAATCTGGAAATTTTGTTTCAAACTAAATACAACTTTATTTTTCAGGATGACAAAGATATCAACTACATGCTACATAGATTTAGAGTTACTGACAGAGACGATGGTGAAGGGGACGATACATCTTACGGTAATGGTCGTCCCTTCATTTTCGAAATAAGGTCAGGTAACTTGAACAATGCCTTCCGAATCACTGAAACTGGTGAGCTACGGACAGCAACTCGCTTCAATCACAAAATAAGGAGTCAGTATCGACTGCAGATTGGGGTTTACGACAATGGAGATTCACCCCTCTATACAGATATATGGATTGATATCAGGGTTAGTTTTGTGTTAATTATGGTACATATTTAAGTTTAAGAAATATAATATTCATACCTAGGTATATTTACTCACCTCCATCATGTGACCATATTATATATACAGCTTCTAATTGTTGTATTTTTATCATTTAAAGGCAATGCATTAATTTTCATTCTATTTTCAGATCATTGAAGAGTCTCAATATCCTCCTGTAGTTCTACCTCTTCAAATAACAATGTTTGTTCAGCCTGACCAATACACAGGGGGTAACTTGGGTAGAGTCCAGGCCTCTGACCAAGATCCTTATGATGTTCTGATGTATCAAATCACGCCACACAGTCACAACGCTCGATATTTCGCCATAGACAGAACCAAAGGAAAATTCAGATCCAAGGGCAGACTCGATGAAGGTATTTACTCCGTTAACATCACAGTGAGCGATGGCAAGTTCGTAAGTTTTGGTCACATCACCGTAGAGATGGTAGATGTGTCTGACGAGATGCTGAAGAATGCTGTAATCATCAGATTTGCCGGTGCTTCCCCCGAGAACTTTGTTTTGAGTCACCGGAGAGTCTTTCACCGTAGTATCCGAAGTATTCTCAACGTGAAATCCAGGGACATAATCATTCTTGGAATCCAGAAAGTGCCAGCGAGACATAAAAGAAATGCGGGTAAGAGAAATATGCAGAGTCTCATGTCCAGCATTGAAGAGGAGATTGACGTACTCTTCGTGGTGAAGAAAGGTAGTGCAGGATTTCTGCCCAGGAATTTTGTTCGCAAAAGAGTTATGTCCGAAATAGATAACATAGAGAGGTCTATGCGTCTCAGAATAGTCAAAGTTGCTGAGAATGAATGTCAGAAGACCATATGCGCTAATGGTTACTGCGAAGATCAAATCATTCTTGACGATGACCAAGTACTGATCAGTGCTAATACCATGAGCTTCGTGTCTTTGAAACATCACCATAATGGGGTGTGTATTTGTCCTCCCGGATACGCAGGTCCAATTTGCGATAAAGTGATCAACAAATGCGCATACCAGCCGTGTCCTTCGTACAAGGAGTGCAAGCCAAACTTGTCCTCTTTAGGCTACTCCTGCGACTGCCCTGAAGGTTTGGTTGGTGCCACTTGTTCTCAATCCAAAGCTAGCTGCGTTGGTAGGGAGAATTCTCCCTCGTGTTATGTGTCACGATCACCCCTCTCTTTCAAAGGCAAAAGTTTTGCTCACTATCAACTGCACGTGCCCATCGAGAGACACTTCTCCTTCTCAGTCTGGTTCAGGACTCTCCATTCTGCAGGAAGTATTATGTTCACTTCGGGCAGATTGGACTATGGAGCTCTTGAGGTAAGGAGTATTCTATTCATAATATTGTAAACATACTCAATTTATAATAAACAATTATTTTCATAAAGGGTCATTATCGGCTCATAGTTTTGTTAATATTGTAACACTTATGTTTTGATATCTAAAACAACCATTTCCTTTTCAGTTGTCAGAAGGCAGAGCCGTCTATCGATGGGATTTAGGCAGTGGTATGGGGTACTTGAAAGTCCTCTCACCACCATTGAACGACTCTCAATGGCACCACGTCTTTCTGGAGAGGATTGGTAATACTGTTAGACTGTCAGTAGACAATGTGTTCAAGAACGAAGCCACTTCTCCAGGATCCAATGAAATGATGAACCTTGAGACACCGGATCTGTATCTTGGTGCTGAAATTCGCTCTTGGCTTGCTAGTAATGATCCACAATATGGATTCGTAGGCTGTCTAGATGACCCGAGAGTCTACGACTCACAGCTACCAGTTACTATGACAACATCAGCAACTGCGACTCTCATTCGACTCACGCAAGTGACTCAACACTGTTACGAACCTCTAATCTCTCCTGGTGTTTGTGGCTCTCAACCTTGTGCCAATGGAGGAACTTGCATCGGAAAAGAGAATCACTTTCAGTGCCGGTGTCTGTCTAGATTTACTGGCAGGCGATGTGAGATTGACTCAGACCCATGTGCATCATCCCCCTGCCTTAATAACGGCAGGTGCACTAACGTAGGTGAAACTTACATATGCCATTGTCCTCAAAAAGTCTCTGGGAAGAGGTGTGAAGACAAGTACTGCCATGAGAACCCTTGTCTCAATGGAGGAGTGTGCGAGGAGGGAATTTCCGGTCCTGTATGCAAATGTAGAGGATTTGTCGGTCTCAACTGCGATATTGACATCAATGAGTGTGAAAAGAGTCCTTGTGATAAGGGAGTTCGGTGCATCAACACCTTGGGTGGCTACAGGTGCGATTGTCCCCCGGATGTACCTGGACTGAACTGCACTCCTAAGGATCTCCCGTCAGTGTTCCTCTACCACAAGGTAAGTAACAACTAACAGCTAATTTTTCACCGCATTTCTTTAATCACACTCAGTTTGCTAAAAACATATTCCATTAAGTTGTACCTTCAAGCGCTTATCCTCTCCCCCAGGCTATCTACATCGTTGGTGGTATTTTGCTTTTACTCCTGCTCTTGATGGCTATTTTGCTCACAATTTACTGCGTTCGTCGCCGTCGCCGTAATCATCAGGAACCTGTGTGTGATCCCAATGAAATGCCCTTAAAACCTAAAACTCACGACCAGGGCACTCTCTACAGACCTTCTAAACTCGGAGACCAGGATGACCCAATGGTAAGAGAACGGGGCATTTTGAATAACCTTCACCGTTACAGGTTGAAAGACACTTTCACCTTTACATTAGTAACCTTAACATGTGAGAATGTTCAATTTACGATTTCAATGTTCAACTCAATTTTGAATTCCTCAGGTGTTTGTATTTTTTCTGTATTCCTCGATTTTTGTTTTGTAGAATAGCTAAAAGACACGTTTCTAAAGTAGTTGATTTGAATTTATTGCCTTTTATTCCTAACACCCAAAAACTAACACCAATTTTAAAATTCCAATATTGATGTGCACGTTGTTCTTTTTTTTGTGATATTTTAGTAGATTTATTTCATTGTAACATCCTTGTTCACTGAATAAAGTCACCATCCCCAAATAATCTCGTATACAGTGATAAAGAGCGCTGATGAAGTCTAACCCTCCTACATGAGCTTTTCTTTGCCTTTGCTTATTTTGTTCATTCTCCACAGCCCCACAGCTCTTTCCTACCCCACGGCCTTCATCCTGACCCCCTGTATTCCTCTCACCACCGCTACCCATCTAGGGGCGGCAGTGGAGGCTCTCCTGAGCCCGTTTACATGCCCCTCAATAACTTCGACACCATCCCTAGCTACAGTCCGTCACCCAAGCACGATGTCTTGGTTTCTCATCACAACATCACCAAACCATCACTGTGTCAGCACAACACATTGCCACATCACTCATCACTAGCTGCCACATCACCCAAATCTGTCGGGGGGGATGGGGGTGGAATGAAGGTTCCTGGAATGGGGGTTAGGACTCTCCCTCCTGGAATGGTGGCTCCATCTTCAGCTGATTCTCAGATTTATAAAAAGCAGAACTTGGGTCACAACCTGAAGGAGGCGTACTACGAAGGAGGGAAGATACCCAATGGTCAGTGCTTCATTAGCAGTTAGAACTTAGGTTCTTCTTACAGTTAGTATTTAGCTGCCATTGCTTTCGGTACTCTAATTACAGTATAAGTAGTAAGGTAACAGCAAGAAATCTATTTACAGTAAGTACTTAGGAAACAGTAAGTACACTAT
Source organism: Caprella mutica (assembly GCA_947561585.1). Lineage (NCBI taxonomy): Eukaryota > Metazoa > Arthropoda > Malacostraca > Amphipoda > Caprellidae > Caprella > Caprella mutica. The sequence continues at coordinate 221,970 of CANNZV010000154.1, forward strand.
TTGAGTATTTATAGTAACTAGGTACTTAGGTATCAGTTCTCTATTTACAGTAGTGACTTAGGTATTATTACTCTATTTACAGTAGGTACTTAGGTATTATTACTCTATTTACAGTAGGTACTTAGGTATTAGTACTCTATTTACAGTAGGTACTTTGGTATTAGTACTCTATTTACAGTAGGTACTTAGATATTAATACTCTATTTACAGTAGGTACTTAGGTTTTAGTACTCTATTTACAGTAGGTACTTAGGTATTATTACTCTATTTACAGTAGGTACTTAGGTATTAGTACTCTATTTACAGTAGGTACTTTGGTATTAGTACTCTATTTACAGTAGGTACTTAGATATTAATACTCTATTTACAGTAGGTACTTAGGTTTTAGTACTCTATTTACAGTAGGTACTTAGGTATTATTACTCTATTTACAGTAGCTAGGTACTTAGGTATTAGTACTCTATTTACAGTAGGTACTTAGGTATTATTACTCTATTTACAGTAGGTACTTAGGTTTTAGTACTCTATTTACAGTAGGTACTTAGGTATTATTACTCTATTTACAGTAGGTACTTAGGTATTAGTACTCTATTTACAGTAGGTACTTAGATATTAATACTCTATTTACAGTAGGTACTTAGGTTTTAGTACTCTATTTACAGTAGGTACTTAGGTATTATTACTCTATTTACAGTAGGTACTTAGGTATTAGTACTCTATTTACAGTAGGTACTTTGGTATTAGTACTCTATTTACAGTAGGTACTTAGATATTAATACTCTATTTACAGTAGGTACTTAGGTATTATTACTCTATTTACAGTAGGTACTTAGGTATTAGTACTCTATTTACAGTAGGTACTTAGGTTTTAGTACTCTATTTACAGTAGGTACTTAGGTATTACTACTCTATTTACAGTAGGTACTTAGGTATTACTACTCTATTTACAGTAGGTACTTAGGTATTAGTACTCTATTTACAGTAGGTACTTAGGTATTATTACTCTATTTACAGTAGGTACTTAGGTATTAGTACTCTATTTACAGTAGGTACTTTGGTATTAGTACTCTATTTACAGTAGGTACTTAGATATTAATACTCTATTTACAGTAGGTACTTAGGTTTTAGTACTCTATTTACAGTAGGTACTTAGGTATTATTACTCTATTTACAGTAGGTACTTAGGTATTAGTACTCTATTTACAGTAGGTACTTTGGTATTAGTACTCTATTTACAGTAGGTACTTAGATATTAATACTCTATTTACAGTAGGTACTTAGGTTTTAGTACTCTATTTACAGTAGGTACTTAGGTATTATTACTCTATTTACAGTAGCTAGGTACTTAGGTATTAGTACTCTATTTACAGTAGGTACTTAGGTATTATTACTCTATTTACAGTAGGTACTTAGGTTTTAGTACTCTATTTACAGTAGGTACTTAGGTATTATTACTCTATTTACAGTAGGTACTTAGGTATTAGTACTCTATTTACAGTAGGTACTTAGATATTAATACTCTATTTACAGTAGGTACTTAGGTTTTAGTACTCTATTTACAGTAGGTACTTAGGTATTATTACTCTATTTACAGTAGGTACTTAGGTATTAGTACTCTATTTACAGTAGGTACTTTGGTATTAGTACTCTATTTACAGTAGGTACTTAGATATTAATACTCTATTTACAGTAGGTACTTAGGTATTATTACTCTATTTACAGTAGGTACTTAGGTATTAGTACTCTATTTACAGTAGGTACTTAGGTTTTAGTACTCTATTTACAGTAGGTACTTAGGTATTACTACTCTATTTACAGTAGGTACTTAGGTATTACTACTCTATTTACAGTAGGTACTTAGGTATTAGTACTCTATTTACAGTAGGTACTTAGGTATTACTACTCTATTTACAGCAGGTACTTAGGTATTAGTACTCTATTTACAGTAGGAACTTAGGTATTAGTACTCTATTTACAGTAGATACTTAGGTATTGGTACTTTATTCACGGATAGTACTTTTGAATCAGGTACTTCATGGTAGATATTATTATATGTATAGTTTTAAACCTTTTCAAATTTTGTTTGTGTTTTTTTTTGCGATTTATTTAATTGTTTTGACTAGTGTGGGATTTTCTTGAGATTTGAATAATAAACAATAAAAGAGCTAATTATTTAATCTAAAGTCAATCGTGAGTGCAGTCACCTGTACTTGTGTTCCTTTTCGTCACATTCCTTGCTAATGACTGCACTCTCAGAGTAGCTTCTCTGCATACATGAGCTTTGTCACAGACTGGTGGTAGGTGACTTCGGTAATGAAGCCACTTTCCTGTCTGACTGTTTTTTCTAAGTCATTTGTACTTCTTTGAAATTGAATGCCTTTGCTCAATTGATTATTGGTTTTTATTTTAGACTATTGTAGATATTTTAATATAATAACCTTTTAGATTTCACTTTTTATTTAGTTTACGCCTCCACTACTTTTGCTTATATAATTGCCCTATATCTCATGCTTAATAGCTTCAATAAAATCTAATAACCCATTTAGAATTCTATAGATTGAACAAAATTACTCCCGAACTGTTGTAATTTGGATTAGGTAACGCTACTTGCAGTTTTATATGACAGCGCTAAGGTTTTCAAACTTTCACTCTTCAATTCGAGGTCTTAGATTTTTGTTTAGATAGACTTGCAGGCTTCATTTGCTATCACCTCTTCATTTTCCTCTTCCATCCGTTAGTGCAGTCACCGGTGCTTGTGTTCATTTTGTCACACTTTTTGGGTAGTGACTGCATTCGCGGAGTAGCTTTTCTGCATCCATGATCTTGTCACTGACTTCTGGTAGGTGACTTGGTTTATTTAGCCATTTTCTTTTCTGCCTTCTTCTTCCAGTCCCTTGTATTTCATTTACATTTGACATCTGCCATATAGCCTTGGGTTCCGAAGCAGAAGTTAAACTCCTAATAGAAATTCTATTTAATTTTTGTAATTTAAAATAACCTGTAAAATTGTACATTCAGTTGAATTGAGATGCATCATCATCCACCAGCTCACATTTCACCACCTCATTGATAAAAGAATGACTTGCACACATTAACAGCGTGATTTGTAACCAGCACACGAGTTCTTTTGTATGTCTGACTGACTAATTCTCTGCACTGATTCAGATGGAAAGTTTTCCGGAGGTGGGTATAAGCTGTGTTCCAAGGACACCTCTCCAGCAGATGATGTGAGCCTTAGGTCTTGCACCTCAGGTGACGAAATGCCAGGTTAGGAATGGTTTGGAGGAGGAACTCTTGGTAGTTTCATTTATGTAAAGGGACGTTTGTACGGGCAATCACGGCAGAGGTAGTGCATGGAACTGGAAATCACCAGTCACAAGATTGTGGGCTAATTTCGGCTCTATAGATAATAGAAATCATGGAAATCTCGAGCCTACATCGTCAGATCTCTTAGTAAATGGTCTACTTGATGGATCTAGGAGCTGTTGATAGGAAATTAGCTCACAATCATGTGAAAAGTAGTTCCTGCCCCTTTAACCTCTGCGTCGTGATTGCCCGTGGAAACAGTCCTATAGAGGTAAATATCTCGACATGAACCATTTCTCCAGTTTTCGGTAGTCTATGGTTAGCTATCACATGGCCATTTGAAATCTGGGAAATATCTCTTGTCGATTTATTCACCACTTACATAGATGTTGTAGATGGGAAAAGGCAATTGCTTTACATTTTAATGTAATACTCTACTAATGAATCTTGGTGCTTATAGTTAAGTTTCAGTGCTGGATATTTTCAAGTGTGTCGTAGTTTCGGAGCGCTACCTAGTGGTGTAACTTGGTATATAATCTCAGCATCGTGAAATCTGCATGTCATTGCTGGCTCATTTGAATGACACTCTATATTAACTATATTTTAAACAGCTAACATCTATTTTAGAATATCTTGCAGGACAAAATTGTCAAATTTAATGCATGGTTTGATCTTACTAACATACGGCTATAACATTTCTTCGAATATTAAGGATAATGTGTTTTTAGTGTGTGGTTTAATTTGAAGATCAGGAACTAACTCTCTCACTTGGTTTTCTCAGGTTGGCTGTAAGGTAACTACCAAAACATTTTCACCATCAATCACTTCACCACACTTCCCATTTTATCCTCAATCCTTCGGCCTAATAATTCGTACTAAGTGGATTGTATGCATGTTTTACCTGATAAGAATGTTGTACATAGTGTTTGAACACATTTACCTCTTATTGCATGTTATTATTAGCTTATTATTTAATATATAATATTAGTAGCTGTTATTAGTAATGTTGATTTTTGCAAAAAAAATATTATTTATTATATATCGCTCTATGTATTCAAATGTTATATTTTTTATATATCCTTAGACCGCTAAATGGGGCATTTTCCTTTGACCACTAAATGGGGGATTTTCTTTTGACCACTAAATGGGGCATTTTCCTTTGACCACTAAATGGGGCATTTTCCTTTGACCACTAAATGGGGCATTTTCCTTTGACCACTAAATGGGGCATTTTCCTTTGACCACTAAATGTGGGATTTTCCTTAGACCACTAAATGGGGCATTTTCTTTTGACCACTAAATGGGGGATTTTCTTTTGACCACTAAATGGGGGATATTCCTTTGACCACTAAATGGGGGATTTTCCTTTGACCACTAAATGGGGGATTTTCCTTTGACCACTAAATGGGGCATTTTCATTTGACCACTAAATGGCGGATTTTCCTTTGACCAATAAATGGGGGATTTTCCTTTGACCACTAAATGGGGCATTTTCATTTGACCACTAAATGGCGGATTTTGCTTTGACCAATAAATGGGGGATTTTGCTTTGACCAATAAATGGGGGATTTTGCTTTGACCACTAAATGGGGGATTTTTCTTTGACCACTAAATGGGGGATTTTGCTTTGACCAATAAATGGGGGATTCTGCTTTGACCAATAAATGGGGGATTTTGCTTTGACCAATAAATGGGGGATTGTCCTTTGACCACTAAATGGGAATTTTATTTTGACCACTAAATGAAAGGTTTTTCCTTCAAGGGACTCATTCGTTCCATAGATTACACTAAGCCATCTATTTGCCTATTTACGGTCTCTCTCCCCACCAGGATACCACTGGGACTGTTCAGACTGGGCCCGATCTTCTCAGAACCCTCTGCCAAACATCGTGGAAGTACCCGGAAGTGAACTCCCTGACGCTCTCTCCTACCACTCAAACGAGTCAAATGAGTCCATCCCCCAGCAGGAGACTCACAACATTCACGCCGCTAAGCCACCAGGTAACTTGGGCCAATGTCACCATCATGGTCATCCAGTATGACACAGAACTTCTTTCTTTTGATTCATATTAGTTATAATAAATTAGTATATAAAATCAAAATAAGTCACTGGTACATCCACTAATATGATAACTGCGCTGTTCTCTCGGATACTCAATAGTAAAGTGTACTTTACCTAATAGTAAAGTGTATTTAATAGTAAACTGTACTTTACTTAATAGTAAAGTGTACTTGATAGTAAATTGTAGTTTACCTAATAGTAAAGTGAGCGCCGTTCCAACTCAGCTTATAAGCTAAATATTCCTATGTTATTCGTACGGGGATAAAGATCAGGTCCACTAACATCTGTATAGCTGACGATTTAATCTTGGAGAAATCTAATTCGATATTTGAATACCTAATATCTAACCGCACTTATTAGTGTAAAGGTTACTGAAATTATTTTGAAATAAAGAAGTTATTAGTTGTTTAAAAAATTTAAGAAGAAATTATGAGTTGTTTAAGAAATTAAAGAAGAAGTTATGAGTTGTTTAAGAAATTAAAGAAGAAATTATGAGTTGTTTAAGAAATTAAAGAAGAAGTTATGAGTTGTTTAAGAAATTTAAGAAGAAGTTATGAGTTATTTTCTGCGGTCGTTTTCACATAAGTGGCTCAGTTACTGTCGCTTCTAGTGGTTGTGTGTTGTTTTTCTCGTCTCTTTGGGGCAAATGCGGTGCACAGTCACTCGAAACTCTCACAGAAAACATCTTAAATAACTGTCAAGTTTTTATTTATCCAAACTTAATTTCACTAACCTTAATAGTAATTAATGCAATTAGGTTTTCAAATATAGAATTAAAATTATCCCGAGATTAAGTAAATCGTCAGCTATACTGATGTTAATGAAGCTCATTTTTATCCCCGTACGAATAACATGGGAACATTTCGCTTATAAGCATTGTTGGAACGGTGCTCACTTCGCTTTGGTGGTCTATTAGGTTCACAGTACTCGGAAAGTGGGTGTTAACAGAGGTCATGATAGGTCAATGAGTATTTATAATATAACAGATTGATTCAGTGAACTACGTTACCACGCACTTCACGGTAACTGTGAGTGTCTGGTAACTGAATGATTGCTGTGTCAAAGTTCTATTTTGTTGATTAGAAAGTAGCTATTTCGTTTATTTAATTTCCTCTGTTCCTTAGTGGTGAAGCCAGTGAATCCCGAGAGAGACATGGACACTCTTGCTGTCGATGATATGACGAGTGACTGCGGAACCGACTTTGACTTAGACTCTAGACCAGATCTAGAGCCTTCTCACAACATCGCAGAGTCTTGCCTAGACCTCGGCAACGAGTCAGACACCTCCCTCTTCGTGCCTCAACCCCACAAGTAAGGCGCCACTCTTTTACTTTGTAGTTAATAAGCAAACTAAGCCAGAAATATATTGGGATTCATTTCAAATAATGGTCAGGATGTTTCATGATATTTTTAATTTTTCTAGGTACAAGTGCCACCCGAATCAATACCTACCTCGCTATCACGCCGGTAGCGAAACAGAAGCGGAAGAAGAGAGAACCAAGTTACTCAATAACGATCCTTCTTCACCAAAAACCTCCCACAGTTTCATCCGATCACCACCATCATCTTCATCACTCAATGTGGGTTCATCACCATCAGCTAAGTCACCCAACTACCGATCAGCGTTCAGACCTAGCAATCTGTACCGCCCCTCGGCTTCTTCACCCAATAGCAGGAGCCAGGCCTCTGCTTTCCCAAGGACGAGCGTTAGGCAGTCTCCTAAGTCTTCCAAAAGTCCTTCAGATGCATCCCAACCTTTGCGATCTCCTACGAGTTACGTAGTGCGGAACAACCGGCGCTATGCGGGAGGTGACCTACCGCCCGCTGACGTGACCAAAGCCAGAGCACCGAGTGGTGTCAACGGTGATGAGTTTGAGGTGATGTCCCTGTGCGGTAACACCACAAACACCGACCAGCTCAACACCTCCGCCTCCGACCTGGAGAACGTGTGTGAAATTGAAGACTCTGAGATTAACTCAGAATTTGAAAACTGAGAAGAATATCTCTTGCGAGGTTAGTTCCTTTTTGTTGATAAGTAAATACATATATGTGATACATTGTATAGTTATTTCATTTCTAAATAGTATGTATAGTATAATGTAATAAATCTAACTGTATATAGACAGTCAGGGAGAATTAGATGATAATATTGATACTCCATGGTGCCTAACTAAAAGTATTTTGTGAATAACTTAGAGATGTATTTAAAGTCGACCATATTTGTATTTTGATATTAAATCGTTAGCAACATTTACATTTTATCTTAGATATATAACAGCCAATTTAACCTCTACTATTCGTAAAATATACGGTGATGCATTCAAAGTACTATTAGGGATTTGTGTAGCGACATTTTGAATTTTCTCTCGGTTGCTATTTGTCTAAATTTTAATTTTAATCTTAATTTAAAATATTTAAACTAGTCGGGGGAGAATTTAGTTTTTAAGCATTTTTTTAATTAGGAAACTTTTACAAATTATTTCTACCCAACCAAGTACCTAACTTTTTAATGTTAGACTTAATTTGAAACAAATTATTATTTTTATAAGTTGATTAGATCGTTGGTTGTTGCTCATTTGTTTTTTTTAAGTTGGTGTGGGTGAGAAAGAATGAAGTATACTAAGTTACCATAGGGTTTGTTACGAATTGTCGCACAGTTCCACATATGGAACTGTGCGACAATTCGTAACTTACAACAAAAAGAATTTTTCGTAATCTCTCTTTCACTAGATTCCTTCTAATTCACCTACTCCTCATCTCTATTTCATTATTTATTTTAATAAGTGTATGACGTTATTTTGTACAGTCCTGTAATATAGTTTGAGAATATGTTTTGAATGTATTTATTCTCTATCTCTCCTGTACAAACTCTTAACATGTAATTAGTTTCATTTAATTTTCACTCTATAAAATTCTCTGCTATTAATTATAATTATTTGCTTTACTTTATACATTTTGTAAATAAATGTTAAATAACTATAATTGTTTTTATTCTTCATTGAGATGTGATTAATATATCTTTAGTTTGTTGTTAGAGAGGCAATTCGAGACACTGGGAACTTTTATATCTAGGGGTCCTAATGGACCCCAACAAGCAACTAATATATCTAATTACCAGCGCCCATGCTAACATCTAAAATAACTATGTACGGTCACCATTAGAACCCTTAACAAATTTCTGATATAACTGGGTACTTTAACCTTAATCGGTCTGTCAAAATTTAGATCTCTTAAGAACCAATAGATATTGGGGCAAGTCATTCGTTACTTGGGAGTTTTGGCTGCACATAAACTGAACATTTCTGCAACGAACACTTTTTGGGAACTGAAACGAGGAATTGTATCATATGTCCTTTCCCATAAGTTCCTTGGGAAGAGAAACAGCCTTATTCCTGTATTGAAGAAAAAGAGCCTCATAGGGTCCCTATTTTAGAGGCTATCGAAAGAGGGGCATCTTATACTCCCTATTTTAGAGGCTATCTTGCAGAGTTTCATTAGTTAAGAATTAGTAATATGAGATAAAGGCAAATGGATGCTTTTACCATTTAATACCAAAAGATGTTAATTGATTAAATGAGAACGACATACTCGAACTTTATTTAGTAACAATTGTTAAGATAAAGAAAGGAATATACAGTTTTTTTCAGTACTGAAATGTATACACAGTATACGGAAAATGGTTACTAGAAACATTTCGGAATACTAATATAATTAGAGGATCTAAATCATTAGTGCCTAACTTGAACTCTATTAAAAACAAGAGACACCCGCGAACTTAGATCCTCTAATTATAAACATAAAGTCATCCTACTTGTACTAATTTTAGTAGGGGTTTAACGTCTACTTCAGCCCTATCGCTGACGTCAAAAGGAAATGAAATACAAGGGACTGGAAAAAGCAGTCAAAAAGAAATGTGGTTCCATGAACAAAGTCACCTACCACCGTCGGTAACGATTTTATGAATGCAGAAAAGCTACTCCGTGAATGCAGTCACTTACCAAGGAATGTGACGAAAAGGGACACAAGCACCAGTGACTACAATCACGGATGGAAGAGGAAAATGAAGAGGTGGTAGTAAATGAAGCCTACCTAACACGAAAATCTAAGACCTCGTAGTTAAAGAGCATAACCCTAGCGCTATCCTCTAAAACTACAAGTAGCGTTAAGAAAATGGTAAAAAAAAAGTTGAAATCCAAATTACAACAGTTTGGCGCTCAAGGGACGCCACACCCCTTCTCTTTCATTCACCACAGACAGCTTCAGGATAGAGCCCCTGGGGACCATCCTACTTGCAATTAATCAATAACACAAGTGGAAACATAGACTTACTATCTGTACCATTTGTCCGAGAAATAGAGTAGCCCTGACTATTACACTCTCGCAAGAACACACTCATATAAAAATATATCTGATAAGTAACTAATTCCTAGTAGAGAAGTTATACCTATAAGAATACTATAATGATGAAACAATTAACACATACACCTTAAAATCATTATGAAGAGACGTATATTACCATAGAATTTAACCGTCCACACTTCAAGTTAATTAATAATTGTTCACAATTACAGTCTGACATTGTTTTGATGTTTCATTAATGAAAATCCATCCTATACACCTATTGACAAAGAGAAAATGAGGGTAAGTTACGTATTCCTGAACAGTTACACATATCCGTACTTTTGAGTGTGAAGATATTTTAAAGTTCTATCAAACTGCTAGTATATTTTTTTAAGTTTATGTACCAAATTATGTAAAGGTTGAAAAACGTAACTTCATCAATATCAATTACTAACATCAGTTGAATCCATTCTATAACTAATCAGAAGTCCTTCACTACAACCTGCTTAGTAAGTGTCAATAGCGAATTAAAATTACATATCACAATTCTTTCTTAAATTAGACAAAACACACAAAGTTCGAGAGAGTCTGAACCTGAAGGTAAATGTGTTTAAGTTAGCACATTCTATCAATTTGTAGATACATTCAATGTGACGATTGTGAAATAATTTTGAAAGTTATGTGTGAGGCGATACACAATCTCCTGCAATATACAATATCATTATATCTTGATAAAGATAACAACCGAATTTGTTATTTTAAATACCTTTGGTATCACTTTATATTAATCGACTAGTTTAGGTGACCTAAAGTTAAACTTATTTTAGATTGGCCTCTGTGACCTGAAACTTAAAAATACTATTACGTAATACTTGGAGGAGAGAGCTCTCAACACTTTTTGAAGCAAAATGCTAATTAGAATTAGTCATCAATATTAGAAGTATGTATAAAAATATACTTAAAATTATATAATTAGCCAATTGTGTTTATCAAAAAAAACTATTCTCACTAACTGGAGTCTTGAGATTTCGAACCCGTAGATTGGAGTTCCAAAATTCAGGTATTTTTGTTGTTAGAGTTGTAGCTATGGTTTGTAGCTATGATTTGTACCACCAGGCAAGTTACTCTGTGCTGAAGGCATAGAAGTACTTCTAGGAATATTCATCATAGGATAGCCTGCGCTCTTGGGAGACCCATTTCTTATTTCGCTTATGTTCAAAGGAATGAAATCCGGACGCTTGGCCGTTTTCGTTAGTGATTCAGAAGAAGAATTCTTGATTCCTTTAGAGTTTATTAACGGTCCACAGCGATGAAAGAAGTCCTTGAGACTACCCATGCTGATTGAATTCGGAAGAGAGGGTCTCTGTTGGCTTTCAGACAAGTAGTTCCAATCGGTAACATTGGAGGTGAGTTTGAATGTACCAGGTAAAGCACCAATTTGAGATCGAAAGCTTTGAGAATTGGGAGAATTGTAAAGTCGAGAACTTGGAATATTGGTACTGTTGAACGCATTGGTCTTTCTGAAATTCATTTTCAGAGGCGTCGATGAATTGATTTCAATAAAACTGTCGGGTTTTCTCTCATCTGATTGGTCGAAATTATCAGAGTAAGATATAGTACCATCACAGGTATTGAAAGTTATAGAAGTTGGACTAATGTTGAGGTGATTGGTGGAAGACTGGGCTAGAGGAGTTCCGGGCATTTCAATGGAACTCGAGTTGCTGATTCTGTTATCTTTGACAGAATTCGAAAGTGGGGACATCTCGTCAATATTATTCATATCCAACTGATTCGAATCACTGAAATCAATACCCTCCTCAACATTCGCCATATTGATCTCTGTGTCATTCCTTACTTTAGGTTCCTCAATATTGGAATTAGAGACGGGAATGAAATTAGCATCAGTGTGCCTATCTAAGGACTGGCCCAGCTGTTCGTAAGGTGGAGACCCCGGTACGCTGCTGTTGGTGTCGTCTATGCCCAGAAGTTGGAGAACCCGATCTTTGTGCGCTAAGACGAAGGCCTCTAACACCGCCACCGGAACATTGATGGGAATGTGCGTTTGTGTTCCCACGTGACGGCAGCACTGAAAATTAAAATCCGAGTTAGCTAATAGTAATAGTTTGATGGTCGTAATGTCCGCCGGCAATTAATCATTTACCTAAATAAATTTGGTATACTTTTTCAGAACTTGGATGTTCTTATGACTTTAATGTAGTTTTTCTTATTGTAACCTTTATTTTGTCAATGTTTGTTATGTTTTCAAAAATGTTCAGAGTTGAAACTAATACCAATTAAGAAAGATTTTAAGAGGCTTATTCCATACCTTAGTTTCTTTCTCTTGAGGTGATAGCGGCTCCTCCGTAGTGACGAAGACACTCGGTGAAGACCTGGTGAAGGGGGACAGGTGCTTCGTGACGTCTATGGCGATTGACTTGGCGGAAGGGTGGACAGGGGAGGGGGAGGCTTTGGTATTCGCGGTTGCTAGTGATTCTAACTTTGACATCACGGAACGTATCTGAAAATAAAATTATATTCAGGAAAAGCATAGAACCAATTATAGACTATAAACCCCACCTTTTGAGTACTCTTTTTAATAATAAGAAAGTCATATTGACCCACCTCTTTAGTCAATTCAGTCACGTGACTGTTCATGTCAGTCACTTGACTGTCTATTTTCTCCAGCTGCAGTCGGGACTGACTTTCTTCCTGTCGTAATTCTTCCGTTGATCTGAAAAAAAACACAGTTACGGCCCACATAAAAAGTAGACTTTCCCACACGTTCACACATATTTCCTTTAACATATCATATTCGAATCTTTAACTACCAAACTTTGATTCATTTCAAAACAGAAGATACAGCTCAATGTAATAGTAGTCAATAGTCTTTGTGTTGCCATGTCTCAATAACCTTAAAGGTCACAATTCAATAACCTTGAAAGTACCTAGAACTTGAAATTCATTTTACCTGCCTCATTTTGAACAAAATCGTCTGGTACACAGAAGTATCAACAGTAGACGAAAAGATAAATTTTACCTGTGCTTACTACTGACTAGTTCTAATTAACTAGTTTACCTGTGGTGCCTTGTGCTTATTAACTAGTTTACCTGTTGTGCCCTAAAATAATAAACTAGTTTACCTGTGGTGCCTAGTTCTTATTAACTAGTTTACCTGTGGTGCCTTGTGCTTATTAACTAGTTTACCTGTTGTGCCCTAAAATAATAAACTAGTTTACCTGTGGCTCCTAGTACTTATTAACTAGTTTACCTGTGGTGCCTAGTGCTAATTAACTAGTTTACCTGTGGTGTATAGTGCTAATTAATTAGTTCACATGTGGTGCCTAATGCTGATGAACTAGTTTACCTTTGGTGCCTAGTGCTAATGAACTAGTTTACCTGTGGTGCCTAGTGCTAATGAACTAGTTTACCTGTGGTGCCTAGTGCTAATTAACTAGTTTACCTTTGGTGCCTAGTGCTAATGAACTAGTTTACCTGTGATGCCTAGTCTTAATTAACTAGTTTACCTGTGGTGCCTAGTGCTAATGAACTAGTTTACCTGTGGTGCCTAGTGCTAATGAACTAGTTTACCTTTGGTGCCTAGTGCTGATGAACTAGTTTACCTTTGGTGCCTAGTGCTGATGAACTAGTTTACCTGTGGTGCTTAGTGCTAATTAACTAGTTTACCTGTGGTGCCTAGTGCTAATTAACTAGTTTACCTGTGGTGCCTAGTGCTAATGAACTAGTTTACCTGTGGTGCCTAGTTCTTATTAACTAGTTTACCTGTGGTGCCTAGTCTTAATTAACTAGTTTACCTGTGGTGCCTAGTGCTAATGAACTAGTTAACCTGTGGTGCCTAGTGCTTATTAACTAGTTTACCTGTGGTGCCTAGTTCTAATATACTAGTTTACCTGTGGTGCCTAGTGCTTATTAACTAGTTTACCTGTGGTGCCTAGTGCTAATGAACTAGTTTACCTGTGGTGCCTAGTGCTAATTTACTAGTTTACCTGTGGTGCCTAGTGCTAATTAACTAGTTTACCTGTGGTGCCTAGTGCTAATGAACTAGTTTACCTGTGGTGCCTAATTCTTATTAACTAGTTTACCTGTGGTGCCTAGTCTTAATTAACTAGTTTACCTGTGGTGCCTAGTGCTAATGAACTAGTTAACCTGTGGTGCCTAGTGCTTATTAACTAGTTTACCTGTGGTGCCTAGTTCTAATATACTAGTTTACCTGTGGTGCCTAGTGCTTATTAACTAGTTTACCTGTGGTGCCTAGTGCTAATGAACTAGTTTACCTGTGGTGCCTAGTGCTAATGAACTAGTTTACCTGTGGTGCCTAGTGCTAATGAACTAGTTTACCTGTGGTGCCTAGTGCTAATTTACTAGTTTACCTGTGGTGCCTAGTGCTAATGAACTAGTTTACCTGTGGTGCCTAGTGCTAATGAACTAGTTTACCTGTGGTGCCTAGTGCTAATGAACTAGTTTACCTGTGGTGCCTAGTTCTTATTAACTAGTTTACCTGTGGTGCCTAGTCTTAATTAACTAGTTTACCTGTGGTGCCTAGTGCTAATGAACTAGTTTACCTGTGGTGCCTAGTGCTTATTAACTAGTTTACCTGTGGTGCCTAGTGCTAATGAACTAGTTTACCTGTGGTGCCTAGTGCTAATGAACTAGTTTACCTGTGGTGCCTAGTGCTAATTTACTAGTTTACCTGTGGTGCCTAGTGCTAATGAACTAGTTTACCTGTGGTGCCTAGTGCTAATGAACTAGTTTACCTGTGGTGCCTAGTGCTAATTAACTAGTTTACCTGTGGTGCCTAGTGCTTATTAACTAGTTTACCTGTGATGCCTAGTCTTAATTAACTAGTTTACCTGTGGTGCCTAGTGCTAATTAACTAGTTTACCTGTGGTGCCTAGTGCTAATGAACTAGTTTACCTGTGGTGCCTAGTGCTAATGAACTAGTTTACCTGTGGTGCCTAGTTCTTATTAACTAGTTTACCTGAGGTGCCTAGTGCTTATTAACTAGTTTACCTGTGATGCCTAGTTCTAATATACTAGTTTACCTGTGGTGCCTAGTGCTAATTAACTAGTTTACCTGTGGTGCCTAGTTCTAATATACTAGTTTATCTGTGGTGCCTAGTGCTAATTAACTAGTTTACCTGTGGTGCCTAGTTCTAATATACTAGTTTACCTGTGGTGCCTAGTTGGGGACAAGGGTTTCAGTCTGTCGCTGGTCCGAGTTGTCCTCTCTCTGGTCCTTTGTATCCACCTGGGACTACCCATGATGTCCTCCTCCATTCTGTGGGAAATACTTAGTTATACGAACACTATAGTATGAATGAGGTGTAAATACTTAGTTATACGAACACTATTGTATGAACGAGGTGTAAATACTTAGTTATACGAACACTATAGTATGAACGAGGTGTAAACACTTAGTTACACGAACACTATAGTATGAACGAGGTGTAAATACTTAGTTACACGAAGACTATAAGAGGTGTCATAATATTTTTTCACACCTGTTGTTCTTAGAGTGAAGCAGAGGTGATCTAGGGGAGGTGCAGCCAGGACTCTTATCATCCTCCTCACTCACTCTCTCCTCATCATCCTCACTGATAGATGGCAGGATACTCTTGTCAGGGATATAGTCCAACTCCTTCTCCTGAAAACAACATTACGGTTATTGGAATAAAACAGAAATATAAGTTTAAAGTTACATTTTCATTATCATACACTCCTCCTTGAGTCATCTCGGAGTCATACTCTCCTCCGTGACTCACCTCTGAGTCATATCCCTCCCTCAAGTTATGAGTCAGGTCATGTTTGATGTCGTTTGCAAATTCCTGCTGGTACTCAGGGTAGAGTTTCAGCGTCTCCACCACCCCCACAATGTTGATGCTCTTCAAGTCACAGTAGGTGAGTGCCTTGACGTCACAGGCAGATTTCACTATTGTGTCGTTACCGTTATCAAGGTGCATGTCTATGTCACATCCAACCAAGTCACCTTTACCTGAAGACACAAATGTAGTACAGTGGAAAGAGCAATTTTGTTTACTATTAATTTAACGTCTGCTTCGAAACTGAAGACCATATCATTGACGTCAAAAGGAAATACAAGGGACTGAAAGAAGCAGTCAGAAAGGAAAGTGGCTCCATGAACAAAGTCACCTACCATAGTCGGAGACCATGCTCATGAATCAAGAAAAGCTACTCCGTGAATGCAGTCACTTACCAAGGAATGTGTCGAAAAGTGGCACAAGCACTGGTTACTGCAATCACAGATGGAAGAGGAAAATGAAGAGGTGATAGTAAAACAACGAAAATATAAATATATCGGATGATGTTGAATTGGATAGTGGTTAGTATTAATTAGTGACTTATTAAGTCTCTTAAAACCCTGTTCGCTGATGATTAACTTTTAAAGGTCCTCTCCAGGCCCGGGGAAAAATGCGTTTATTACATAATATTTTAGAAATATATTTTAGGATCATAAATCTTCAAACTGCATAATATTTGGTTCAGTATATATTTTTTTATATGATTGTAAAGTTTTTAATAGTCTTTGTGTAACAATTAAACGAAACGTGCTATTCTGACGCTGAAGAAAAAGATTGTACACTCTTTGTTTTGATTTCCAATTGTAATTTTATAAACAAACAATGCTCGTTCGGTCTTCGTTTAAAATTTAAATTGTTTCTCGAAGTACATAAACGTTTCTAAAAAAAGTTTCTCTATTTTTATACCTTCAATCAAATTTTTAATATTGAATTGATGATACCTACCTAGCTGACATTCAAAACAAACGGTGTACATTCTTTTTATCTGGACTGAAAATTAGCAAATCTGAAGTTAAATAGCTATTGTAGAGTTTTGATCTTACATTTTTTAAAAGCATATAAAATGAAAAATATGCTTTCAAATTTGATGGGGTTTGCAGCAAAATGATAAGAAAAATTAACCTCATTAATTAAAACAATTAAAATAAGTGCTTGAAGAGGACTTTCATGGGTCGAGATCCATACATCGAACTTGTTGGTATGAAAAGATGAAAAAAGTCTACGGTATCTCACTCACCAAGAATAGCCACCACCATCTCGTTGATCACCACCTCCATTGAGCCGTTGCACAGGTAGTAAATGTACTGCACAGCGTCGCCACGGTGCACAAGATACTCTCCCGGTGCACAGAAGTTGTTCACAATGTTCAGACTGAGCAGCTTCAGACAACCTTTTGGAAAAGGGAATTCGAACATTTTTCGTTAAGTGGAAACATTAAAATGATAAAGCTACTGTTTAAATTATTTTATTCACAATAAGGTAATGCAATTTGATGAGTCAATTAAAAAGTTAGCAAGTTATGGTAACATAAGTAAAGGGATAGCCTACCAATAACTTCCTTTTCAGATTCTGAAAATTAATTCAAAATACTGAGCTGAAGAAATTGTTGAAAGAATACAATAATAGGACAAAGCAGAATCCATTCCTAATCCTTCATGCTCTAAATTAATTTGATCGTGAAAAAAATTGTTCAAAAAGAAATCAAAAAATTTCTGAACTAATATTAGCGCATACATGTGCTCTAAATATGAAAGAGTTCACACGTGTTTATCCGGTCATTTAACGAAGATATCGCAAAAAAAACCCTCTCAAAATACCTTTCTTGAAAGTGGACGTACATGTGATGCCATCTTGCATAAAGAGTTTATGTTACTTTACTGACATCTCCCCGTAACTTCTTATTTTAAATTACGAATGAATTTTTTCCATGTGTCGTGCTACTGATTAAGCTATTTCTCAGTTACATCAATTTATTACACATTTGATCATTTAACAAAAGATGTTGATTATTTGAAGACACTCATTAGAAAAATTAACTGTGAAAAGAAATGCATGAAATATATACAAGGGGGTTGAAATCATTCATTTGGAGCGAAAATGTCCAATTGGGATTCATAAGAGTCAATTGATGAAGAATCCAGGATTCTGTGGCGCTTTTTCAAAATTGAGTGTTAGTTTAAGGTTGCGTTATGAAGATAACTTATGTTCTTCAATATATTTGTTTCGTTAAAAGAGTTTCTGGGAGATTACAGGAAAGTACCGAGCTAATTTATTTCATGTATTTCTCTACCCAGAAATAATATCACGATGAGTTCAACTAATGTAAGAGCACCACTCTATTTTCTACAGTCCCACCAAAGATATTATACTACAACAAGATGCACTACTCTCAACAATTTATGCTTGAAAAAGCGCCATCTGGATTTGAAAGCGGGGGCTACAGAAACAATAACATTTGGTTTCTTTAATAATATTTTAACTTTTATTTCATTCATTAATGAAGATTCTTTTGCTGGAAAATTAAGCTTTACATCGGTAGAATAGATACAGCTAAATTAAATAGAAATAAAGAGATGATCAACACCAAATGTTATTGTTTCTCTAGTTCCCGCTTCAAATCCAGGTGGCGCTTTTTAAAAAAGATATTGTCGAGATTGGTGTATCTTGTTGTAGTATAATATCTTTGGTCCCACCATAATATCTAACAGGGCGTTACCAAAGAAAAGTAGCCAGTTCTTCTATTTACCTGCCTAACTGAACTTTGCCTCAGATAATTTCACGGCAATCTTCCACGCCAAAATATTCTCCAGAAAATTATTAAAAACAGACGGTCTTAGCCTAAATTATGGATTCTTGTTAGAGGAGCGAGTGAGCTTCATTTTAGTTAGAAAATCAGCTGTTATCGAAATTTGATTATTTTATAATATATAAAAGAAAAATGATCAATTAAGTTATATATCATTTAAATTAATGAATAGGTATAATATACTGAAAATATATTAATTTAAAGTTCCTGATCTCCAACTAAATAATAGTGTTTTTAAAGTCAATTTTTTTACCGTATTTATATTATCTAGTTAAGACAGGATTAGTTTGATGGGATTTGAGATAAATTTCACCTTCGCTGAAGGCTTACTGGTCGAATGGTATTAGTTCGACAGATGGGAAGTCAAAAACTGGCTACAAATAAGACACTTTCTACCAAATACATATAAGGGAAAATGCCAAATTATCGGATGGTGACACAGTTTCGACTATATAAGAAAAATATATAACAATCATCAATTATCAATGAGAATTTATTATGCACTTTTTCTTATATGATTTCGAACCGTCCAATAATGCAGAAATTAACCTAAAAAATAAAGAATCCATTTCAGGTAATTTAATAATCAGGTTTAGGTCATTTGTTAATTTTAATCTTAATTATGCCTAATTAAAATTTATGTCTAATTAATATTTTCTCACCGAAAGTTAGCAGTACATTAAGTACAATCTTCATAACAAATATATGGCTGTAAAAGGAAGTTTTCAATCATATAAGAAAAATGTATATACAAAAAAGTATATATGTATATTATAATTGTTATTAAACCTTTTCTAATTGGCTATTTATATTTTCTTTATTAACGTGATTGAAAATTGGAACCGTCCAATAACTTGGAACATAAAAGAAAGTAAATAAGAAAAGAGCTGACTAGAAATTAATATGTCAGTAATAGTCTCCGTTTTATTAAAGGTACGTTTTGCATGCAGCGATTGTTGCGATTATCGCCCACCGATAGGAATACATTGAAATAGTGCTCAGTGATAATCGCTCATTGCAAAATAGCCCCATAGGAATAGCATTGAACTGGGGGGTGATCGCTCAGCGATGATCGCACCAATCGCTGCATGCAAAACGTAACTTTTAGAGCACCAATCACTCACCTTGAGCCGCTGTTTCGAATATTGGCAGAGACAAAATCTCCCGATGAATGTGCATCGATATGTCACCCCGTAACTCTTCGGGAAACTCCTTGAGAGTCTGCGGGAAAAACGGGGCATCAACGGTGCGGAAAAACGGGGCAATTATAAAAAAGATCAATGCAGTTCTACATAGTGAAGGTCTTTATAATTATTTATTTCACACCAAAATAACTGTCAGGTGATAAAAATTATACTTTGTCCAGTACGAGCTTTTTTCTAGAGCAGTTTCAAAAATATCTTGGGTCTAATACGAGGGTGCATAAAACATCAAACAAAAATAGACATCTAAAAATACCCATCAATTTTCAATTGGTATTAAAGGAGAGCCCGGACTTTTAAGATCTATAAAAAAAGGCAATTTATAACATAAAAAAAATAGTGTAGGACATATCAATACAATTTTAGCACTACTAAATAGGGGTATACGAAGTGTAAATTGACATTTTAGTATCTGTATAAAATAGACAGTTTGTGCAGTTAAAATAAAAATATAAAAAACGATAAGATAAGATTTGATAAGGAATTTAATTTTGAGCAGCAAAATAAACTATAAGAATATTCTAGTCACTTTTCTGAAATTAAATAAAACATTTGAAAATAAATTTCGAGAAACAAATTGCCTGGAATTTGGTCGGACGATTTGACCCGGGAGCAATCGGGTCAAAGGTCAAGGTCAAGGTCATTTATAACTCAGGTAAATTATTGAATGGTCAAGTTAATTTATAAGCGGCGGCGAAGGATGCACTCTACGAGTGCCTGTCATCTAGTTTACATAACAGTTTAGACCGATTTTGATTGAATTATTGCGTTCTGTAATTGACCAATCTTATCCGCCCACGGTAGCGAGTTTCCAAATTATTTCATAATATCAAAGTATAATCTTAGGACTTATGGCATTTTAGGACTTATGGCACTTTAGGACTTAAGGCATTTTAGGACTTTATGCCCTTTTAAGCCGTTATTTCATTTTCGAACTTAATGGCATTTGTCAGGGCTCTAATAATAACTTTATATTCATTGACCGCACGTGTCGTTATTTCTGTCATGTCTTATTCCATTGAAAGTGAATGACTATTGATGTCGCAAAGGGTCTTTGATTGAATTATACTGCATATATATTATATATATTACAGTGCTTATATACTATATATAGAGCGAGAAAATGATCTAAGAGGATAGTGATAGGGAAACCTGACAAAATATTATAAGAAATAAATATTTCTAATGATATTGGTGATATAGAATATAGATCTACTATTCATTCACTTGCAAGGAATTATAATTAATTGAATTCATTGCTGGGAGTAGGAATTCGAAAACCAATTAAATAAAGAATCCAATAGATATCAATAATGAGCAATTCTTAGATTGCTTTAAAAATTTTACAAATTACCCTGGGTACACACCCCCAGGATAAGCTGAAAATGTGAGTAAATTTTCATTTGAATTATTCCCATCATCTAGATTAATAAGAGTCAATTCAAATTTTTCTATTCGGCCCAGACAAAATAAAGAAGCTAAGTTTTTCCAGTTAAAACTAGAATAAAGTATTGATGAAGTTACAGGTGAAATAAATAACAACAATCATAGCCTGGGATAGAGCTGGCCTTTCGTCTTACCTAAAACAACTGAATGATTCAATAATTATTTCGATGTGCGTCTTTTTCTTAACTCATTAATGTCCTAAAATTAACACTATTTAATAACCGAAGAGACAAATAAATTCTATCGCTAGTACCTAAAATGACTATTTAATTTTAATGATTGAAATTAAATTATTTGAAACAAGGATTTCATCTTAGAAAATTAAGAACTTCAAGAAAAAACAGTTATAAATTCATTGAAATTCTTTTATCAATGCTTAGGAAGAAATAATGTTTTCTACATTAACAAAAAGCTAATTAACTGATCGACTAATAAAAATATCATAATTTGTTAATAATGAAAATATTAATGACTTCATAAAGCAATTTCTGAAACTCCTAAATTTTTGAAGGAACCTACCTATGTTATATTTTAAAAACCAACAATTACGATTAAAAAGATAGATTTTATCCTAGCCACTGCACAGCCTTTACTATTTACCAATGTACAAATTCCTAGAGATTAATAAACCTTCATTGAAATAAGAAAATGATAGAAATTATATTTCTCGTTTCCAAATGATATGATAGCATCAAAGATTTCTGTGGTGGATCACAAACGTCCATCTTTTCTTGTAGTCATGGTGATCGAATTATCAAAATGGTATTTATAGAAAAGATAAAATCGCCCTGAAGATGAAAATAAAATCTAGAGATTGCAGGAGCAGATAACATTCGATAATTTAGTTGAATGTATTTTGAGGTTAGTTTTGAATACGAAACTTCTAAAGAATAAAAAAAAAAACTCAACAAAATCCAGGAACAGATTCGTCAACTTAGTTTGAAGTATTTATGCTTTTAATTAAATGTATCGACAGAAAATAGATGAATGAATGTTCTTCACTGTAAGAGTTCATCCCTAGTGGAATATTATTTGTATTGACTGTGAATAGATATTGTATGAATGTTCTTCACTGTAAGAGTTCATCCCTAGTGGAATATTATTTGTATCGACAGAAAATAGATGAATGAATGTTCTTCACTGTAAGAGTTCATCCCTAGTGGAATATTATTTGTATTGACTGTGAATAGATATTGTATAAATGTTCTTCACCGTAAGAGTTCATCCCTAGTGGAATATTATTTGTATTGACTGTAAATAGATATTGTATGAATGTTCTTCACTGTAAGAGTTCATCCCTAGTGGAATATTATTTGTATTGACTGTAAATAGATATTGTATGAATGTTCTCCACCGTAAGAGTTCATCCCTAGTGGAATATTATTTGTATTGACTGTAAATAGATATTGTATGAATGTTCTCCACCGTAAGAGTTCATCATTAGTGTAATATTATTTGTATTGACTGTAAATAGATATTGTATGAATAACTGAAAATATTCCAACTATTTTTATAGTCTTTAATTCATCAGAATCTCACAATCTTCTGATATCAGTTCCAAACCTCATTTCAAAATTCTTAAACTACAAAAACCGTTTAACTTCCATCAAACCACAGAGCGAATCCTGTACTAACCAATAAGGAAGATCCTGTTCCCGTAAAAAGGATAAATTCCAATCTCAAAATCTAGCAAATAAAACTCCCAATGACTCCGAAGTGCAAACACCGGAGCAATGGCGGTGAAAAATCCGTTGCTCTGACATCATATTTCACCGTTGGACATTTCAATGACTTTCGAATGGTGTTTGCTTAAGACATATTGACGAACGGAAAGATGTTCTCGTGTTTGTTTGTCTAAATCTTTCCGGACAAAACACGTGATCGTAATCCTCCGCAGACTCTTATTTACTTGGGAAAATATTTAACAGTTAAGACTCTACCCACGCACAAAAACATTGGCACTTCAAAGACAGAATGTTGTGAATATCAGACTGTTAATTTGGTTCATAAAAAGAGTGGGGTAATTGACGGGAAATAGGGTGAATGAGATAACATTTAAGAGTAGAGTCTGAGGGGTAGATTACATTGTAATCTACAACTCATTATAATATAATACATACATTACAATATATTATATACATTATAATATAATCTAGAACGGGCGCTCAGTAAAGCGCATACCTTCAACACCGCTTATAAATGACCTTGACCATCCAATAATCCATGAGTTATTAATGATATTGACCTTAACCTTCGACCCGTTCGCAGCAAAATATAATAATCTGATTCATGGATAATGACCGATCGTCTCACCAAATTTGAGGAAATTTGGTTAAACACATTTTCAGTTATGTGAATAACAAGATAATAAATAAATAAATGCCGCCGAAAACATTACCTTCCAAATCTGTGAAGGTAATTAGAATGATATCCCGTAACTGTTTGCTAACAGCATTCACCTCACTCTAGCAACTCACCTCGTGGATGTCTATGCCGTGGTTCATACTCCACATGGTCTGGAAGTAGTCCTGCATGCGCTGGTTCAACTCCTTTGGTATCCTGTTGAGGGTGAGGAAGTCCTTGAGGTCCCTCTGCTTCGTCTGGTAGAGACTCTTGCGCGAGTACATCCTTTGGATGATTGAAGTCACGTTACCGAAAACAGTGGCGTGCATCAGAGCTGAGGGAGAATGTACAGGGGAATTATTGGTAACGCATTTAGTGAATTGGTAACGCATTTAGTGAATTGGTAACGCATTTAGTGAATTGGTAACGCATTTAGTGAATTGGTAACGCATTCAGTGAATTGGTAACGCATTCAGTGAATTGGTAACGCATTTTGTGAATTGGTAACGCATTTAGTGAATTGGTAACGCATTTAGTGAATTGGTAGCGCATTCAGTGAATTGGTAACGCATTTAGTGAATTGGTAACGCATTTAGTGAATTGGTAACGCATTTAGTGAATTGGTAACGCATTCAGTGAATTGGTAACGCATTTAGTGAATTGGTAACGCATTTAGTGAATTGGTAACGCATTTAGTGAATTGGTAACGCATTTAGTGAATTGGTAACGCATTCAGTGAATTGGTAACGCATTTAGTGAATTGGTAACGCATTTTGTGAATTGGTAACGCATTTAGTGAATTGGTAACGCATTTAGTGAATTGGTAGCGCATTCAGTGAATTGGTAACGCATTTAGTGAATTGGTAACGCATTTAGTGAATTGGTAACGCATTAAGTGAATTGGTAACGCATTCAGTGAATTGGTAACGCATTTAGTGAATTGGTAACGCATTTAGTGAATTGGTAACGCATTTAGTGAATTGGTAACGCATTTAGTGAATTGGTAACGCATTTAGTGAATTGGTAACGCATTTAGTGAATTGGTAATGCATTCAGTGAATTGGTAACACATTTAGTGAATTGGTAATGCATTTAGTGAATTGGTAACGCATTCAGTGAATTGGTAACGCATTTAGTGAATTGGTAATGCATTTAGTGAATTGATAATACATTTAGTGAATAGGTAACGCATTTAGTGAATTGGTAACGCATTTAGTGAATTGGTAACGCATTCAGTGAATTGGTAACGCATTTTGTGAATTGGTAACGCATTTAGTGAATTGGTAACGCATTTAGTGAATTGGTAACGCATTCAGTGAATTGGTAACGCATTTTGTGAATTGATAACGCATTTAGTGAATTGGTAACGCATTTAGTGAATTGGTAGCGCATTCAGTGAATTGGTAACGCATTTAGTGAATTGGTAACGCATTTAGTGAATTGGTAACGCATTTAGTGAATTGGTAACGCATTCAGTGAATTGGTAACGCATTTAGTGAATTGGTAACGCATTCAGTGAATTGGTAACGCATTCAGTGAATTGGTAACGCATTCAGTGAATTGGTAACGCATTTAGTGAATTGGTAACGCATTCAGTGAATTGGTAACGCATTCAGTGAATTGGTAACGCATTTTGTGAATTGGTAACGCATTCAGTGAATTGGTAACGCATTTTGTGAATTGGTAACGCATTTAGTGAATTGGTAACGCATTTAGTGAATTGGTAACGCATTCAGTGAATTGGTAACGCATTTTGTGAATTGGTAACGCATTTAGTGAATTGGTAACGCATTTAGTGAATTGGTAGCGCATTCAGTGAATTGGTAACGCATTTAGTGAATTGGTAACGCATTTAGTGAATTGGTAACGCATTCAGTGAATTGGTAACGCATTCAGTGAATTGGTAACGCATTTAGTGAATTGGTAACGCATTTAGTGAATTGGTAACACATTTAGTGAATTGATAATGCATTTAGTGAATTGGTAACGCATTCAGTGAATTGGTAACGCATTTAGTGAATTGGTAACGCATTCAGTGAATTGGTAACGCATTCAGTGAATTGGTAACGCATTTTGTGAATTGGTAACGCATTTTGTAAATTGGTAACGCATTTAGTGAATTGATAATACATTTAGTGAATTGGTAACGCATTCAGTGAATTGATAATACATTTAGTGAATTGGTAACGCATTTAGTGAATTGGTAACGCATTTAGTGAATTGGTAACGCATTCAGTGAATTGGTAACGCATTTTGTGAATTGGTAACGCATTTTGTGAATTAGTTACGCATTTAGTGAATTGGTAATGCATTTAGTGAATTGGTAACGCATTTAGTGAATTGGTAACGCATTTAGTGAATTGGTAACGCATTTAGTGAATTGGTAACGCATTTAGTGAATTGGTAATGCATTTAGTGAATTGGTAACGCATTTAGTGAATTGGTAACGCATTCAGTGAATTGGTAACGCATTTTGTGAATTGGTAACGCATTTAGTGAATTGGTAATGCATTTAGTGAATTGGTAACGCATTTAGTGAATTGGTAACGCATTTAGTGAATTGGTAACGCATTTAGTGAATTGGTAACGCATTTAGTGAATTGGTAACGCATTTAGTGAATTGGTAACGCATTTAGTGAATTGGTAATGCAATTAGTGAATTGGTAATGCAATTAGTGAATTGGTAATGCAATTAGTGAATTGGTAACGCAATTAGTGAATTGGTAATGCAATTAGTGAATTGGTAACGCATTTATAAGAACTTGTAAGCGTTGTGAATTCGTTTGAACGAATTTATCCATTTTATGATATTCGAGAAAAAGTTTACTAGAATATAACATAATATATACGATGTCTCATTTGAATGGCATAACAATGGTGATATCCTCTAAAACTGCAATTAGCTTTAGATATATAAACATTGGAGAAAAGAAAATATAGACTATCTTATTTACAACAGTATTTGACTGTGAGAAGAGAATTGAAAGATGAGAGAATTAACAAAAATGAATATAAAATACTCCATTCTTCTTCAATTTCATAATTACTTCACACCATCACCCAAAACACAAATCATTTGCCCGAAAGTGTTCCCATATCACAATTCACTCTCTGTCATCCCTTTACTCCAAAGACTGTGTTTCCCATTCCACCAAATCATTCCAGTGAACACTTTGCTGAAAGGTTAACCTTTTTATTCTTTCCGACTGTCTGACCGAATCCAATAGCAATGAATAAAATAGACACTCACTTCCGTGCTATTTACTCAAAAGTCTGCGCTAAAAATGGTCCAATCCTGTTATTTGAATTCCATCTGAAGACTCATAGTGCTCGAATGCTCATATCGAGTCTCTGGAACATCTTCTATTTGACTGAACTACATATAAAGTAAGATATATGTTTATGTGCCGCTGCTGGGATTATTAAAATTGTACAGAAACAGTTTTTGGTTAAAGTGCAGACCAAAATTTAGTAAATAAATAGTTAAATAAGTAGAGGGTTATAAGTCTGATTTAGAAACTAAAGTCTATATCAATGACACGAAGTTTGTATAAAAGGGACTTTGAAGAAGCTGTCATACAGGAAGAGGAAAAGGAAGAGATTGTGAATAAAGCCTATCTAACACAAAAATTTAAGACCTACTAGTTGAAGAGCTTAACCCTAGCGCTATTCTCTAAAACTGCAAGTAGCATTAACAAAAATGATAAACAAGGTAAAAATGTTAAACATGGTAAAAAAGAAAAATGGAAAACAACAGTTCAGAGCCCGAAGGACGCCACCCCTTCCCCTCCATTCACCACAGACAGTTACCTAACTTGGGTAATAAGCATTAAAGTAAATTCCAAAATATCAATTTAGAAAAGTTTTAAATTGCGTCCATTAAATAGACACAGAACAGTATCAGGATAGAGTCCCTGTGGGGTATAAATATCAAATTAATTAATTCCTCATATCGCCCAATAACAAATCCGTTGAAAACAAGTTATTTGGAAACAGGTGCGCCAATTACGCAGGTACCTAATCATTAAGCGATATCGCATATAATGAGACTAATTGCTATAGCCATTAGCCTCTATATAGTAAATAGGTAGAGATGAATTGTGTCCAAAAGACTTTCAATTGCTTTAATG
The DNA here is from genome assembly GCA_947561585.1 of Caprella mutica. NCBI lineage: Eukaryota > Metazoa > Arthropoda > Malacostraca > Amphipoda > Caprellidae > Caprella > Caprella mutica. The sequence goes on from CANNZV010000154.1 coordinate 249,443, forward strand.
AACCATTGCTTTTGTACAAACACAATGCTCACTACCTGCTGTATTTCATTACCAGAATAAAATTTAATGCTGATTATAAGAGTTAAGAGTCTGTTTCAAGTTTCCAAGCTGCAACTCCAAATGTTTTATAAAACTGAATACAGTTCAGAATACAGTAGGTATATTTAGAGGGATTACAGAGCTCTGATCTAACGGGTAAAAGGCAACAAAAGCCTGTTTTTAGAGCTTAGAAACGGAATAAGGAAGTACGGTGAGGCTTCTTCTGAAACCCATTTGTGAGTTTGAGATGAATTTGTGGGTTTAAAATAATCCTAATTCATTTCGAAAAGAGTTTCAACTGTGACAGCACTCCATGTAATTATAATCTACCAAATATAAATAAAACTTGTAATTATATACATTTCAATATTTTTAAACAAGAATTAAATTACACCATAGAGTTATGATAAACTACTCTAGAGAGAGGAAGTGTTACAGCGATTGCAGGACGCTAAGGAAGACGGTGTAAAACCTTATTTTGTTTCAGTTATATCATTTCTCCATTATATTTTGTTTCAGTTATATCATTTCTCCATTATTTTTTGATTCAGTTATATCATTTCTCCATTAAACTGATGCCAGATTGCCAGTCACGTGACCCAAAAATAAGGATTTAAGCGTCCCGCAAGACGCGGTATTATTTTGGCCACTGACTCACCACTTGAATTACACAAATCTATAGAAACTTTCAAATTCCATTAATGCAAAATGGTAGCATAGACACACAAATCGAAATAGAAATTCAAGATGGCGCTGAAAAAGGACCAAGAGATAAGTGATTTATTGTGTTTTTATTAATTAATAGCTTAACTGAAGTTGTTTTAATTGAATTGGAACAAATTTTCAAGAAATTTAACCCCAGGAAAAAAGGTCTCATTTCTTTCTGAGTTTTGAGAAGCGAAATCTAATTAGAAGATGCGGAACTGTCAAATCCTTCTGGCTTCAAACCATCCTCTTGCACCGTAGAGAAAAGTCTTACAAAGATGATGCACATGGCGGAGGAAATTAGAGTGGAGGGGTAGAATAGGGCTTAACTAATTTCATCTGTGAGGCACAGCCTTACTTTAGACCAGTGATTGTTGTTGTTACATTTAATTACCATCTTAATATTATATTTTTTCTTGCACAGGACTTCACATGTTTCAAAAGAGCAGAGCAAATCGGGTTAACTTTTAGAGTCTCACATACTGAGTACCCGGTGTACTAACCAGGGAATGACTTTACTGTTTACACTAGCACGGGAGGTGGCGCTTATGGAGACTAGAATTGGAGTCTCACATACTGAGTACCCGGTGTACTAACCAGGGAATGACTTTACTGTTTACACTAGCACGGGAGGTGGCGCTTATGGAGACTAGAATCGGAGTCTCGCACACTGAGTACCCGGTGTACTAACCTGGAAGTTTATTTTGCACGTATACAAAATATACATATGAAGAACAAACAATTACGTTAAATAACTATCGAACATGATTGAGAAGTGTATATTCAGAACGCTAAAAGGAAGAACCAACTCCAAGAAGATCAGACAGAAGCAACAGATTTCATTTACAGTTTCGAGAGAATCTATGAACAATTTGGAGAGGTTCGTATTCTCTGCAGAGAAAAATGAAGCTGACAGTCAGTCCAATTAGCGTTAGGGACTCCTGTGACAAACAAGAACACAGACTTTCTTCAGTTTGACGGAAAGGAACACGCACATGGAGCCATTACAGACAGGAACAGTTAGAATAAATGACAGACAAGGAGAAGAGAGCTGGTTGTACAGAGGCAGGGTAAGGTCTGAGTTATCGAACTGTACCACATTTCCGATCAAAAAGAAAACAATGCATCAATTATTTAATTTTAATTGATATCCAGCTACAAATTTTTGAAGGAAAATTTCGACAAGTAAAAATTGCAACCACAGCATATTTCATAGCATAATTCTTTTATTTCAAATCTAAATGAAGTGAATTAGTGTAGAGTGTACTGGTGAAAAAAGCGCATATCTTGAAATAAATCTCGCTAATAAAATCAATCAGACTCAAGGCATAGAGCTGCCTAACAAGGTATATGAAATAGGTACTTGTACTCACATCCAATGAGCATAGTCACGATGCTGAATATCTTCTCGTTGTTGGTGTTGGCTGAGACGTTACCAAAGCCAACTGATGTCAACTGAGAGCAGGTGAAGTAGAGCGCCGTCAGGTACCTCTGGGTGATGCTCAGACTGCCCACCGGGATGCGGAACCTCTCTGCCAACTCGTACATCCAACCTCGGAGAAAAAGGATACGGTTATTTTGGATTGAAGTGGGGAGGGGGTGAGTTCCGAATTAGCAACTGGTTTCACATTTTTGATCAGGAAAACTGTATAAAGTGTAAAATAACTAAAATGTTAAATATATTCTTCTTCTTTTTGATCGAAAATGTGAAACCAGTTGAAAACTCGATACTTGCCCTAGAATACAATGGAAAAATAAATTAATTCCTTAATTAGTCCTTTGTTGAGAATTTGAAAACCAACTCGCTTTGTTAATTAGAGAAAAAGGAATAAAAAAGACTAAAGAATACTTTCCGTACGTAATTGACTGTATAAAAATCATAACCAATTTAAAAGAAACATTACGAGGTAACTGAATACTCTCCTTCGATTTAAATAACGCATTGAATAGAGCAAACTAATAAAAAGGTGCATTTACAAATTAAACTAGACTAAAAGGCCAAACAAGAAAAACTGAACATTAAGGGTTAAAAGTTGAACCTTTCCCCCGGATGGCACACATGAACACCATTTGCATTCCCATGAAATATAATTTGCTGTGAGACTTTTAAAGGTCATTTACAGGCTCCGGGAAAAAATGATTTTATCACAAAATATAAAACTAATCATTAATTCGCAAATCACATTGAATTATGTTCAGAATATAGATTATTATACGCTTTTAAAGGTTTTAATGCTCTTTGCGCAACAATTGTACGAAACATTAGTTTAAAACTGAAGAAAAAGATTGCACACTCTTTGTTTTGATTTCCAATTTGAATTTTATAAACAAACAATGCATGATCGGTTTACGTTTAAGATTTAAATTGTTTACACAGCATTTAATATTGAAATCATTATACCTACCTAGCTAACATTCGAAACAAATGGTGTACATTCTTTTTCTTTGGACTGAAAATTAGCAAGTCGGAAGTAAAATAGCTATTGTAAATTTTTGATTATAAAATTCTTTAAAAGCATATAAAATCAAAATATGCTACAATTTTTTTAGAAATTGCATTAAAATGAGAAGAAACATCAGCCTCGTGGATTAAAACAATACAAAAATGCTTGGAGGGGATCTTCAATTAATAAACTAAAAGCAAAACAATTTAAAAAGGTAAGTTCCGAGTTATACAACAGTTATACATTTTCGATCATACAAGAAAATAATATACCTAAAATTTCTCAGTTAAATAATAATGAATATGGTTTTTATTATATTATCGTAAATGTGAAATAGTCCATTTACCCGTAACTTCCCCCACATTACTGAATCACTCCCTCCCCCACATTACTAAATCACTCCCTCCCGCCACTCACTGGTGTTGTTGTAAAAGTCTCCGTCTATCCCCCCGACTATCCTGTTATCCGTCTCATTAAGAGCCATCTCGCCCTGCTCCCTCTTATCCAACAGAGCTATCCATATCCACACACAGGCCAGCCAGTGAGCCACCAGCGTGAAGCAGAGCATGAGCAGGGTGAGCACCATGGCGGTGTACTGACTGTAACGGTCCATCTTCTGCAGCAGCCGCGCCAGCCGCAACAGACGCACTAGTTTCAGCATGCTGATGCGATCTGTGGTCTGAGAGAGAAAACATAGGGGTGAGTTAAGCTATTTCGACCGTTAGTACGAATTTGAAGGAGAAGTAGAGTAAAGACTTCATCTAACGTTGATAATGTTTCTAAGTCGTTTCACAAATATCGGGTAAAGGATATTAAATAGATCCTTTACTCTATTTGTCCTTCATTAGTCACTTATAATATAAATATACTGACAGTTTGATAGACCATGTCACAGTGGGTGCTTATTTTAATTCTTTTAAAAGAAACACAGATTTTACCTCGAATTAACCAATGAATGTGATTTACAGGAATACGCAACTGCACAGATATACGCAATTGCACACGAATACGCAACACTGGCGGTGCCCAAGTTAGACTGGGTATTGTTGGCGTAGTGGTGAACTTTGCCTGTTTGGAAAATAGCCCGCTCTTCACCTCTCTCTTCCAATAGTTTGTGCAGCTCAAATTGTGGGGCACTAGGAGGGACCATAATCAGTGGACGAGCGTATACCACATTGCTTTATCGGGTACCAACTTCTGGTGAGCGGTAATGAGCGCGGTGATGTTTTTTCACCGTTCAAGGAACGCTTCAACAAAGTACTGGCGGTATGACCTGGGCTTCAGGGCATTTGTATATTAAATTTCACAGAAGACAGGGCCTGCTTCGCAAGTACTATCGTGCCTTTAAATATTGAGAAACTGATTTAAAATAATTTTATGCTTCTGTTCTCCCTTGTTTTGAGTATATCTCTCCAATCTTGTCGTCTGCAGCTGCATCTCACTCATTAAGGCTGTTAAGTGAAGCTCTAGGAACCATAAGATTTATGTTACCGGATAGAAGTTTAAATTTACATGCTCGTGGGGATATTGCCAGCCTATGGTTAGTCTTAAGGGTATTCAATAATAACAATCATAGCATGATGAATAATTTCTCTTGCCTCTGTCTCTGTAAGATTTAACAGCTCCTTGAATGATCGGTCGTTCCAGTACTTACGCTAATTTATTCCTATTTTCTGTTGAAAATGAAATAATCTTCCAAATGATGTTTTCATGTGGCAGATACTGATAGTTTTAATACTGTTGCATGCAAGCATGTATTTCTTGCTTGATAAAATAAAGAAGAGGAGGTTACATGCCAATTGTCTGAGGTTTTCTGCATAAATCAGATGTGTGTAACGGTTGTGAAATAGTAGCATCTTGATCAATTTATTTTTTAAAAATGATAAAAGTTTATATCTCTCTTTTTAATTTTATTTTGCTGCTTTTGACCGCCTCTGTGTGTTTCAGATAATAGTTATAAAACTTTTCAGTTACGTTCATTGGCACTTGCTGTTCTTAAGGAGAGTGTTGGTGGGTACAAGTCCCACACTGCCTATTCTCAACACACTGTTATTATGTATTTCTATTCCTGGTCTGTGAAAAAACTCAACTGTATGGAAATACGCAACTGTACGGGAATACGTAACTGTACGGCAACAGGTAACTGCACGATTTCACGTAACTGCACTGCAATGCGTAATCTACCCCTACTAACATTCTAATGTGTCAAGATATAACCCTTAAAATTAAACCTTGGTAAGAGTTTGAGCTTTCACATATTTTACAGACATTTTCTAAATACAAACTTTAATCATTTATCAAACGAAGTTAAATGGCTGTATAAAGTTCTACAAACATCCTAAACCATAAAAATCTGCATAAACAAATTGAAGCAATATCAGATGTTGTTATTGTGAAGTCACTAGCAGATATATTCTAGTTATTGCCACTGCATTAATGTTATTACAACCTTTCAATTGTAAACGAAATAAGTTGCAGAATTGAAACAGAGTGAATGTTGATTTTAAGAGCAGCTTGTAATACGCGACTCCTGTGAAATTGAGTTAATTCCAACCGGAATACGTATTCCCACTCCTGGCAAACAACATCACAGCTTAATTAGCATTTTTATGAAAAGGAACACCAGAAAGAAAACAAGTTTGAGAACACGAAGGACGACAACACTGTTAGCAAAGCTTTGAACCTTCAAAGACCTGAATTTGATTTAAGGTTGAAAAGGAATGTACATAGTTTTGGAAGGAGGTTACTGAAAATCACCACATAGTAAATATAAGGATATTTAATCAATTGATTGGGGTTTAACGTGTGTTTCGGAACCAAAGGCCATTTCGCTGCCTCTAATGGAAATTAAATACAAAGGAGATCAAAGAAGCAGTCAAATTAGAAAGGAAAGTGGCTCCAAGAATAAAGTTGAACCATTTATTTTTATTTTGTATAAGTAATTTTATCATTTACAAAGTAAATATATAAACACAGCCATATAATATTTCTCATATTATAATTAATTGATTTCTCATATTACAACTAACTGTTCCATCTTATGGTTAACTGAATAGCTACGTAGATTGTAATTTTAAAGATGAGATTACTATTTTGTGGCCTTGTTAATTAACTTATAATGTATTCCAGTCCCCTTCATTTTTCTCCTCATTTTTTCTCTTCATTTTTTCTCTTCCAAGTATAACTACCTACTGGAATTATGCCTCTAAGTCCCAATCCTCCAATCCTTTGACACAGCTAACAGCAAGTAATTTAAACATTAAAATACCATCTCAAGATATGTAAAGTCACATGCCACAAGTCTGTGACAATGCTCATTGATGCAGAAAAGCTACTTCATGAATGTACATTAGCTGATCTGTATTATTGAAAATGAATTTTAAAATGAACTATGGATAAAATTGAAGAATCATACACTCTACAATAAGTTTAATTATTCAAGTTTCACTGGAGATACCAATTACCATAGCAAACCATATACAAAATTAAAAAGAAATTGAATGAGTCAATTTTAAATGAAATCTAAGATTCGTGCCATGAACAAGCAAGCATGTAGCGTAATATCTATCAGGTAAATAAACTTTATATTCCTACATTCACTCAATGAATCATTTTGCAGCTTCAGAAACATCTTAAACGAATTGATGTATTGGCAATCCATTTGGCAAATTGATTGAGAATGTTCCGTAGAGTTCTATTGAATTTGCAGACACCAAATAGAGGCTAGCGAATCATTGCCACTGTAGGCAAGTCTTGAGACACGTACAGTCTTTGGAAAGTTGGAGAGGTGAGAAAATTGAATTATAACATCTTGCAAAAGAGAGAAGAGGGAAATTGAGATGAATTTAAGGAAACTAAGCAATATAGGACAAGTATCCCAATGAGGACACTGTTAGCAATATAGGACAAGTATCCCAATGAGGACACTGTTAGCAATATAGGACAAGTACCCCAATGAGGACACTGTTAGCATTATAGGCCAAGTACACTAATGAGGACACTGTTAGCAATATAGGACAAGTACCCCAATGAGGACACTGTTAGCAATATAGGACAAGTATCCCAATGAGGACACTGTTAGCAATATAGGACAAGTACCCTAATGAGGACACTGTTAGCAATATAGGACAAGTATCCCAATGAGGACACTGTTAGCAATATAGGCCAAGTATCCCAATGAGGACACTGTTAGCATTATAGGCCAAGTACACTAATGAGGACACTGTTAGCAATATAGGACAAGTACCCCAATGAGGACACTGTTAGCATTATAGGCCAAGTACCCCAATGAGGACACTGTTAGCAATATAGGACAAGTACCCCAATGAGGACACTGTTAGCAATATAGGACAAGTACCCTAATGAGGACACTGTTAGCAATATAGGACAAGTACCCCAATGAGGACACTGTTAGCAATATAGGACAAGTACCCCAATGAGGACACTGTTAGCATTATAGGCCAAGTACCCCAATGAGGACACTGTTAGCAATATAGGACAAGTACCCCAATGAGGACACTGTTAGCAATATAGGACAAGTACCCTAATGAGGACACTGTTAGCATTATAGGACAAGTACCCTAATGAGGACACTGTTAGCATTATAGGACAAGTACCCCAATGAGGACACTGTTAGCAATATAGGACAAGTACCCTAATGAGGAAACTGTTAGCAATATAGGACAAGTACCCCAATGAGGACACTGTTAGCAATATAGGACAAGTACCCCAATGAGGACACTGTTAACAATATAGGACAAGTACCCCAATGAGGACACTGTTAGCAATATAGGACAAGTACCCCAATGAGGACACTGTTAGCAATATAGGACAAGTACCCCAATGAGGACACTGTTAGCATTATAGGCCAAGTACCCCAATGAGGACACTGTTAGCAATATAGGACAAGTACCCCAATGAGGACACTGTTAGCAATATAGGACAAGTACCCTAATGAGGACACTGTTAGCAATATAGGACAAGTACCCCAATTAGGACACTGTTAGCAATATAGGACAAGTACCCCAATGAGGACACTGTTAGCAATATAGGCCAAGTACCCCAATGAGGACACTGTTAGCAATATAGGCCAAGTACCCCAATGAGGACACTGTTAGCAATATAGGACAAGTACCCCAATGAGGACACTGTTAGCAATATAGGACAAGTACCCTAATGAGGACACTGTTAGCAATATAGGACAAGTACCCCAATGAGGACACTGTTAGCATTATAGGACAAGTACCCCAATGAGGACACTGTTAGCAATATAGGACAAGTACCCTAATGAGGACACTGTTAGCAATATAGGACAAGTACCCCAATGAGGACACTGTTAGCAATATAGGACAAGTACCCCAATGAGGACACTGTTAGCAATATAGGACAAGTACCCCAATGAGGACACTGTTAGCAATATAGGACAAGTACCCCAATGAGGACACTGTTAGCAATATAGGCCAAGTTTAATCAAAATCATAACAAAAGGCAACTTTAAGCTCCTTCAATTTAAAATTATAAATCAATATTAAATGATGACATTAGGGCCGTACACACGTAGGGTTTTTTAAGTCTTTCCACCAGACTTTTTGCTTAGCTCCTCCTACTTTTTTCACGATAATATAAGAGAAAACGATATAATTATTATTTATTTTAGTTGGTGCTTAAAAAACCCTACGTGTGTACTGCCCTTAACTAACAATCTTCAAACAGTACAATCTTAAATTCTATTACTAGTCACACCTCATCTGAATCCAGGTACTTCAGCATTTTGTCGAAAGGTATGGCGGCCACCAAGTCCAGACAGAACCACCCCTTGATGTAGTTCAGCGCTATCTTGCGGGGACAAAGTACAACCTCTCCCTTCTTGTTCACGTAAGTGGTTCTGAAGTTCAGAACTATATCTGTGAAGATAAAAGATAAAACTGTATCAGAATAGTAATGTAACCTCTCTTCCCTGAGAGCATTTTGAAAGTGAGAAAGAACAAAATGGTGGGCCATAGAAGAACGAAAGGGACCCACCTAATATGCAAGAGAATCTCTTTCTATTTGTTCATCAAATTGGAAAATGATTCAAAGATTTATTCTTCAAATACAAATTGCTTAATTTAGTTGGTTTAACGTCTTCTTCAGACCCAAAGGCCATATCGCTGAAGGTAAAGAAAATTTAGTACAAGGGACTGGAAGAAGAAGTCCGAAAGAAAGGAGGCTTTGTGAAAAAAGTCATCTACCACTGTCGGTCATAACGCTCTTGGATCACTTACCAAGGAATGAGATGAAAAGGGACACAAGCACTGGTGGCTGCACTCACGGATGGAAGAGGAAAATGAAGAGGTGATAGTAAATGAAACCTTTATGAGTCTACCTAACACAAATCTAAGACCTCGCAGTTGAAGAGCATAACCATAGCGTTAAAAAAAATACTTAGTCAGTTGGATTGCAGATCAAGAATAGAAATATAAAATAAAATAAAGACAGTAAATTTTGTAAGAAAAACAATTAGACTAACACCACAGTACTCGGAAAGTGGGTACTAAAAGGTCAATCAATAATTTCTAAAGGTCACATTAGTTCATGACCTGTGTCAAACCCAACACTCCGTCAGCCCAGTGTCCGGTGATTGAGTGAGTGATTACCCTGTATATAAAGAATTCTCTTTGGTAACGCAGAAGTTCTTCTGATTGAATAAAATGAAATGACTGCAATATTAGGATAGTACTTTTTCAGAACTCGAAACTTTTTAAAAACTTTAAATTATTAGCTACTACATCTTTATTTGATAATGAACCAATAAACACTTACTGTACCTAACATCTAAATGTCAAAATTCATTATCTTACACTCTTTTGTGGTTGTACAATCCGTACCAAGAGTGTACAATCTTTTTCTTCAGCGTCAGATTATTGTTTCGAATAATAACAGTACACTGAGTAATAAAAACTTTAAAAGCATATAAACAAAATATAACAAACATTTCATGCTATTTTCATATTAGTAATTATAGACCTTAGTAACTTAGTTGTATCTAATATTATTTAAATATCTAAAAAATAGGTCATAGAAACGGAAAACGGGAATTTAATTTTGAAATTCATACAACAAATGTTTTAAAATTTATTTCCAAATTTCTAAAATTAGATAAACTATTTCATACCAATTATTTAAATAATTATGTAAAATATCTCAGAATATTCTTTTAAATTAATACAAAGAACAATTAACATTAAAACTTATGTAACTATTATATTATTATAACATTAATTCATTCGTAAATCCATTTATCATTTATTTAATTCCATTAATTGAACTGCCTCTGATATTTGTAATTAAAGTCTCCAATTATGGATAGTAAAACTCTTAGTGAAGTTGCAGTCATTATAGAGTGGATAAAAGAGAAGTTCATTAGAATGTTCTTTGTTACGAAGCAGCCAATTAAGGACTATTTCTTTTAATGGATAATAGAAATGCAGGTCAGGGCATTACGAAAAGAGAAACTAGGTCACACGAGTACTGGAACACTGACAGTGTACTGGAACACTGACAGTGTACTGGAACACTGTCAGTGTACTGGAACACTGTCAGTGTACTGGAACACTGTCAGTGTACTGGAACACTGTCAGTGTACTGGAACACTGACAGTGTACTGGAACACTGTCAGTGTACTGGAACACTGTCAGTGTACTGGAACACTGACAGTGTACTGGAACACTGTCAGTGTACTGGAACACTGTCAGTGTACTGGAACACTGTCAGTGTACTGGAACACTGTCAGTGTACTGGAACACTGTCAGTGTACTGGAACACTGACAGTGTACTAGAACACTGTCAGTGTACTGGAAAAATGGTGTCACTTTCTACAACTCCAAAACTGAGAGAAATTAACTTAATGACTTATTCTTACTCAATATTTTACTCAACATTATTCTATAATATATAACATAATTATAATGTTATACATATAAATCATACCATATACAGGATAATCTTATCTAGAAGTATCATATGTATGATAATTATAATATTATATGCATTATACCATATTGCGATAATCTGATCTACACGTCTCATACATACGAAAATCACTTACACGCGTATCATATATCGCTCGTTTCCATAACTCAAATCAGCAATTTCTCAGGAGAGGCATTTTGGTACATGTAATGTACTTCAATGGTATATCGTTAGGACATTTGATTAGCATCTCTAGCGGTCATTTTATGAGCATCAAACCAAAGAAATCAGTATTTTGAGATTTATATGTCTACATAGGTAACTCTAAAATACATTTTTTGAGTTATGCCGACGGTGTCACAGACGAGCAATATACCATAATTATATACAGTGTGATAATATATAGCATTTACTGTAGTATTATTTACTAGCGTCCTTTACACGATAATCACATTCACATGCCACACACTCGATTATCACATTCACATGCCACACACTCGATTATCACATTCACATGCTACACACACGGTAATCACATTCACATGCCACACACTCGATTATCACATTCACATGCTACACACACGGTAATCATATTCACATGCTACACACACGATAATCACATTCACATGCCACACACTCGATGATCACATTCACATGCTACACACACGGTAATCACATTCACATGCCACACACTCGATTATCACATTCACATGCTACACACACGGTAATCACATTCACATGCCACACACTCGATTATCACATTCACATGCTACACACACGGTAATCACATTCACATGCCACACACTCGATTATCACATTCACATGCTACACACACGGAATCATATTCACATGCCACACACTCGATAATCACATTCACATGCTACACACACGGTAATCACATTCACATGCCACACACTCGATTATCACATTCACTTCTCACCTATAATATGTAGGTGTTAATTTTGAGATTTAATTTGAATATTTTATTCGTTTGAAGGTTCATTTTGAATTAATTCAACTGAATGAGTTAATCTTGTTCTAACTTTTAAAAGTCATTAATATTTTAATGCTATCGTAACATTCAATATATTTAGCGCACCAGTTATTACATTGATTAATAAAAGTAATTAATAGTTAATTCGTATCGTGCTGTGAAAATAATATGTAAATCATATTATTGCATAGAAAATATTTAGGCAATTAGATCAGTTAGGGTAAGTTACGAGTTTTTGTACAGTTCCACATTATCGATCATATAAGAACAATATATAGTTTGACACTTTGACTCGTTATTTTATTTTGTAACTTACCCTGTAACTTCTGTAAATTGATGTAGAGAATCGAACCCCTAACTCCATACTTACAATTAATACGGTACACACAGTCGGTAAATTTACAATCGGCAGATTCTCTGTTATTGTCCTTTACGGTAAATATTGATGGTATTTTATTATAAAAAATCATAATTTCAGACATTATCGCCTGGATTATTCTGTCGGGAATGTCCGACGAAAGACTATAGACTATAAATGTCTTAGATTTATGATAAATTATATTATGATTTTCGTCGAATAATTCATTTTCATAAATAGGTGATCTTTCTATCATTGCTTATAATTAGTGATAGGAAACCAACTATCGGTGATTATAACTTTACGACAGTGTGTACAATAATTTAAATTATTCATTTGGGGATTTAACGACTTATTCAAAAACAAAGGTCATATCCCTGACACTAAATGGGAATTAAATAAAATAGGACTAAAAGAAGCAGTCAGAAAGGAAAATGGCTATATGAACAAAGTTACCTACCACCATCGGTGACAAGCTACTCAGTGAATGCAGTCACTTACCAAGGAATGTGCCGAAAAGGGACACAAGCATTGGTGACTGGATAGCAGAGGAAAATGAAGAGGTAATAATCAATGAAACCTACGAGCCTACCTAACACAAAATCTAAGAGGAAAATGAAGAGGTGACAGTAAAGGAAGCCTTTGTATCTACCTAATACCAAAACTACAAATAGAGTTATAAAAAAGATAAATATGGTGAAGATTAAAAAAGACCATAAACAATACAAATTACAAGAGTTCGGGGACTAAGAGACCCCTTCGGTGTGCGGACAGAGTATCGAAAGACAAAGTATCGAAAGGCAAAGAATTGAAAGATATAGTATAGAAAGACAAAATATAGAATACTTTGTCTTGCGATACTTTGTCTTTCGATACTTTGTCTTTCGATACTTTGTCTTGCGATACTTTGTCTTTTGATACTTTGTCTTTCGATACTTTGTTTTTCGATACTTTGTCTTTCGATACTTCATCTTGCGATACTTTGTCTTTTGATACTTTGTCTTTCGATACTTTGTTTTTCGATACTTTGTCTTTTGATACTTTGTTTTTCGATACTTTGTTTTTCGATACTTTGTCTTTCGATACTTTGTTTTTCGATACTTTGTCTTTCGATACTTTGTCTTTCGATACTTTGTTTTTCGATACTTTGTCTTTCGATACTTTGTTTTTCGATACTTTGTTTTTCGATACTTTGTTTTTCGATACTTTGTCTTTCGATACTTTGTCTTTCGATACTTTGTCTTTCGATACTTTGTCTTTCGATACTTTGTTTTTCGATACTTTGTCTTTCGATACTTTGTCTTTCGATACTTTGTCTTTCGATACTTTGTCTTTCGATACTTTGTCTTTCGATACTTTGTCTTTCGATACTTTGTCTTTCGATACTTTGTCTTTCGATACTTTGTCTTTCGATACTTTGTCTTTCGATACTTTGTCTTTCGATACTTTGTTTTTCGATACTTTGTTTTTCGATACTTTGTTTTTCGATACTTTGTCTTTCGATACTTTGTCTTTCGATACTTTGTCTTTCGATACTTTGTCTTTCGATACTTTGTTTTTCGATACTTTGTCTTTCGATACTTTGTCTTTCGATACTTTGTCTTTCGATACTTTGTCTTTCGATACTTTGTTTTTCGATACTTTGTCTTTCGATACTTTGTCTTTCGATACTTTGTCTTTCGATACTTTGTCTTTCGATACTTTGATTTTCGATACTTTGTCTTTCGATACTTTGTCTTTCGATACTTTGTCTTTCGATACTTTGTCTTTCGATACTTTGTTTTTCGATACTTTGTCTTTCGATACTTTGTCTTTCGATACTTTGTCTTTCGACACAGACAGCTTCAGGATAGAGCCTCTGGGGACATGGTACAAAATAAAATAAAGACATTCTATTTACAGTTTTATTTCTAAATATGATTTAGAGATCATGGGGAATTGTCCCTAAATCTCTACTCCCTACGGAGTAAAAACACTCAAAGTTTCCTCTTTTTCAGCATAAAAAGTGAAACAAAAGGGAGGAAGACTTTTATTGTGCGTCTGAAAATATAGCAACAATTACGATGAAGCTGGCGAAAATGTACTCTTTTTCTCTACACTTTTTATGTTTGGGGTAATTGACGGAGAGAAAATCATTGCATTTAATGGGCGGAGTAGAAAAGAATTTAAAAAAAGCAATTATGTTATAAATGAAATGGAAATGAAATGTTATATTAAATGAAATAGGAAATATGATCAGAAAAATAAAAAAATATTATATTTCAATACAATTGAAATTATTTTAAAAATAATCTAGATATCAGTATATGTTTTAGAAAAATTACAACAACGAGTTGAGATATAATCATAAAATAACATTATTTAGATCATTGGAAATATTTAACTGTCCAATAACTAATGCACCCTAATGCACATGAACTTCTAATGGAAATTTGTCATCAATAATGAAACACAACCGGAAATAGTGTTCCATTTACAGCATCAGACTCTATCATCTTAATCAGGATACCAGGGACTTAGGAGTAGCAGTCACTTACTGTTGAGGCTTAGAAAGCTGCAGAGGATTAATAATGAGTTATAATATATACTTTGGGTTATACATGGGGTATAATATAGACTGTGAGTTATACATAGGGTATAATATAGACTGTGTGTTATACATGGGGTATAATATAGACTGTAGATCTTACCTATTTAAGCCTACTGAATGTTATTATTCATTTTCCTTTTTTGCTAAAAAAATATTTGTATTGAAAATTTATTGCATTTTGCATTGTAACATAGAAAATATCAAATCAGTGCTACAAGAAGAGTACCAAGAGTACCAAGAGTACCAAGAGTACCAAGAGTACCTAAACCTAATAACACGATTGGCAAGCAGTTGGTGGCATTAATGGCATGGGTTTTGAAATCATTCCGACATCAGTTCCAATAAAAGTTTCAATAACTAAATCAATTTTATTTATTTCAGTTGAAATATTTAAGTAAAAGCGGAGACAGGAATTAAATTATTACAATAATTAAATATATAATCCTCTGACTAACACTGTGGGTCATACATGACTGGCCTTACAGGTAATTTCTTGGTCAGTTTGACCTATTTTTCCCCTCAATGTAGTTATTTATTATAGCAGAGAATGGTAAAGGTTAAAGAAGCTATAAATTACATCTCCTAAACTGGATAATGAATAATGAAATGAATTTGACTGCATGGAAACTGACTGCTGGAATTAGATAGGGAGATGTGAATTTAGAAACTAAGGAACATGTGGAAATAAATGACTTATTAAATCATTTCAGACTAATTCATCTGAAATATCCTAATAATAATGCAATAAACGCTCAAATTATTAGGATAAGAATCTTAATGCTAAATGGTAGCATAGATACACCAGAAATAGTAGCATAGATACACCAGAAATGGTAGCATAGATACACCAGAAATGGTAGCATAGATACACCAGAAATGGTAGCATAGATACACCAATCTAGAGAAGCAATCTCCATCTTCAAAATAGAAGTTAAAATGGCGCAGAATAATGACTTGGAAGTAATTTCTTAGAAATATTCTAGAATGATTTAGTGATGCCTTGCATGTGCTGTTTGAAGAGTAACAGGAGGTAGCAGGTTAATTGGAAAGGTGTGAGAGTTACTTTGTAGTTACTTTTTAGCCTTTGTTTCGAGGGCAGTCGTTTGTATTTGTTTCCAATGATACACAATTGGGAGAGGAATGAACTAAAGAAAAGAATGAAGAGAGTGAGAGAGAATAAAGAGTGAGTGTCCCATAGGAGAGAGGTTAACCCTATCTGTGTAGCGTGTGTAATAATTTGTAGTTATGAAATCTTCATATCGATATGTTATTTGAAGTTTTTATCTTTGTATATACAACAAGTAAACACTTTTTTATCTTTGTAAATACCACAAGTAAATGGCAATCGGTTACATAGATTACAGAAGAGCAATTGCAATATTAGCAGAATATTTTTTCTCCTGTAGTCTTCTTACTTAAGTGTGACACTCAGCAGTAAAGTTGAAACAAAACTGACGACCAGATATGGACAGAATCTACATGCATCTTTCTATTGCGTCAATGGAAAATTGAATTGAAAGTTGAAAGGAAAGTTGAACAGGTGAGAACACAGCTTTATTTTTATTTTTGTTCAATGGGTTAAGGTGGTCAACAGAAAATATTTAACAAATATTGAATGCTTAGAGAAGGTCTGCAAGGTCTTGTTAAACATTTGAGACAGGATGTGTTGGATAGGGTCACTCTCTCCCGTGACCCCCTTTCTATGCATAGGTCCAGATGTTCCAGCAGACTCTAGATATAATAATAATGGAAAGTAACGGGTTTCTTAACACCATTCGAATTTGTTATTTTGACCAAGATATATATTAATGTGGAAGTTAAGAAACCCACATAAGGTTTAATGACCATTAGCATTTGGAGAAATGAAAGATGAATAGTATTTCCTAGTATAGGACTGTGAGTTGTATCCATGAAAGTTCACTCCATATTTAGCAATTCAGCTGGAAAGAAGGGTTGTATAAAGTCAGGATTACGAGCCCCCCGATTCAAGGCAGGCTGAAGTTTAAATCTCACCCTGACATGGATAGGCAACTATTGACAGCCTTATTCAATGAAAATATCCATCCGTTTTAATAGTAGAGATGTCAGCATCAGTGTCGCGATGACAGAGTCTGTATCCAATACGACAGAGTCAGAGATGAAAAAGAATACGAATCCTCGGCGAGTCATTCTACAGACCAGTAGAATTGAACATTCAGTGTTGTCGCCTGCAGCAACTGTGTGATTTTCAGCCTCTTTGGTAAACTTCAAACATTTACCTAAAATAAACCGTATTGAGTGGTGGAAATATTCCAATAATACACTCTTTGAAGGGGATATCTACTCAATACTTTAATTATTCGTCTTTCTATCTTTTCCATTGAAAGACAAACCATCATTTCTATTTCAAAAAAAGAAATAGTAATTCTTTGTAATTGAAACACTAATTGGAAATAATAAAAGGATACTTTTATCTCTCACTGAATAATTATTTGTATTTATATCAGGGTATTTCCCCCCACCGTATCAACGATACCGCATATTGAACTCTTTTAATCTGTTACCTTTAAAAAAAATCTTTAATTAATTCTATTGTGTTGATTTGATTATTTGTTCCAACTACAATAGCGTGTAAATTCCAATCTTTGGAATTTACACTTAAACCCTGAGTACAGAGTGGGGAAAGTTACGAGTTATCGGTCGGGCTTCCATTTTCGATCACATAATATGTAGTTTATAGTTTAACATTTCAACTCGTTACTATAAACGGTATCCATGATACATGTAAGTATATAGATACCAATTACAATAACGAGTCAAATTATCAAATTACTTTTTATCTAATATGATCGAAGATGTGAGACTGTCCGATTAACTCGTAACTAACCCGATGTAATTATAAAAAATATATATAAATATTAAGCTTTTACCTTTTCAATAAGATTCAACAGTTAAATAAATTTTACTGCATACTGTATATATTAACCGGAGAGATTTTATTAAAGTTATATCGGGTAATTATTAATCCAATAGGATTATTTAAATTACAATATTTGCTTTAATTCCCTGTATTAACTGTTCTGCAAGTCATTGGTTATGTTCTATTGAAGAGTCACTTGTAAAGCTTCTATAATATATATTGAGCTGGAGATCACGAGTCTAGATATTCAAATACCCTGGTATCTAAGAGCTCATATCTTATTTTCTATCTAAATATCTAGTGACGAGTCCGAAGAGGTTCGAATTGTCTAATGTGAATAATTTTGAATTTTCACTCCCGAAGAAGAATGGAAAAATTGTAAATTTGAAATTTCTTTGGCGATTTTAATCTTCAAAATGTACATAAAAACATATTTGGTAAATTCTTGTATGAAATAAAATGAATGCTATTTACACTATACCTTCTATGTGGTGTTAAATACTCCACATACCCTCTATGTGGTGTTAGATACTCAACATACCCTCTATGTGGTGTTAGATACTCAACATACCCTCCATGTGGTGTTAGATACTCAACATACCCTCTATGTGGTGTTAAATACCACATACCTGCATAGACCCCCACTGCATATATCAAACCACATACTCCACATACCTGCATAGACCCCCACTGCATATATCAAACCACATACTCCACATACCTGCATAGACCCCCACTGCATATATCAAACCACATACTCCACATACCTGCATAGACCCCCACTGCATATATCAAACCACATACTCCACATACCTGCATAGACCCAACTGCATATATCAAACCACATACTCCACATACCTGCATAGACCCCACTGCATATATCAAACCACATACTCCACATACCTGCATAGACCCCACTGCATATATCAAACCACATACTTCACATACCTGCATAGACCCCCACTGCATATATAAAACCACATACTCTACATACCTGCATAGACCCCACTGCTTACATCAAACCACATACTTCACATACCTGCATAGACCTCACTGCATATATCAAACCACATACTCCACATACCTGCATAGACCCCACTGCATATATCAAACCACATACTCCACATACCTGCATAGACCCCACTGCATATATCAAACCGTAATGCACTCCTGACACTCCATTCATAGCCACAAACTATTCCATTAACCTCACTTAGTAACTGTTATCAAAAAGGCATGAAAAGAAAATTAAAATTGGAAACATTTCATTCTACGCTGTACTGCGCAGAATATATTTTCTGTGATAGGAAGAAGTAAGTAAACTCTATTTTGATGTCAGAAAAATAAGGAAGGTGAAAATTGTAGTAGAATTTCTAAAATTCATTCCGTATGAATCTATTTTTCATGACTGGAAAACAGACGTCTAAATTCTTGCAAAACAACCACCAATAGTTTTGAATAAACTGAACAGTGAATGGTTAAAACAACCACAATAGTTGTAAATAAAGTGCAGGTTGAATGGTTAAAACAACCACCAATAGTTGTAAATAAAGTGTACAGTGAATGGTTAAAACAACCACTAATAGTTGTAAATAAAGTGCACAGTGAAGTGTTAAAACAACCACTAATAGTTGTAAATAAAGTGTACAGTGAAGAGTTAAAACAACCACCAATAGTTGTAAATAAAGTGCACAGTGAAGTGTTAAAACAAACACTAATAGTTGTAAATAAAGTGCACAGTGAAGAGTTAAAACAACCACCAATAGTTGTAAATGAAGTGCACAGTGAAGGGTTAAAACAGCCACCAATAGTTGTAAATGAAGTGCACAGTGAAGAGTTAAAACAACCACCAATAGTTGTAAATAAAGTGCACAGTGAAGAGTTAAAACAACCACCAATAGTTGTAAATGAAGTGCACAGTGAAGAGTTAAAACAACCACCAATAGTTGTAAATAAAGTCACAGTGAAGAGTTAAAACAACCACCAATAGTTGTAAATGAAGTGCACAGTGAAGGGTTAAAACAACCACCATATGAATATTTTATCTATAGCACAAACATTAGATATATTTTTACATTAAAATGAGTCGGTAATTTGTTAAATTACTCTAAAAAAATAAAATTAATTAGAAGTACCAATCAATGCTCGGTCGTGGACTTTCTCTCTTATCTACTACTCAGATCTTAGGCCCGCTTCACACTTGCATTTTTAATACCGTTGGAAAAAGTGCTTTGTTTGGTGATCTTTCACCAAACAAAGCACTTTTGGTGCAATCACACAAAAAGCAATAAAAAATGACATTTTTTAATGTGATTTTTCCTTCAGCGATAAAAAACGTAAATGTGAACATATTTTAAGAAGAGCTTTTCTGCGGAATTAAAAATCGCAAGTGTGAAGCGGACCTAAGGCCCTTAACTCTGTCATGTTCAGGTGTACGGACAACTGTCATGCGGACAACTGCTATAACGGACCATTTCGCCAATTATTTAAAGAACACTATACGTTATAAAAATAAAGAGATATAGTGTACCTAAGGTTAGGGTAGCGGTCCGTTTGGGACTTATTGCATTCACCACTAAATTCATTAGAAGAGTAGTTATTTTATAATATTTTTTTCCATGCACACACAAGTGGTTTTTAACTTTTATATACAACAGATGTGTTTACTTTACAATAATATTATTCTTGGATTTTTGCAGTAGAATGATTACTTTAATTATATCTTTTTAAAATAGTTACTACTTCAGTTTCCAAACCTGATTGTAGCAACAAAGTTAGATTGTTATAAAAAAAATATCATTTAACTCATTTATGCCAAGATATTCATTAGAAATATTTGAAAATTGAAAAGAAAGATTTTCATCACTAAAATTATGCCTTTTTGTCAGCCATTTGCTTGTTTAAGAGAACAATCAAATATGAAAGAAATTATTTTAGCAAACACATAAATTTAGTATCAGTTCAACTTTTAATTCAGAATCTACCATCAATTTTAATTTTATGTTTCTTCATGTACAATTTTGTACTATACGATTAACATTATTATTCTAATTTGGGAGTTTGTCCGCATGTCAGTAGCCCGTATGGTAGTTGTCCGCATGACAGTTGTCCGCATTGCAATTGTCCGCATTGCAGTTGTCCGCATTGCAGTTGTCCGCACGGCAGTAATCCGTATGGTATTTGTCTTTAACATTAACATTATTATTCTAATTTGGGAGTTTGTCCGCATGTCAGTAGCCCGTATGGTAGTTGTCCGCATGACAGTTGTCTGCATTGCAGTTGTCCACATGGCAGTTGTCCGTATGGCAGTTGTCTGCATATCAGTTATCCGTGTGGACGTTGTCTGAATAGCAGTTGCCCGCATGGCAGTTGTCCGTATGGTAGTTGTCCGCACAGGAGTATTCCGTATGGCAGTTGTCCGTATGGCAGTTGTCCGCATATCAGTTATCCGTGTGGACGTTGTCTGAATAGAAGTTGTCCATATTGTAGTAGTCCGTATGGTAGTTGTCCGCATGGCAGTATTCCGTAAGGCAGTTGTCCGCATTTCATTTGTCCGCATGTCTGTTGTCTGCATGGCAGTTGTCTGCACGGCAGTATTCCGTATGGCAGTTGTCCGCATTTCATTTGTCCGCATGTCTGTTGTCTGCATGGCAGTTGTCCGCATTTCATTTGTCCGCATGTCTGTTGTCTGCATTGCAGTTGTCCGCATGTCTGTTGTCTGCATGGCAGTTGTCCGCATGTCTGTTGTCTGCATGGCAGTTGTCAGCATGTATGTTGTCTGCATTGCAGTTGTCCACATTTCAATAGTCCGCATTCAGTTGTCCGCATGAGAGTTGCCCGCATGGCAGTTGCCCGAATGGCAGTTGCCCGCATGGCATTTGTCCGCATGGCATTTGTCCGCATGGCAGTTGCCCGCATGGCATTTGTCCGCATGGCAGTTGTCCTAGAGCTATAAGTAAGATATATCCTTTACTCATATCCCTGTTTAATTGCATCAATAAATATACTGTTGTGATGCAAGTTATTTTTACCGGGCCAATACTCTAGTTTCGAACATAAAAATGGCGAGTCTTTATAATAAATGAGTTCCGTGATAAAGCAAATAATGGCATTGCCTTTGATGTGTTAGAGTATCTCACCACACAATGCTATTCTTACGAAGAATGTAAACTTCTGATGTGTATCTAATCATCACAGTGCTATTCTTACCAAAAAGACATTTCAAGATTGCTTTTCTGTCTAAAAGAAAATGACTTCCACGAGTGTTCTTAGGATTATTATTCTACAAATATGAATAGTGGAATAATGTTTTTAATAATAAACAACTCCTGATCTGCATAATGGAAAAACAAATCATTGTTTTTGTTATTGATTTGACTTGATGTGAAGATAGTATTTAATAATAATAGGTAACTTTAATTGTATATGTTGTATTTCTTTGGATTATATTTATGATGAATATTTTTCTTATTATTTATAAATTCATAGGGAGCTTAACGGACCAACAGCCATTCGGTGAGTTTAAAATAGAATTAAATACAAGGGACTGGAAGAAGCAGTCAGAAAAGAAAGTGGCTCTATGAAGAAAGTTACCTACCACCAGTCTGTGACAATGCTCATGGATGCAGAAAAGTTACCCACTTATGGTAATTCAGTAAAATATCTCATACATTTTCAAAATATAATTCTAAGAAAAAAAAGTGTCATTAAAACTTAGCCTTAAACAATTATTTAATTAATTGATAAATAATAATAACCAACAAATAATAAAGAAATAAATACTTCATAATGATATCAATATAAGATATTAATGCAATAACTGAGACATGAAAACTCTCTCAAATTTCAGAAGAGATAGTAAATAAAGTCTGTGAAATATTTCCAATTTGCAGCTCTGGTTTGGCAATTGGAGAATTTTCTAGTGTTTGATGTGTTCAAATATTTTATTTTATTTATAGTAAGTCTATAATCTTTCTGAGGTACTTAGGAAAACTTTGTAACGTTTTTGGAAGTTATTCTGAATTGGAAAGTAATGGATTTGTGAGTCTGAAGAAAATGTAGAGTTGGATCTCTCAGCTAAATTATTTAAAACAAATTACTTTAGATGTTATAAATTAATTAAATATTCTAGCATACAAATCCATGTGTGTACCATGTAGCAATTAAGCATTTAAAGTACATGCGCGTATACCATTTATACACGCATGTATACAAATGGATACCATATGTATTACATGTGGTTTTACATGGTAACATGGTAACCTAGATTACGTGCATTCAATAGAGCGCATATTTCGCCGCCGCTTTGACCCGTTCTATCCCAAAATCGGATAAACTGGTAACTGGATAATGACCAATCGTCCCACCAAGTTTCATGCAATAGGGTTCAATGCTTTTTGAGTTATTAAGTTTTGAATGACCTTGACCTTGACCTTAGACCAGATAGCTCCCAAAATTCTTCCAAATGGTTCCTAGACATTGACCAATCGTTCTATCAAATTTCAGACAATTTGGTTGAATACTTTTCTAGTTATTGAGTTATAAATAGCCTTGACCTTGATCTTTGACTTTTGACCAGATCACTCCCAAAATATAACAAAATGATTCTTGTATATTGACCTATCGTCCCAACAAGTTTCATGCTATATGGTTCAATACTTTTTGAGTTATAAATGACCATGACCTTGACCTTTGACTGGGTCGCTCCCAAAATTCTACCAGAAGGTCAATGGACATTGACCAATCGCTTAACCAAATTTCAGGCAATTTGATCGAACGCTTTTTCAGTTATACGATGAATAAATAAATGCCGGTTAAGATGATGAATAAATAAATGCCGGTTAAAATATAATCTTTCCGCCTTCTCACCTCAGCGAGCGCTGCACGTTAGAAATGGTTTAGACAGCGCAACCATGGCATACCATGAGACTACGGATCCAGAAGCTAGATCCTCGTTAGCGCCAAATGTCAACGTGGCCATGGACGAGGTATACACCTCTTAGTCTGTCGAATTTGCTGGAGGCATGATATACGGAGAAACAGAAGGTTATGTAACAAAAACCTTGTTCTGTACCATATTAACTCTTATGGTGGCAAGTATACTGATGTGGTCAGCATGATGCCAGTGTCACATGTGAAGAAGGACTCAGTCGGACTACATTGAATCACATTTTAGACACTTGCGCAAGTAAGCAGGTGGTAATTACTGGGCCAGCGTCCGGCAGTTCATGGAGAACGAGGCTGTGATCAGAATAAAGAACCTTATCTGTTGGTCTGGCTTCAGAGTTGATGAAATATCACAAGCTATGTCACCAAGTCATCAACAACGTGAAATGGATGACAATTAAGTTGTCGAAGAGATGGTTGAAATTTCGAGCCAGACAGACTGTGAAGATTTGGAAGATTCGACAAAGGCTTCTTTAGGCCACATTGCTGGATAACTTGCAATCTTATTCCATCCTCCTTGTGGATCGAAGCAGCAATCTCTTGAACGTTTCTTTGGAAGAAAACAATTCAATGAAGGCGGAGCTTATTTGAAGGTTTTTCTCTGAACAATTGGACAGAAGAAAATTACTGTCTCCCTCATCAACAGCTATCAACATCACACTTCGTATTAGTAACCTTTGGAGAGGTCGTATTAAGGATGAGCAAAGTCGGCGTAAGCTAATGATGTGTTGTGTCCCCAGAAGAGTGTTTGTTGAACTGTGGTTCGTGTGATCAGTGAAGATGCTGAAATATCCACATCTACGTACTCCGAAGGTCATAACTTGGTAAGCAAACTCGTCCCCACAGTGGCTGGAGCCCTGTTCAACTTGCTTGCAAGCTACATGGTCCGTGATATCAATAGTGATATCCACCTAAAAGAAAACCTATTCAGGTTAAAGTGACAACCTCACAAACAGATGAAAAGAGACGCAAACTAACAAGGTCTAAGAAAAACTGACGAGTCGATACTTAGAATCGTCTTTGTAGCGTATGCGGTGGCAAAAAAAAAAACGTGATAATAATTATTGTAGTTGGGCCTTGTTCAATAAGTAAATGATAATAAAAATAGGTTCGTCGCTGTTTTCTTTTTCTCATAACCATTTTTTGTCAAATAATACTTTCATTTGTGTGAATAATTAAAATTACCATCATTTTTCGAAGCAATTTAAGGTAAAATCAAAGAAAAGTGGGTTTCACCTCAAATGAAAGATTTTCGATTTTGGGTCTATTACTGCAAATCGCCAAATTTTCGTGTCAAATCCAGTTCTACATATAGTTATCCAAGATAAATATAATCTCTATTGGATGTAGGTTCGAATTGGCGAGACCACTTGTCATTTTATTAATTTATTACAGTTATATTTATAATGCATTGCCACATGATAACCACTTTGCCACATAGTAACCACTTTACCACATAGTAACCACTTTACCACATAGTAATCATTTTACCACATGATAACCACTTTACCACATGATAACCACTTTACCACATGGTTACCACTTTACCACATAGTAACCACTTTGCCACATGATAACCACTTTACCACATAGTAACCACTTTACCACATAGTAACCATTTTACCACATGATAACCACTTTACCACATGATAACCACTTTACCACATAGTAACCACTTTACCACATAGTAACCACTTTACCACATAGTAACCACTTTACACATAGTAACCACTTTACCACATAGTAATCATTTTACCACATGATAACCACTTTACCACATGATAACCACTTTACCACATAGTAACCACTTTGCCACATGATAACCACTTTACCACATAGTAACCACTTTACCACATAGTAACCATTTTACCACATGATAACCACTTTACCACATAGTAACCACTTTGCCACATGATAACCACTTTACCACATGATAACCACTTTACTGCATAGTAACCACTTTACCACATGATAACCACTTTACCACATAGTAACCACTTTACTGCATAGTAACCACTTTACCACATAGTAACTACTTTACCACATAGTAACCACTTTACTGCATAGTAACCACTTTACCACATAGTAACTACTTTACCACATAGTAACCACTTTACCACATGATAACCACTTTACCACATGATAACCACTTTACCACATAGTAACCATGTGTAATTGTGTACGCAGTGCGGAAATGTTTGCAGGTTCTGGTCCTTCAGATTTAGCAAAAGTTATCAATTGAATAATGACGATAATATTTAGCATAGGGGATATAAATTTAATGACAGGTTGTAGTGAGTTCATTAAAACGAACACTGCAGATTGTTAATAGTTTCTTATTTAGTTTATAAAAACATTTACTAAAATTTCAGAATTAGTCTTCATGCCAACAGCTGGCTGCATTTTTTCTTCAGCTTCTGACTAATTAATTTTCATGAAGAATTAAAAAGTGATTGTTACCTGATCATTTAAAGAGAGTACACCAAAATGAATAGTATGACGTCATGATCACATTTCCTGATTCGAAAATGTACTTAAATATCAGTTTTCGCAAATGCCATAATGCAATCTACCCAGTTATTGGACAGTTCCACATCTTGATCAAGTGAGGAAAAATATAATTATTATTATTTAACTTATTTTTCAATTGGTATCCATGATACCTGCAGGTATCATGGATACCAATTAAAATGTTACATTTTATATATTTCTTTTGAAAACTTGGAACCGTCCGATAACTCGGAACTGACCCTTGTGCAATGTGTCGAAATATTAGTAAATTGAATATAGTTAATAAGATCAAAGAGATTAATATTCGAAATGATATCAAAGGCTTATAGTAGTAGATAATAATGATAATACTCTTCAGTTGAAGACATCACTAATTGTGTATGTGTATAATATAAATACCAGAGATGGAAATTTAATTGCCATTATAAATTAAATGGATATAGTATAATCTAATAAGGAAATTGAGGGAAATATTACCATGGAATTTAAGGACTAGAATTTGAAATCTAAATAACTTTTCCTCTGAAATAGACAAATGTTAGATATTTCAAATAAAGGTAATAATATTGATATCTAATTATTCCTATACAATATTTATATAATGGAGAATATTCAATATCCTCATTGGGAATCTAACTCTTAACATTTCACTCACTGTTTTTACAATACAAATATGTTAAACGTAAAATGGAGTAGAATCATTGAAAAATAGCATCATTTCATTGCATGGGGATAGTATTAAAATTTTGTCTTCAAATATCCATAAACTGAAAGGAAATAAGGTAAAGGAGCTATACAATAAATGTGAGCAAAGGTCTGAGTGGTAGGTAGACCCTTTACTCTATATGACTGTTAGGTAGACTTTTGATTCATATAAATAATATTCTGAAGGTATTTAATCTTCTGTAAAGATATTATTTATTCTTCATGATTTTATTAGAGAAATGTCTTCATGGAAAATATGAAAAATATGTATAATTTTATTTTTAATTTAAAAAATTAAATAAAAATATTTTCCAACTCACCCATAAAGAAAAGTGTCCCGACAACGGCGTCAGGGACGGAGTTTTTATCGGTGTCTGACTGGAAGGCGGCGTGGTACGGGAAAATAACCGCCACGTACACGGTAGCCATGAGGATCACCAGGTCCCATCCCGTCTTCAGCATCCCGTAGTGGGTGAGGATGAACCGGGACTTTTGGATGCTTACGGTCTTGTATTCCGGTAGCGGGGTGGTGGCATGCGGTTGTAGTAGGTTCTATGGAGAGAAAAGAGCTGTTAGTTTAGGTTATTATATCATTATATTGTTGCCTTCGCAATCTTACGGAAGGTTATATTTTCATCGGAATTTATTTATTTATTTATTTATCATCTTGTTATTCGCTTAACTGAAAAAGTGTTCAACCAAATTGCCTGAAATTTGGTGAAACGATTGGTCCATGTCCAGTGACCTGCTGCTAGTCTTTTGACAGTGACCCGGTTAAAGGTAAAGGTCACGGTCATTTATAACTCAAAAAGTATTGAACCATATTGCATGAAACTTGGTGGAACGATTGGTCAATATGCAGAAACCATTTTGATAGATTTTGGGAGTGATCAGGTCAAAGGTCAAAGATCAAGGTCAAGGCCATTTGTAGCTCGAAAAGCATTCAACCAAATTGTCTGAAATTTGATGGTACAATTGGTCAATGACCAGGAACGATCAGGTAAAATTTTGGAAGCGATCCGGTCAAAGGTCAAGGTCATTTATAACTCAAAAAGTATTGTACCATATTGCATGAAACTTGGTGGGACGATTGGTTATTATCCAGTTAGCAGTAAGCACCGAGTGCACATAATCTAGTTGAACTTAATTCATTGAATTATTGATAATTGAATTGAATTATTGATCAAACAATATTTAATAATTTAATTATCAATAATTCAATTATTAATAATTCAATTCAATTTCAATAATTCAAAGTTCAATGAATCAAATTTGCCCAAAGTTTCGCTCACTAATCAACTCTCAATTATTAAGTTTTATCAGAAGTTATACACAAGACTTCTTGATAATGGAACTCAAATAATGAGGGATATCATCATTAAATACATCCTGAAGTTACTGAACTAATGTTTTAATGCATTAATATTAGTACACTGTTATTCATTAGAATATCTTCACAAAGTAATATTTTTTATGTAAGATTTAACAATCTTTTATACTCTCTGGTAATAAACCAAAGTATTTAGTTACACCTAGAGTGAGAAAGACCTGAGCATATAAAAAAACATATATAGAATAATACAGAGAAAGAGTTGCTTATAATTATGCACATGTGGTTAGACTCTGTGTGGTGATGCACACACGATATGCTTCAAAAATCATATATCCTGAAAATATTATAGATGGAAAGAATTTTAAACAGTATTGAAAGGTTCTACACCAGCGGTAAATAGTATTCGATACCATTTCATTTCGTTTCGTTTATGATCTTCTGAAGATCTGTGATTTTAAAAGCATATTATCACAACCCGACTAATTAGATAGAAATCATGTAAAATAAAAGTCTTTGTGCAATTAGCCCAGTTATCGAACAGTCCACATCATCGATCACGCAAGAAAAAGTCTATAATAATTATTATATAACTTTAACTTCAGTTGGTATCCATGATACCATGCATGTTTCATGGATACCAACTTCTTAGTGCTATAGAGACGAATCAATTAATGGGAATCGAACTGCTATGTAATTACTGTTTCTGATATATTGAATTACATTAAAAAATACATTTTATAAATATTGGCGGTGATAACAACTTATAATGCAATTATAACTAGATTATGTGCACTCGGTAGAGTGCATACCTTCGCCTCCGCCTTGACCCGTTCTCTCCCAAAATTTAAGAAACTGCTAACTGGATAATAACCAATCGTCCCACCAAGTTTCATGCAATATGGTTCAATACTTTTTGAGTTATTGAGTTATCAATGTCCTTGACCTTGACCTTTGACCGGATCGCTTCCAAAATTGTACCAGATGGTTCCTGAACATTGACCAATAGTATCATCAAATTTCAGACAATTTGGTTGAATACTTTTTGAGTTATTGAGTTATCAATGTCCTTGACCTTGACCTTTGACCGGATCGCTTCCAAAATTGTACTAGATGGTTCCTGAACATTGACCAATAGTATCATCAAATTTCAGACAATTTGGTTGAATACTTTTTGAGTTATTGAATTACAAACGGCCTTGACCTTGATCTTTGACATGATCGCTCCCAAAATCTAGCAAAATGGTTCCCGTATGTTGACCAATCGTCCTACCAAGTTTCATGCAATATGGTTCAAAAATTTTTGAGTTATAAATGACCATGACCTTGACCTTTGACCGGGTCGCTCCCAAAATTCTACCAGCAGGTCACTGGACATGGACCAATCGTTTCATCAAATTTCGGGCAATTTGGTTGAACACTTTTTCAGTTAAGCGAATAACAAGATCATAAATAAATAAATAAATAAATAAATTCCGATGAAAATATGACCTTCCCGCATTCTGCGAAGATAATGAAAGACAACTTTTGAGATAATAATAAGATGTAGCTACATTTAACCGAATTTTAAAAAGTAAAGTACAGGTGTTCAATAATACGTTGTAGGATAAAATATAGTTAAGGCTACCTATTTCGAATTTAATTTATACGTAAAACTGTAGCTTAAAAATTATTATAATTAAAAATATTAAATATATAAAAAAATACAAGTGAACATCAAAATAATAATTCAATAATTCAATTAAATGTTGCGTGCAGTATTTTATTACAATATATTTATTATTTCAGGTATTATATGATTGAATTAATTAATAAATTTGTTCGAGCATAATTCTAATATCTTATCCAATTATTTCCCTGCCTGTTTTTCTTTATATTTTCTCTTTATTGTTCAGTAAAAATAATTTATTTTATTTCCTGCCCTCAAATGCATACAAAGGAATATTCCTGTGGTGTCTAGGAATTATGATTTCATTTCAGGAATATTCCAACTTGAAGGAATTTGGTGGTTTTTAATATAATATTTTATGAAAGCAACTAAAATGAAATAAAACTTATAGTGAACAAAAATATTTAGAAAATAGTCCATATAAATCACAGTCCCCTTCACAACACTTTCCCCATCACTTCCTTTCCCTTTCCCCATACCTTTCCCTTTCCCATTCCCTTTCCCCTTCCCTTTCCCCCCTCCCTTTCCCCCTCCCTTTCCCCTTCCCCTTCCCTTTCCCTTTCCCCTTATCTTTCCTCTTCGTTTTTCTCCCTCACTCTCTTTCCCCTTCCCTTTCCCTTTCACTTTCCCCTTCCCTTTCCCCTTACCTTTCCCTTTCCCCTTCCCTTCACTTTCCCCTTCACTTTCCCCTTCCCTCTCCCCTTCCCTTCCCCTTCCCCTTCCCCTTCCCCTTCCCCTTCCCCTTCCCTTTCTCCTTCCCTCTCCCTTTCTCCTTCCCCTTCCCCTTCCCTTCCCTCTCCCCTTCCCTTCTCTTTCCCCTTCCCTTCCCTTTCCCTTTACATTTCCCCCCCCCTTCACACCAAGGTGAAAGTGATAGCTCCACATCAAATGACCCAAAACAAACTGCGTCACCTGGGAAATAATCTCTGCCAAATAGCATTAAGTCTACGGTGTCAACACACACACACACTCAGACCTGAAATATATGCATGGATTTGGAAAAATCTAATTTATACTATGAATCATTGCTAATTTTATTACACATTTGTACTTTGGAAGATTGAATGGTATAATATTGGTAAGAATTATAAAAATGAGTTTGAAACTCATTCAATGACTCAATAAAGAACATGGAAGGTACACTCGGAATCACATCTGCATTCGAATTTCGACTAGAAAATAAATTCAAATATCGGAACATAAAAGTTTTCCTTTCTTCCTTAAAAAGACGGAACTGAAAAGAATGAAATTAAAAAGTTCTCATATCCGAGAGTATCGCATTCGAATCCAAGGAACCTAACAATTATGCTGATTGCAGTTCCCAAGAAAAGCCAAATGGGATTATCAACTTCCGTGGAGTTGTGTTACAGGACAGTAAGAAAAAAGAGGTCACTATGCAGATGATGGAAAAGGATTTTGTTTGTGAATTTCAACACAGTGATATATCATTGGTGAGAGTTTCTCTGAGATTGTAATAGGAAAAAATCATATGGAAATAAAAATTGATTTCGAAGTTTGAAATTGTATATATTTTTTTATTTTGAAGATAGTATCATAATTTTTCCTTTAGAATAACATAATTACCTGTTAAACAAAGTATTGTATATTCTTCGATGAAAAGTAAATGCCAAAATATATTTGGAAAAAAAAAATTCCCCGCTTAAATTTATTTATTCAACTCTATATTGTTCTTGTGATGATACTTAGTCATTTAAACTGAGTATGAAAACCTGCTTAACTGAACAATAGAGAGTTAAAAAATCTTTACTTTCTTTTCCATGTATAACTCAATCAACTAAATTCAAAATACTAAATAACATTTAAATTACCAAATAAATACGAATAACAAACTACGCAAACTGATAACAATCCATAGTTCGGCAGACTTCAATTTTACACAAATAAAGTAATTCAAAGTTTGCAGCCATACCTTCATGTCCAAAAATATACCTAACAGCCTAACTACAATCATCAGGGGAACTTTCTAGAACTTTCTGGAACCTCTATGATGAATTTGTCACCGCACGGAATGACAAATTTCACCGATATACCGATGCTGCCCCGATAGAGAAAGTTACGATAAAATTCGGGATAATCTTGCATAAGTGGCTCTAACTTCTAGAAAACATGCGTACCGAAGTTCTGCCTCACAATAGGGTACTGAAAAACTATAATATTTGCATCTGACTTAGCAAAGGGACAGACAGATAAATGGTATTCTAGTGTGAACGTAAATTCTACGTAACATTAAAGAAAACTGTATCGGTACCTGTGGGTTATCCCTCAACAATTTACTTTATAAATTCCTTTTGATGTTATAAGGTTAGGTTAGGTTATATTAGCTCTATTAAATTATGATTATTTTTTCATTGCTTTTGTTTCTGGCCAAACTAAATCACTGGGAGCTTCCAAGAACTGAAGAGGAAATATAGTTTGTTGTATCCGCTAGCTTGTTATACTACACCCTTCTTGATTGTTTAATGACCTGGCGGAGGTGGTACATGTGAAACTCGATCGGGTTTCACATGTACGTTTGATGTTTA
This sequence comes from Caprella mutica, assembly GCA_947561585.1. Taxonomy (NCBI): domain Eukaryota; kingdom Metazoa; phylum Arthropoda; class Malacostraca; order Amphipoda; family Caprellidae; genus Caprella; species Caprella mutica. The sequence goes on from CANNZV010000154.1 coordinate 282,126, forward strand.
TTTCTAATAAATATACTGATATACAGGGTGTCCCAGAAAAAAGTGTACCCAAGTATAAATTAATATTTCAACAACTACTGAAGATACAGTTTTCTTTTAAAATTTTCTTTATTTATTGAACTCTTCTCCATCTTCAGTTAAATTTTCATATCATTTTATTAATTTTTGTGAATATTATAACGATTTTATTAATGAGTGGTGAAAATGGGCTTTGCGCAAAATGTCAGCAAACGGACAATGTAATAAGTTCAAGAATAAAAAATATCTGCAACAACCCCGCAATAAAACTGATTTATTTCCATGTTTTAACAGCATTCGAAAACTATTCCTTATATAAAATATTGCCGATCCGGAGAAATGTGTTTACTTACAAAAATGAAGGCACAAATTTTAATTTTGACAAGGGTCTATCAGGTCACAAGATATGAAAATAAAATCGATTTTGTTCAGAAACTCCTTTTTGGAGAGATGGATAAATATCTCAAAATCTTCAATCAATAGATTATTAAACATGACCTACTATGCCACCCGTAAAAATGAAAGACTGACATTAACTTCTTGAAACAGATTTTTGACACCGTAGAAACTTTGTTAACTGGTTCTTGCAAAGTCATGTTTGTTACGTGTAAGATATTATCATGGGGGACGAAGTTGTGTTTTATATGAATGAAAAAGTAATAAATCAGAGCATTCAGCAAATTTGGTCATCAAAATATCCATCCTAATTTTAACTTTGACGACTTTATCACTGTGGAAATTAAAACCATCACTCTGACTTTTCTTTTCTAAGGGTGGCCTGAACGACTCTTGTTAAAATTTAAACTTGTGCCTTCCTTTTTGTACTTAAACACATTTCTCCAGATTGTCAAAAATTAATAAAAGGAATATTTATTTGAATTCTTTTAAAACATGGAAATAAAACAAATTTATCAATGGGATTGTTGTCTAATAAATATATTCGTTATGTTTGAAATTACTTCATTGTTTGTTTGCTGACCGTACACGCAATGTCATATTCACCAGCCATCAATAAAATCGTTATAACATTCACAAAAATGAATAAATCTTTATGAAATTTCAACTATGGATGAAGAAAATGCAACAAACAAAATGATTATTGATAGAAAACTGTACCTTCAATAGTTGTTGAAGTATACTATTTTAAAGTTGGGTACACTTTTTTCTGGAACACCCTGTATGTATGTATATAGGGGGGCTGCTGCCTTCAAACCCCCCTGACAGGTCATTAAACAATCATGATGTGTGCAGTACGACAAACTAGTAGATAAGACAAATGGTACTTCCTCCTCGGTTCTTGGAAGGTCCCAGAGAGTGATGGCAGATAGGCCAAAAGCACCATTGTAAATACATTTTAATTATTTAAAGATTCTTTATTCATTAATTTATTATTCTATTCATAAATTACTAAAATATAGTTGCTTAATTTTGTTCATGAAGTAGCTATTCTGAATCCATGAGCATTGTCATCCACTGATGGTAGAGGTGACTTATTTCAAGGAGTAGCTTTTCTGCATTCATGAGCATTGCCACCAACAGGTGGTAAGTGACATTGTTAATGAAGCAACTTTCTTTTCTGACTGTTTCTTCCAGTTCCTAGTATTTAATTTCCTTTTGATGTAAACGAAGTGGCCTTTGGTTCCAATGAAAGTACATTCTTTAACTCATGTCAACACCCTACGGCTGAAGACACTCACTCCCTGGCTCCACGACGCCACCCCAGCTTTTTCACTAACCAGCAAGCAGAGTCACGGGGGATTTGTTAATCCGTAGTTGGGCCACTCTTTGTCTAGTCAGTCTATCGAGTGCCTCTTCAGTTTTATCCATATATGTGTCTCCAGTTTTATCCATATATGTGTCTTCAGTTTTGTTCATATATGTGTCTTCAGTTTTATCCATATATGTGTCTTTAGTTTTGTTCATATATGTGTCTTCAGTTTTATCCATATATGTGTCTTCAGTTTTGTTCATATATGTGTCTTTAGTTTTGTTCATATATGTGTCTTCAGTTTTGTTCATATATGTGTCTTCAGTTTTATCCATATATGTGTCTTCAGTTTTATCCATATATGTGTCTTTAGTTTTGTTCATATATGTGTCTTCAGTTTTGTTCATATATGTGTCTTCAGTTTTGTTCATATATGTGTCTTCAGTTTTATCCATATATGTGTCTTCAGTTTTGTTCATATATGTGTCTTCAGTTTTATCCATATATGTGTCTTCAGTTTTGTTCATATATGTGTCTTCAGTTTTGTTCATATATGTGTCTTCAGTTTTGTTCATATATGTGTCTTCAGTTTTGTTCATATATGTGTCTTCAGTTTTGTTCATATATGTGTCTTCAGTTTTGTTCATATATGTGTCTTCAGTTTTGTTCATATATGTGTCTTCAGTTTTGTTCATATATGTGTCTTCAGTTTTGTTCATATATGTGTCTTCAGTTTTGTTCATATATGTGTCTTCAGTTTTGTTCATATATGTGTCTTCAGTTTTGTCCATATATGTGTCTTCAGTTTTGTTCATATATGTGTCTTCAGTTTTGTTCATATATGTGTCTTCAGTTTTGTTCATATATGTGTCTTCAGTTTTATCCATATATGTGTCTTCAGTTTTGTTCATATATGTGTCTTCAGTTTTGTTCATATATGTGTCTTCAGTTTTATCCATATATGTGTCTTCAGTTTTGTTCATATATGTGTCTTCAGTTTTATCCATATATGTGTCTTCAGTTTTGTTCATATATGTGTCTTCAGTTTTATCCATATATGTGTCTTCAGTTTTGTTCATATATGTGTCTTCAGTTTTGTTCATATATGTGTCTTCAGTTTTATCCATATATGTGTCTTCAGTTTTGTTCATATATGTGGCTGTGGCATTGAGGATTTTGTTGCCTGGTCTCTCCTGTAGGTGTCTCTCTACTGCAGAGTCGTGGTTGTCTTTTAGTCGGGTCTGCATGGAGTCTGTACTATGTGGGTCAGGATGTTATTGAATGTTTTCTGTTTCAACATCATCAATAAATTTAATTTAAAATTATCATTTTTTTCCGTGGATTTGTCAATCAGTTGGATGGTCATTTGATGTCGCTTTGAGTAAGAGTTTTGCAGTGTTAAGTGTGTGTCTAAAGGTAGGACCTATTTTTCGTCATGTATGTGGTTGTTGTTTGTGTCAGTCGTGCAACCGGTGGCACCCTTAATGCTGCATTTTGGATAGTTTGCAGTTTTTGTGTCTGGGTTTTAGACGTTATGGGTGACCACTCAGTGGTAGCGTATTCGAGTATTGGTCGCGTTATAGAAATAAATTAAATTACGTCATCACTAGAGTTGTGACTATATGCTTTTAAAATCATAGATGCCGAAAATATATCATAGGCGGAGAGAATTATACAGTATTAAATCGTTCTAAACCAGCGTTCTAAACCAATAGAGTATTCGTAACAATTTCGTTTCATTTCGTCTATGATATTCTTGGGATCTATGATTTTAAAAGCACATTATCACAACACCAGTCATCATCATTAAGCACTACTAAATATATAATAAAATCATCAGCTAAATTAATTATTGAAACCTATATCAAATTATATAATACATATACATAATTAAATAATTACTAAATCAATTTCTAACAGAAATAATACAGTAGAAATTTGATGATGTAGTTTGAATTACTTGTTGGAATTTTTTACAAATACTAATCATAATAAATTTAGTAGGTGCTAGTCATTTTATATATTGTATTTCATTTATATCGATACCTATTAAATATATTTTTAGAGCATTCACACAAATGTACACAAAAATACTAATTTAACAAAATAAAATTCATTTCTCAAAAAACTAGTTCAGTACCTATATTTAAAAAGTCAAATCAATAAGTTTTGTACAGGTTAATACCTTACCATGAACAGTAAATGTTTTGGAAATATGTCCGCTATACCGAGCAATGGGCGCTATGGCAGACTCAGCTTTAACTTTAGTTGGGGATTTAAACTTTTCAAGTTTTCTTTAACAGCATTTCAAAGAGACGTTAATGAAGGTACATAATCTCAGATTATTGTTAAATGAAAATTTTAATGAAAATTTTATAATTTTTATATAACTTATTTATATAAAGGTACAAAATAATACGGTAGTAATAACTGTAACTATTCTATAATATCGAATAGTTACAGTTACACCTCTTTTTATTTTCTATAGAACTTTTCCAATCGATGAAAATTTATAGGGAAAGGGTAACTAGATCAAAATACTTAAAATCTGAAAACAATACATTAAAGTGTTGATTGTAATTTTGTAAATTGTAATAGCTCTGAATAAAATAAATGATTGACTAGATACTTGGTAGACAGATAGAAAATATGTTCAACCATATAATTTAAAGAGGTCGTTGTAGCGAGCTGCAGTCCGGGTATAACCAACAATTTTTGTCCTTTGAAGGAGATGCCCGTTCAAAAATCATCCGCTGTATGTAAGGGATTCACCTGTACTAATAATAATAGTGCATGTGACCCGTATCAAAGATACTGCTGCAAATGAATAGTTTATCCATTTAATTTGCTTTTATTTCCCACCAACTTTATGAGGCGCTGTCGATAGAATGTCTGTTTAACCCATTAGCTAGTGACAGACAGACAGAGCAACTGACACGGCTCATTAGAAAACAGGTAGCTAAAACAATGCTAATTATTTTTCTTTACTCTGTGTTTTAAATAAAGTGTGCAGTGATCTTATTATTTATGTTAAGATAGATAGATATTATATTATAAACCAAATTTTTTTTTTCAGTAAAAACTTCTGTTTATACATATGTAACTGTTTTTTATCAATAAAGATAATTATGATTATGATTATATATGATGGTGCTTATCCCTTAAAATGGCTCTTATTCAGTGGGTAATTATAATGATGCCGTGCAGTCCCTGATTAGGTGGAGTGATCTAATTTGCCTCATGGATCTTAAAGGATGAGACACGAGAAAAATTTACTCTCTGACAAGACCAAGGGGATCAGCTGTGGATTAGATTGGGGGGAGAGATTTGGAAATACGGTGAGTGGGGGAGGGGGGTGTATTTGAAAATATGATAGATGGGGGTGGGAGGATCAGTAAAATAGGTTTACCAACTTGAGATATTAGGTACCAATATCAGCGGTCAGCTTGAAAAAATATCTTTTACTTTGAATTAACTGATAAAATGAAATGTATAAGAAAAATCAGAGATATGTTTTGAAATCGAATAGCACGTCAAGAAAGCAGGCTTGGTTCTATATGGTTAGACCCTACAGTTCGGTACACAGACGCCGCTTCTCAGGACTGTCCGACTGTTGTACAGCTTTAAGTTTGAGTGCCAGAGCGGAAAAATCGTAATGATGGCCTGGCTATCGTATTTTATCTTTACAATAGATAGTGCAGGGAGTGGAAGGTCAGATATTGCACAGAAAAGGTTAAAAATCAATGGATGCTATGAGTTTGATGATGGAGAAGGTAAAAATTTACGTTAAAAATGTTAACATGAATTTGATTAAATTATGTATATACATATTTTTTTCATCAATAAATAAAATTCGAAATTATAAAATTTTCTTTAGTGAAATATCAATGAAAAAAATATTATATTAACACTTAAATAACAAACAAAACATATTATACTAAATCCATCAATCTAGTAAATTTCCTATTCAATAATTAATTTACACCAATAAATCAAATATCGTGATTTTGGAACTAAAATTAGTTTGATGAAAGGATTTTATTTTAAGGATGAAAAGTTTCTTCTTCCGCTTTATCTGATAATCCGAGGGATTGAATTCTGGTCACGTCGAATAACTTTCAGAACATTGATATATAAATATTGAACTTTACTCAGAGAAAACTTAAACTACACAAGGATTATAAACTTATTATAAATACTTAATATTTTCAGTTATTTTATTTATAATATTATATGTTCATCGTGTACGGAGAAATCAGTTTAAAAGTCTACGGAGTTTGCTAATAATATTTAACTTACTTTTACAGAATTTTTGTTTTACATAAATTGATCAACATTTAATTCGATTAAATAAACGTATTATAAGCCTAAACTTACTATAAATTCTTACTATAAATTATATTATAAACTTACTATAAATTATTAAAAACAATTCCTATATTAATAGGATTATAAACTTACTGTAAATTCTTAATACATTTAGTTTTCTGATTTATAATATTATGTTCATCTTATTAACTGAATAATTAAAATAAAATTAGATTGATAGATCAACATCAATTCGAAAGCGCACTATGATTATTATTCAAAAGTATCAGTTGCAATATTCAGTAAAAGTGTCTGACTTCACAGAGTGGGTGGTGGCCTAAATTGCACTCCATTGAGTTGTAACTGAGTTAGAATGTAACTAGAGAGTTAGTTAGACATAAAAGAGACTATTCGGTTATAACAGAGCCATGGCAGGTAGAACTTTGATGAATAATTCATGAGTAATGGTAATGAATAGGAGAGGTAATGAGTAATTAAAGGTGACTTATTTGTTAATTGATTAAATTGATTATTATTTATTTATTATTTGAATAAAGGTTAAGTACAATAATTATAAGACAAAATAGAAACCATATAATCGAAAGTAAATTATAAGTGAATAAATAACAAAATTGATCAAAATAATATTTTTCTGTCCTTACAGACAGAATAAAAATAAATGAATCAAAACACTAAAAATAATGAAATTCTCAATGATTATATTGCAATGGACATATTTTATATCCAATTTTTCAATAATAACCCATTTTAGTTTTCCTCTGCACATCTGCTAATAATTACTTTTCCCTAAAAATATCTGCAATAAAGGCAAATAGTTTTGCTGCTCTACTCACGTTGTTCAGTTTGAGTTTACTCTTAGTCTTGTCCTGCCTGTAGTGTCCTGACAGCTGGTAAAGGACAGCTCTGCTCCTCCTTCTGCCATACACACCTGATGGGGGTCCTTCAGAGTCCACCATGTCATTTTCATCTGAAAAAAAATTATGATGATATGATAATAATTTTATTAATCAATCACATGTTAAAGCATACAGCAAAAAAAAATTCACATAGGTAATGATAATATTTACTATGACCTAAAAGATTTAGACTTAAGAAAAGGATTTTCAATCGATTGAGCCCATTTGTAGCCAGTGAGCTATTTGGGCATAAAGAAAACAAATAAAAGGAATATCTTACCACTGTGCACTTTATCTACAATGATTAGGGAGTTATTGTGCAATAAGATCACTAAATTTTATTTAGGATTTATCGGACTATTCCACAGGTTTTATCATGTGAGAAAATATATATTATTTGACACTCTAACTAGTTATTTTAACTCGTATATATGATACTTACGTACACTTACAGGTATCATGGATATCAAGTAAAATAAGTAGTGAATATGTCAAATTATATATTTCATTATACTATGATCGAAAATGGGGAACCGTTCAATAACTTGGAGCTTACTTAAGTTATTCAGCTTTGTATTTAAAATCTATTATTTTCTGTATATTCATGTGAGTTATCAAATGAATGGTAATACATCATCAAAGTACTAAGTATACGTCAAATATCTGAGGCTTTAGATGAAATAGAAATGAGAATTCAAATTGAGAGCCTAAAATAAATTCATCGCTTGAATAGAAAATAACAAAAGGAATCCTTGGGAAATATTTTGCTTTACTATTAGGCTACGGAATTTCTCTTTGAACCATTTAAATTAGTTTATTAATTTGTTTCGCAATTTGAAAAATGAAATAACAGGAAATGTAGTTACTTTGATTATGTTATTTTAAGTCACAGATATTTTTTTTCTTTTACACTTACAAAATGGCATAGAAAACAGAAATTGCATGCATGGGAAAATTCAGCGAAATGTTTTATAATGGAAATAAATTGAAAGGAAAAATACTCAGCAAAATCGTTCAGTAGAAAGTTTGTAATTCAATAAAGCTGATATATTAGAAAGTTTGGGAAACTTAATTTGATATTCTGATGAAGTTAGGAGATGGGGGGGAGGGGGTATGTATTACACACATGAAAAGAAGTAAAGACTTACACACTGTATGTTGGTACATAAATATTAACAATGTTTAATGTAAATTGTTGAAGGTGTACACAATGTAGTAATGAAAGAAAAGAAAATCAATCAGAAACAATCTTTAGTATAACTAGCATCTTACGTATGCTGTTAAAGAAAAATGTATTATAATAATTATTTCACGGTTTACAAATTTCAAATTTCCAAAAAGAAACTTTGAAAATTGTAATATAAAACTTGTATATATTTTAAGATTCATGTTTGAGTACACGAGAACAAATTTTTAGAAAGTTTAAACAATAATATAATCTTGTGACTCTTTCCTCTGATAGTACATCATAACAGTGACTCTTTCCTCTGATAGTACATCATAACAGTGACTCTTTCCTCTGATAGTACATCATCACAGTGACTCTTTTCTCTGATAGTACATCATAACAGTGACTCTTTTCTCTGATAGTACATCATAACAGTGACTCTTTTCTCTGATAGTACATCATCACAGTGACTCTTTTCTCTGATAGTACATCATCACAGTGACTCTTTTCTCTGATAGTACATCATCACAGTGACTCTTTTCTCTGATAGTACATCATCACAGTGACTCTTTTCTCTGATAATACATTATACATCTTTACTTGATTAAACAATAGCTACAAAATGTTATTCCTTACTTAAATTCTATTGAACGCTTTTAAAAAATTCTTAATTACTATCCATAATCAGAGCAATCCTGTCTACTCTTCATTTTCCTCTTCAGATGAGAAGCAATATGGATTTAAACTCTAAAATGAGAAGCATGCCAATTAGGGAAGTAATTTCCTTAATAATCATCGAGAGGAGGTGATTATAAGACTGTACAGTGATTATAAGACTGTGCAGCGATTATAAGACTGTGCTGTGATTATAAAACTGTGCAGTGATTATAAGACTGTGAAGTGATTATAAGACTGTGCAGTGATTATAAGACTGTACAGTGATTATAAGACTGCACAGTGATTATAAGACTGTGCAGTGATTATAAGACTGTGCAGTGATTATAAGACTGTACAGTGATTATAAGACTGTGCAGTGATTATAAGACTGCACAGTGATTATAAGACTGTACAGTGATTATGAGACTGTGCAGTGATTATAAGACTGCACAGTGATTATAAGACTGTACAGTGATTATGAGACTGTACAGTGATTATTTGTAATCATCAAAACACCCACCACGTCATTATATTCATAATAGGCTCTTATGGCTCACAATTACCAAGTGTTCCATCATAATACTTTCTTTATCATCATATTCTCTATTTTAATACAAAGCATATATTCTCATGCTTTGTAACACCTTTTCTTTGCTCCAAGTACCTCTTTGACTTCAGACGTGACAGAGGGGTGAGTACAGCACTTGACACAGACAATGGTGATGTGGAAGGTACTGTTAATGAGCTAGAAAGATCTTTGAGTGGTAAATTGTAAGTGTTAACACTCACAAAGTGTTAAGTGTTAACACTCACAAAGTGGTAGGTGTTAATACTCACAAAGTGTTAAGTGTTAACACTCACAAAGTGTAAGTGTTAACACTCACAAAGTGTAAGTGTTAACACTCACAAAGTGTTCAGTGTTAACATTCCTCTCTCTTGTTTCTAGGTATAAAAGAACTGACAGAATTAGACAGAAAAGCGAAGGAATATTTAGATTTCAATAAGAATATCAGGTGTGAATTGTAAATTTTTTTAGATGAATTATTTTCTTATTTGTAATACAATGATTCATTTATTTGTATTTTATTAGATCGAATTCATTGAATTTATTATTATGTTTTGGTAACAAATTAGAGCGTATTTTCATTGTTTTTGTATTAATGAAAATATAGATCAATTAAATGATGAAATTTATTTGTAATAGCATGTAGAGAAAATATTAAAGAAAAAACATACATTGAAAGGCAAGTAGGGTAAAGGACCCATCTAACATTTTGAGAGTTTTCTTTAGTTATATATCGGATAAGAGATCTTTGGCCCCATACCTCTTATTAAAACATAAATAAAGTTACAGTTCTCCGCATGTATGAAATATATCAGTCGAATTACCTAGACTCACAAATATGTACATTTGAACTCCTTTATGATGAAGTCCTGTATAGTTAATATAGAGTCTTCAGTAATGAACTACCCTGAATAATGAACAATTTTTATTTAGTCTGACATGTATGACCATCAGTTTTATTAGAAGACTAGTGGCCATTTTATATTAAACTAAAAAAAATTGTTCACTATATGGTACAGCTCCTTACTCAGGACTCTACATTCACTAGACAAAATCTCACTATAGAGGAGCTCTACAGTACTTACTCTATTTTTTCTACATGTTTCCAGTCACTCACCCATTTCGAAAGAGCTGTGCACCTCCTCATTCCTGTCGTTGGTGACATCTTTGTGTGATGCCAGGAACAGCACCACCTCACCCTTCTCATTCTTAATAGGGACTATGTCCAGCAGACACCAGAACGGAGTACCTGAAACACATAGTGTTACTAGGGTAAATACATAGCTAAAGGAGTACCTGAAACACATAGCGTTACTAGGGCAAGTACATAGCTAACGGAGTACCTGAAACACATAGCGTTACTAGGGCAAGTATATAGCTAACGGAGTACCTGAAACACATAGCGTTACTAGGGCAAGTACATAGCTAACGGAGTACCTGAAACACATAGCGTTACTAGGGCAAGTACATAGCTAACGGAGTACCTGAAACACATAGCGTTACTAGGGCAAGTATATAGCTAACGGAGTACCTGAAACACATAGCGTTACTAGGGCAAGTACATAGCTAACGGAGTACCTGAAACACATAGCGTTACTAGGGCAAGTACATAGCTAACGGAGTACCTGAAACACATAGCGTTACTAGGGTAAGTACATAGCTAACGGAGTACCTGAAACACATAGCGTTACTAGGGCAAGTACATAGCTAACGGAGTACCTGAAACACATAGCGTTACTAGGGTAAGTACATAGCTAACGGAGTACCTGAAACACATAGCGTTACTAGGGCAAGTACATAGCTAACGGAGTACCTGAAACACATAGCGTTACTAGGGCAAGTATATAGCTAACGGAGTACCTGAAACACATAGCGTTACTAGGGCAAGTACATAGCTAACGGAGTACCTGAAACACATAGCGTTACTAGGGCAAGTACATAGCTAACGGAGTACCTGAAACACATAGCGTTACTAGGGTAAGTACATAGCTAACGGAGTACCTGAAACACATAGCGTTACTAGGGCAAGTACATAGCTAACGGAGTACCTGAAACACATAGCGTTACTAGGGTAAGTACATAGCTAACGGAGTACCTGAAACACATAGCGTTACTAGGGCAAGTACATAGCTAACGGAGTACCTGAAACACGGGGTACGGTCAAGAGCCCCCCCGGTCAAGAGCCCCTCCGGTCATGAGCCCCCCCGGTCACGAGCCCCCCCGGTCATGAGCCCCCCTAGGTCTTAAGCCCCCGGTCACGAGCCCCCCCCTCCCTGTGTTTTTAATCCTTATTTACCTAGTTAAACAAATGAAGAACTACTTAGATAGAAATAACTGATAGTTGCTAATGTAGTTTGTTGTATCCGCTAGTTTGTTGTACTGCACACTTCAAGATTGTTTGATGACCTGGCAGGGGGGTTCGGGGGGCGGCACGCCCCCCGATATACATATATTTTATGTCTAATCAGTAATGAACTACAAAAGTGTCAATGAGGATTCAATAATATAGGTAAATAAGGATTTAAAAACAGGGGGGGGGGCTCGTGACCGGGGGGGCTCATGACCGGGAGGGCTCTTGACAGGGGGGGCTTAAGACCTAGGGGGGCTCATGACCGGGGGGGCTCTTGACCGGGGGGGCTCATGACCGGGGGGGCTCATGACCGGGGGGGCTTATGACCTACACCCGGAAACACATAGCGTTACTAGGGCAAGTACATAGCTAACGGAGTACCTGAAACACATGGCGTTACTAGGGCAATTACATAGCCTATGAACTGGATTTGGAGCACAATATTGGATATACGGTAAGTTACGAATTACTGATCGGTTTCTCATCTTTGGTCATATAACAAAAAAAAAACATTATAATAATTTTTATTTAACATTGATTTTTATTGGTATCCATGATATTATAATAAATGTTAAATAAAAATTATTGTACTGTTATTTCTTACATGACCGAAGATGAGAAACCGATTGATAATTTGCAATTTACCCTATAAGAAAAATATATAATAACTATAATAAAATAATGAATTAAAATGTTACCCTATAATTCAGCATCAATAGTAAAAAGTATAGTAGAAGTATATTGAGCTATATTCTTACACTCTATGAATAATATTTTTTGTACCTATCATATAAATTCAAGAAAAGATGTAAATAAATTAAATAAAGTATAAATTGTCCACTTTTTTGATTGGAGGATATATGTGTCATTGTATAAAATAATCCAAACACCACAAAGTCAATTGATGCAGTGACTATACCAGTGTGATGGCGCTGTCTCTTTGCATTGGCTATCATTTGAGAGACGCAACATACTCTTCAAAATATAATTAATTGAAAAACTAAACTTTATATCATCAGAATTAAAAACTAATTGACTTCTAAATCAAAGATAAAATTGAACTACATTATGTAACTTCCATTTAATGGAAAAATACTACCAGGAGATGTCTCCGTAATAAATGTTATTAAAACTTTTCAATCTTTTATTATGTCGTAAAATATAAAAACTTTCCCAATATTTCTCATCTTTTTAATTTACTTCTACCTTTACTAGGTACTTTATCACTGCCTCAAATTATAATCATCTATCGGTGCCTTCCTATCGGTGTTTATAATCGACGATGAAAAGATTACGACGATAAATTATTCAACTAAAATCCAATCGTAATTCACAATAAATTTAAATCACCTATCGTCAATCGTCTTTCGTCGGACATATCCAATAAAAAAATCTTGACGATACTGTCTAAAATGATGATATTTTACGATAAAATACTATCAATAGTTACCGTAATGAACAATAACAGACAAACTACCGATAGTAAATTTACTAACTAGAATATAAGAAGGTTCATTTTCATCATCGGGTATAGAACCCCTGATCCCATCACAGTGAGTTAAGATCTAACCACAACACTACAGCTTACACTGTTAGGGGTTCAAGTACTGAGCATATGTTGAATTATTAATAAATAATGATGCTAGTTTTGAAAGTTTGACTTACAGTCTTCCCAGGTAGAAAATTATTTCAGGCAACCTTGTCCCAATGTTGAGAGAAGGTCGGAACAATATTGTAATATTATTGGGACAATGTTGTAACAATATTGGGACAATGTTGTAACAATATTTGGACAATGTTGTAACAATATTGGGACAATGTTGTAACAATATTTGGACAATGTTATATTTGGAAAATGTTGTAACAATATTGGGACAATGTTGTAACAATATTGGGACAATGTTGTAACAATATTTGGACAATGTTGTAACAATATTGGGACAATGTTGTAACAATATTCGGACAATGTTGTAACAATATTGGGATAATGTTGTAACAATATTGGGACAATGTTGTAACAATATTTGGACAATGTTGTAACATTATTTGGACAATGTTGTGACAATATTGGGACAATGTTGTAACAATATTTGGACAATGTTGTGACAATATTGGAACAATGTTTATACAATATTGTGACAATGTTTATACAATATTGTGACAATGTTTATACAATATTGTGACAATGTTTATACAATATTGGGGCAATGTTTATACAATATTGTGACAATGTTTATACAATATTGTGACAATGTTTATACAATATTGTGACAATGTTTATATAATATTGTGACAATGTTTATACAATATTGTGACAATGTTTATACAATATTGTGACAATGTTTATACAATATTGTGACAATGTTTATACAATATTGTGACAATGTTTATACAATATTGTGGCAATGTTTATACAATATTGTGGCAATGTTTATACAATATTGTGACAATGTTTATACAATATTGTGGCAATGTTTATACAATATTGTGACAATGTTTATACAATATTGTGACAATGTTGTGACAATGTTTATACAATATTGTGACAATGTTTATACAATATTGTGACAATGTTTATACAATATTGTGGCAATGTTTATACAATATTGTGGCAATGTTTATACAATATTGTGACAATGTTTATACAATATTGTGGCAATGTTTATACAATATTGTGGCAATGTTTATACAATATTGTGGCAATGTTTATACAATATTGTGGCAATGTTTATACAATATTGTGACAATGTTACTCCGAGAAACATGTCTACCTGGGTTACTCTGAAGTGTTTAAAATAATATCAAACTGTTTTGTTTATTTTTGCCAAATGCATTCAATTCACTTGGAATATAGTACTTACATTCCCAGTAACAACAAGAATAACAATAAAAACAATGTAGTACACTTTAGAAATGAATATAAAAAATAAGAACGATTTGAAATACAGTTTCTTGAGCTTTGAAATTCAAACAATAGAGTAAACATTACAATTCTTGTTATTTGTATTTATTGGGAATAGATATGTTACTCTATATGTAGATGTAATGTCTATCTAGTGAATTCACGTGAAATATGTTTTAATGATAAAAGAGATTTCTAATAAAATATTTATTATCTATATACTTCAGATCTATACTTCCTATACTCTTCTATCCATTTATGGTAAAGATTTCATTTGAAAATTAGGTAATCTTTCTTTAGAATTATATATAAGGTGAAAATACTAGAGGTCCAGGGTTCGATTGATAATAAGGAAAATATGTATATAATAAGTTTTTCTCAATGTTCAGGTCTTTCTCAGTTTGATGTGTAACTGAATACTTTGATATAAATGAGATATATTATATTATACCTAACAGGGGCTAATATTTTCTAAATAGAAACTCTAGATACTTTAAAAGTTGGAAGGAAGGGCACTACCCCTTTTTCCAGTCAATTTGGCAGTATCAGAATATTGATTTTAGCTTTATATCGGAAAATGTTAATAAGCAACCTTCGTTCAAAAAATTCAAAGGACTATGTGCCCGTGTTTTCAATTTGCATAAATTATTTATCTTGACCTTTCTGCTCTAAAAAGCAGTGATTTTCATTAATATTTCTTATGAGGTTATTGAAATATCTTTTGAGCCAACATTCTATAAGCAAGAATTATCTATTAATAAGGAAATTGAAAATCATTTCTATCTAACTCCATTCAAAAGTATAAACACTCAGGCCGATATTTTCTAACAATAATAAAACTATCAATGCGATATCCAACTAACATCTTCAAAAATATTAAAAGTTAGTTTCTTTATCTTTTGTCTCCATACCAATAAAGTATCGGTACCTCTAGAAGTTACAAACTCTATTGCATTGAGAAACAAAGTAACTTAGATAAACTTAGCAAATAGAATTACAGTCAATGAAAAGACTACTTTTTAGAGAAGTGTTCCTCTGAGACAATGGAAAACAATTTAAAGGAGTTGCTTAAAATCTTCAACAATTAATGCGAAAATACTGCAAAATCTTAACTGTAAACAAATAATATCCTTTGTTTTCACTTTAAATATTATACTCCTGTACTTTTCTTTAATTTTAAAGTTAGTATTCATATCACAATCCGAGGCGTAGCTTTTGTTATGAATTTCATAGTTACTCATTACAGTTTCATGAGTTTATTGCATTCATGAGCTGCATACACTATGGGGTAGGTTCCGAGTTATCGACCTGTTCCATATTTTCACTCACGAAAATAATTTAACATCTTAAATTTAAGTTTTAACTGGTAAATAAATCGTAATTGGTCCATAAAATCTAATGTAATATACAGGGTGACTCACAAAAAGTGTACCCAAGTTTGAATTAATATAAATATCGTACACGTACAGTCTTTCAAGCAGTGACTGTGGTAGAATGGACACATGAAAAAAATCTGATTTTTAAATTTACTTCAACTCAATTTTTAACTACTCATAAATACGATATTTATATTAATTCTAAGTTGGGTACACTTTTTTGTGGGTCACCCTGTATATTATTACTGACAATTTCATCACTCAGTATCACAGTTTTTCAGACGAATAAATGAGATGTTTCTAAATCAATACCACTTTCTTTGTAAATAACTTCAAAGCAATTTACAGGTACATTTGACGTGTTTTTCTTTCTCGAAGTCAATGAAGCATTTCAGTCGAAACGACAGAAGTTTAGATCGAGAGCATTGCTCTTCTTGGAAGCTCTCAAATGAAGTTATGAGAGCACTGTTGAGCAGAGAGACATCTTGAGAGCTCTGTTAAAGAGCCTGTCAGCAAAGACCTCCAAAAGTTGTGTCTCAAACTAGATCACATAGATCACTTATGAGTTTAGCCTCGGCTTGACATAATTAAGAGGAGATGAACTTTCATCTGAAGGAGAATAACTAGGCTAACAATTTTGATGGAAGTGACAGTTGTTATAAATACACAAAGTACATAGTACTGCCTAGTGTATTGACTAGTGCACTGGTGTATTGTCTAGCATATAAACTGTTATGTACATTTCTATATCCAATTTTGCATATTTTTTCATTATATGGATGAACCTAACTTTAAAGGAGCTACTTTTCGAAGACATTTCATATATGCTGTAAAATTCATTTTATTATATTTACGGCAACGTACAGTGAAATAATTCATTGCCGATCACATGAAGAAGTTTCATCGCATTTAAGGATAAGGGTATGAAAAGTAGCTACCTAACTTGTATTTGATTAAGAGAGAACTCAAGAGGAAAACATTGGAAACCAGTGAAGCAGTTTTTAAGAGCGACAGTCATGAAATCTTTTAAAAAACCATTTACTGCAGAAAATACTCAAAATAATCGTTTCTGACTCTCTTATATGTTTCATCCGTTTCCAATTTCCCAGGAATCTTTCGAAGTATACACATAAGAAATCCAGGTAACTATGGGTGGAGAAGTATCTTAAGAGAGATTTCCAAACAATATGCACTCTTCACAGACAAATGCGTGTCACTCTAGAGTCCTGACGGTTGGGCTAAAACTTTACTTCCTCATGCCTCACCACATCGCCAACGAATTTAGCGTCACCATGGGAGTGGAGGTGTGATAATTTGGGCTGTGACTATTGGAAATGAACTGGTGGTTAGAATTCCAATAGGGGTGTAAATATAATTCTGCCAATTATATTAACTTTTTGTAAAAAAAATTTAATTGCTGAAAAAGAAACATGCTGCGTTAAAAAAAAGGTCCTTTTCATGTATAACAACGCTCCTTCTCACTCTGTTACACCAACTGTGAATTTCCTGAGATGTAATAAACTCGTCGATGACAAGTTGATTTGCATGGCCCAGTTTGAACTCAATTGAAGACCTTCGATCCATCCTGAAGCAGAATGTGTATGTGGGAGGACGTCAGTTCTCGTCGAAAGATCAACTCTGGAGGAAAGCTGAAGACTATTGTAAGACGGTAACGTCTGATACAATTCAGAAAATTGTTGCATAAGCGTCTTTTGAAAGTGGTGAGAAAAGGGGGAAATAAAACTGATTACTTGAAATTAACAGTTTTGACATGATTCGTCACCTTTAATGGAAATAATATTTTACTGTAAACTACTCTTGAATGCAATTGTTAAAAAATTTCTATAGAATTATTTAAAGGTTAAAACATTTATTTATGAAACTTTTATTGTGATGCACAAGACACTGAAAATGTATAACTTTTAGTATAATGGATGTCCGAAATGATTTTTAAATTGATTTAATTTTTTTTACTCACAATGTTGATGAATATTTCCTAAAAAGGCAAACTATTAAGTTAACCCCATTTTATTGCAAGAAACACAACTGCATAAAAGAGTCAGATGTTGATTAAGTTGATTTTATTAGGCAGCTTTGTCTTAATATCAAATGGTCGTAATGAGTAGCATTGTCTGAATATCAGTTGGTCGCACAGAGCGGAATTGTCTGAATATCACTTACAAGTTATAGGCTATATTAGGGTCGCGCACTTGTTTCGATATATATCTGGATTCCTCAGTTAATTTTAATATATTTAATTTTAAAAGAAGTGGCAGCGCTGTAGAAACGGCAGCGGGTATTTTTTCTTCCAAGAAAATCCTCTATCGCTTCACTAACCTTATCATACATAGTAATTTAACTCTGGAATTACCAGTGGACCTCAGATGCCAGGTCCAGTTTGAAATATTGATGCATAATTTGAAAACTAATTGACTTGAGTTGTTGAAACTTTGTGACTTTCTTTGTCTATGACTTGTTTTATTCATTGTATAATTATCAGTGAAAACAATGCAACATAATTTGCTCTATTTAGTTTTAATTTTCATAAAGTATGCTTCAGGAGCCTGGATGAAGTACAATCGCTGTGGCGTCACATTTTTCATCACACTAGTAACATCACTTATGAGAATATTAGCTATTTTTTGCAGTAAATTAAACTTTTACGCAACAGTGCATGTATTTCATCCGAGCTCTAGATTTACTCATGGTACTAACACGTTATAAAACTAAACTTTAATTTCATTGATTTAGCTTCAATAGATCTTAAACTGTAAATATCCCGGACTTACAGCACCTCCAGCCATGTTTTATCAGTAAAAAGTTTTATTTCTTCCAGAACAAGCCTCTCAGGCACTCTAGTCGTTTCAGGGCTAAACCTCTTTGCTATCTTCTTCGAATCATGATAACTTAGGCTTCAGGTGGAAGGCTGAGGCAAGAATATAATCTGATTCATCCAGTTGAAGTCTAAACCTAGACAATATTCACTCAGACATCATAACCTTTTTTTGTTGCTTTTAGTTTGTTAATGCAAACTAATGGAGGCTTTCTCCCCGCCTTCACTTGTTGCGACTTGTGTCTGAATCCTTCAGATAACTTTAAGATTACCACACTGCTGTAAATCCAAAAAACCTCTAGCGCTTCTGCAGCTACGTTACCACTGTAGTAGCGGTCGTGCCGATACACAATTGTGTCGCTGTGCCCACTTCTGCCAAAATATTATTCAGTGAACAGGACAAAAACTCTGTGCAAAATAACGTGCAAAAGAAAAATTATATTCGGTTAGGTTAGCGGTCCGGTATGGGAGTCCTAACTCGAATGGTGTCGATAGTGACAAAAGGAACACTTGAGTGAATTTTTATCCGGGTGGTGAGGGGCTGGGGGTCTATAGCATGAGGAGCATTTGTCATTTGTCCTGCAATTTTATTCTGCATGAACACTTTAAAACTAAAAACATGTTTTTAAACATAAAATCAAAGAAGCCTAATTAACATTGCTGTATTATACAATTAGCGTTATTGGCGTAAAATTTTCACTCTGCAGTTTTGAAAGTTAGCACAAAAATACAAACTGCCGTCATTTATATTTATCTGAGTGACTGTTAATAAGAAGTTTGTTTTAATTTTTAAGGTAAATATATTGTAATTAATTATAATGGCTTGCGAAAGACTTTGGTAATTTGTAGACTTTATAACTTGACGTGGCTGTAACAGTTGTAACGGTTGCAACTGCTATAACAACAGCAGTTACTTTGCATTAACTGCTTTGACTGACCTGTTAAATGTTGTTTCTATAACTATTTACCGTTAATTACTCTATAGCGCTATTGAAGTTAATACTCTTCATGAAGCGTACTTAATGGGCCCGTAAACTTGTAGCACTTCAAACAATGTGATCACATTGTATAAACTTGTGGAAATTATCGGTAATATAGAGATTATAAGTGGAATTAAAGCTCATTAAATAATTGCAATAGAGTGCAACACATTTAACACAGTCGGTAAATTTACGATAGAAAGATCGTTTGTTATCGTCCATTATACGGTAAAAATAAGATTTATTGTATCGCAAAATAAATGAAATATCATAGTTCAAACTATCATCGAAAATGTTCGACGATAGAGTGTAAGCATTCACCAATCCACATCTCTACTCCCCATCACCACTCACCATTTTTCTTGTAGAACATCACCTCCAGTTTCAGCTCACTCTTCTTCTCCAGACTCTCGTCAATGGCTGTCTTTTTCTCATCCAAAGTCTCAGGTCCGTAGAGGAACTTGCAGGCACACCCCTTCTGCATGATCTGGGCCCGGGCATACCCAGTGAGCTCGCAGAACCCGTCACTGCAGTACACTATGGGGTACAGGGCTGGCACTTGTGCGTTGCCAAGGACGAAGTTGCTATCTGGGGAAAGAGAGTATACAGTTAGGAATAGAATGGAGAAAATAATCTGAATTATAGAACAAATAAATACACTGAAAATAAATCAAAGTATTTAGTTACATCTAAAGTGAGAAAGACCTGAACGTGAAGAAAAAAAAATGTTATGGAGAGTTAAATTGCGTCATTGTGACTACCCTTCCCCTCGGCACAGTGAATTAATACACTAAATACGTATGAGAAAATAATATGAGAGCTATGATAATGATAATCATGATAATAATAAATAACGATAACTACTCATCAGAATAATTAGTCGAGGTTGTTTAAAATTGTTTATTTTTTAAATAAGTAATGGTAATTTATTGATTTATCCTTTAATTAAGCACATATGTAAGAGAGCAATTTAACCAATCATCACAACGGTGGATTGCATGATTGAGAAGATTGGAAAGTGGTTTGGGAGAGACATTTATGTCTACTCGAGAGTATAGAGACGCATAAAGTGTTATGAACTATAATTTCAATAAGAATAGCTATACCTATATATTTCAATAACTCTTGAAATAACATTGTTTCTTTCTCAAAAGTATCGAATGATGTTAATTGCTTACATACTCTCTTTTAACCCTTACCCTAGAAGTCCGTTAAAATACCACCGTACGACATTCTTATTGTATCCGTAGGATTATTATTGAATATAAGGCCTAGGTATATAATGAGCTGTTTGTAGTCCAATAAGAAAATAAGCCTAGAACTGAGGCTTTCCTGTATAGTTTGGTCCTCTGTTAGATTGGCTCTAGACTTTGTGGAGTTAACAACCACGCTCTACATTTTACCCTCTTTTCAATTATCCGCAATAAGTCCATATTTGCCAAACTATGTATTTTTATATTTGTACCTATAATAAAATTGAACCGGTCATTACTCGCTTTCATTTCCTGTGTAATTGATAGACATTAATTAGATCAGTTACTGAATTATGGAAATAAAGAATAAACAATTAGTTCTGAAGGGATAAATTCACATATATTCCCATTAAAATTTGAAAGTCTAGTGTCAATTCTCAAACCCAAGAAGTGATCATAACAAAGTAAAGAAGCTGGAGTAATTTATTAACCATAAACAACCTTATGTCAAAAAATAAAATTCACCACTCACCCCATTCACCAAATTCACCAATCACCATTCACCCCTGTGTCCCATCAAAGGGCTATTCACAATGGGCACAGCAATCGCATTCCATCACATTTTCTCATCTTACAAGAAATGGGGTCCCTTTAGCTAAATTACTCACTGCAGATTGGCCTGCATTGAACTGCAGAGTCATTGCAGTCCTATGGAGAAGTGATAAGGTAAAGCGTCTATCTAGCATTCCAGCAGAGTTCTTTAGTTATATCAGGTAAAGGGTCTAACTAGTATTCAAGCAGAGTTCCTTAGTTATATCAGGTAAAGGGTCTATCTAGCATTCCAGCAGAGTTCCTTAGTTATATCAGGTAAAGCGTCTATCTAGCATTCAAGCAGAGTTCCTTAGTTATATCAGGTAAAGCGTCTATCTAGCATTCAAGCAGAGTTCCTTAGTTATATCAGGTAAAGCGTCTATCTAGCATTCAAGCAGAGTTCCTTAGTTATATCAGGTAAAGCGTCTATCTAGCATTCCAGCAGAGTTCCTTAGTTATATCAGGTAAAGCGTCTATCTAGCATTCAAGCAGAGTTCCTTAGTTATATCAGGTAAAGGGTCTATCTAGCATTCAAGCAGAGTTCCTTAGTTATATCAGGTAAAGGGTCTATCTAGCATTCAAGCAGAGTTTCTTAGTTATATCAGGTAAAGGGTCTACCTATCACTCAGTCCCTTTGCTCACAAATGTGGTGGTTTCTTAGTTCCTTATTCATTCTTTCTGTAATAATATTCCGCTCATTAATTCCAACAATCAAATTCTATATTGACTTGTTAACGTTGTCAATAATTAGTTCCGAGTGGTGATTTGATTACATAGGTTACGATCTTCACAAGGGAAAATAATCAATTTGTTTAATTTACTGTTTATGTTACTTGTCAAACTAATAATCAATTGTTCATATCTTAATTAGAATCAATTCATATATAGTTCCAAAAGAACATATTTAATTTAAATTATGTGTACTCTAATCTAATAAGAAATCAGACAGAGGATCAGTGAAAAATCCTACATTAACATTTTTTAATATACGTATGGAAGAATTAACTAAAAGCATGGGTCAAACTTTTGAGGTTGAGTGTTTTACCTTTCCCTTAAAAGCAAAAGAGTTTACATAATCACTGATGAGTTGTGAGCGGGGAAGTATAGTGAGTTGTTGCTCATCGAAACCACAGTTCTATTGTCTAGAATAGTCTGAGTACCTGTAATGGCTGTCACCTCCCAATGGATTTTTGCTAATTAACTTTGGGGAGAACTCGTCTAAATCACAATACTAGGATGGAGGCTCTTACTTCAAAATTCTACTGCTCATTGAATGGCTGCTCCATCATCTTATCTTCTTCTAGACTCTGACTCTGCTGTAAACAATACAAAATCTTCTGTTGTGAAACTGTTGTGGACACTGCACACCTTGGCTTTTAATTGTACCATGTCCTGAATTCATCACAGTATAGAATAGAGGTTGATGGATATCTTCATCAGATAAGTCTTGCGATGGTTGCCTAACGAGGCTCGTGATTACATGAAGACTCTCCCCGGCCTTGAGCCTGCAAGCTCCCCTCTTAAGACTCTTCCGTAATCATAGTGAAAGTGATAGTCAGCTAGGCAGAGTTGGAACAGGATTCATCATTTCAATTCGCTTACGCACTCGGGAGATTCTTCCCAAAAGTTCACCCAAATTCAAATGCAAGATGCCTCTTCTTTCATTTCTCTATTTTCTATTGCGCCTCAACCACTAGTTGGAAAATTGCGTTCAAAAGTTTAAATCCAATGAGAAACCTCAAATGCTTAAATAGCTTTTCCCACAATCTCTTACTCTCCTCATTAATATACATCATAGAATTTCAACACATTCGAAAACTAAAGGAATACTCCAAAGCTCATTGTAGAGTTAGCCATAGAAAACACTGGCTTAAAAACAACTCCATGGAGTTACATTATTTTGTGTAACATCTTTGGAAACACTCACTAACTCACTCAAAGTAATAAATATTATTGTAAAAAAAATATCAATCCTCTAACAGAGGAAAATACCAAATGAAACTGCTTTATGTTAAAGTCACAAAATAATTATCTCCATATAATAGTTCGATCTGAAGATTTTACGTCTACATGTATACAGGTTTTTAGTTTTTTGTTTAAAAAGAGAACATTTTTCCATTAGATGTATTTTTAACATACATATATCCTCCAACTATTCCTATTAAAGGATATAGAAAGTCACTACTCGCAATAATTAAAATGAAACATACCTTTATACTACAATATTATGTATAGGTATAATTTATAATAGAAATAATACAATATTCATTAAAAAAAATTGAATAATATTTTATATATAAGTTTATATCTTATCCGGTCAACCGAACTAAATATCACTGATGTATTTTATAATATAATTATATAATAATAGAGCATAATATTTAGTGTATTACAGTGGCAATATCATTTCGTAATCAAAGCAATATGTATTAATAATTTAGACAGCTATTTACCTTTCTCTAAAGGAATGAATTAATTAATGCAGTGAAAGGAATTAATTAAGAGACTACCCAGGTAGAGAGTTATGGTGGGGGCATAGAAGATTGAACGAAGAATTAACTGAATTTTCTCTGAGTCCACAATAACTTTCAATCTGGGTAGTCAATAATCTAGCCATCATCACAACAAATGTAAAGAAAAAAACCTAATGTAAATTTTATTTTATTTCTGATATGGTACTTTTTCAATTAAAAATAATATTGAGCTGCTATCCCAAGAAATTAGGGACTACGGTCCTACATTCTACCGGCCAAAAATAAACTGCGCCTCTATAATTTTATAAATTCAGAATTTCAGAAATATTCCAACAATGTTTCATAATTAACTTTAAATATTTAGATATCGTCATGTGATGGCAAAATATCATACACAATATATATGCGTCAATTTAACTCAATTTATTAACCTAACTGATAAGTAGCAGGTGTAACATTACGAAATTATTAATATTTTTAACGTTTAAAATAAGTGTGGTGACTACCTGTCACTTTCAGATAAATTAAATGGTTCGTAAAATGTTACTGAAATTCGACTAGAAATTATATCAGAAAGATTTGATCGACTAGAAACTGATTTTCCGTTACGGTAACTTCATCATTTCGAATTAATTATTGCAGTAAAGTGATTAATATTGTGCTTGGGAACAGCATTTCTGATATAAATATCTAAATACTAAAATAACTTCATTTTCCACTTTCAATCATATGCGAACGCGTGGTAAAGTCTTCACTCTTTATATCATAAAAATAGTTCTGTTGTCTTGCGAATTAAACTCTTCGGTCCATTTAATAATATCATCTCACACATCTCTCCAAATTAATTCCACACATTAACAAATGTGAGCAATTTAAGGCGAAAATGTCAAGCATTTCCGTATGACCTCCGAAAGCACAGTGGGACTCAATTAATAGACACATTAATGGTTAAACCACATTAATGGTTAACCACATTAATGGGTAGATTGGCACTTGTGGCAGAGTAATAAACCACAGCATGAATCTCAATAAAATGAAGATAAATAAATAAAAAAGATATATCCTATATATATTAAAGAACATCGATTAGATGATAGATGGCCTTTGTTGGTTATTATTTTGTAAGTTCACTTTATATGCACTTCTGAAGTAGTTCCTGATTTTATCACTTGCAATTTTAAAAATAAACATAAATAGACAAAATAAATCTATTTCTTCTCTTTTGTTCATTTTAATTTACCATAACTTTCTCTCTCATCTTCTATGGCCCCACCATAACTTACTCTCTCTTTTTCTATGGCCCCACCATAACTCTCTCTCCTCTTCTATGGCCCCACCATAACTCTCTCTCATCTTATATGGCCCCACCATAACTCTCTCTCCTCTTCTATGGCCCCACCATAACTCTCTCTCATCTTCTATGGCCCCACCATAACTCTCTCTCATCTTCTATGTCCCCACCAAAAACTCTCTCCCACTCATCTTCTACGGCTGACCCAACCAAAACTCTCTCTCCTCTTCTATGGCCCCACCATACCTGACTCATCTTCTATGGCCCCACCAAAAACTCTCTCCCTCTCATCTTCTACGGCTGACCCAACTAAAACTCTCTCTCCTCTTCTATGGCCCCACCATACCTCACTCATCTTCTATGGCCCCACCATAACTTTTTACCTGGTGTTCAAGCAGTGCCGGCAAATGGATGATTTAGAGACCATTGGGTGGCTAATGGAGAGTTGTGAAGGGGCCATTTATTGCTCTGGACGATGTAATAAAAGCAATCAAGGAGTGGGAGGGTGTAGGGTAAGATCATTAGCATGGTGGCCGTGAATATAATGGCTACTCATGTTACTATGATCACTATTTACAACTAATGTATCACCCGTCAAAAATGACGGACTATAAATACGAAATTTATTATCCGATTTTTTTACTGTTTTTTAGATTTTCTGTTTTTTTGGATTATCAGTCTTTGGATTTTTTTGGTAATTTCCGATTTTTCTGTTTATCAGTTTTAGGTGTTTTTCGGTGTTCCGATTTTTATTTCCGGATTATTCTGTTTCTCGAAATTTCCCATTTTTCTGAATTTTTTGTATTTTAATGATCATTCTTTTAGGAAGTTTCTTAATAACCAAATAAAAATAAGGAAACTATTTATAGAATGTGATCCCCCCCCCCCCTCACCGTCACCAAACACCCCAAAGATTTATGTGTCTCCACACCCCGTCCACCTCCCTAACACTAATAGCTAAATGTATTTACCGCACACCATATTTTACCATCTCCACGGGAGATTTATTGGGAATATTGCAAACCTATTGGCAGGGAGGTCATGTTTTATCTGCCTTTTGTATGGTACATTAATTAATGTAGTATGGGGCTTAACGTCTGGATTAGAACCATAGTGCTGACGTCAAAGGAAAACATATAGGTACAAGGGACTGGAAGAGGCAGGCAGTCAGAAAGAAAAATGGGTCATTGAACAAAGTCATCTACAACCAATCAGTCTCTTAGAAGCTCATGGATGCAGAAAAGCTACTCTGTGAATGTAGTCACTTACAAAGGAAAGTGATGAAATGGGTCACAAGCACCAGTAGGTAAATGAAGAGGGGATATTAAATGAAGCCTACAAGTCTACCTAACACAAAAATCTAAGACTTCGTTACAAAATAACAATGCATAATCCAAATTACAACGGTTTGGGGCGCAACGGACGCCACCGATTCTCTTCCATTCACCACAGACAGTTTAAGGATAAGGCCTATGCGTTTAAATAGAAGAAAATTAGCTAAACAAATTAAAAAATTAACTCTATTAATTAACAAGTACCTATAGTTGTAAATGAACTACACAGTGAAGGGTTAAACAACCACCAATAGTTATAAATAAAGTGAACAGTGAAGGATTAAAACAAACACCAATAGTTGTGAATAAAGTGCACAGTGCAGAGTTAAAACAACCACCAATAGTTATAAATAAAGTGAACAGTGAAGGATTAAAACAAACACCAATAGTTGTGAATAAAGTGCACAGTGCAGAGTTAAAACAACCACCAATAGTTGTAAATAAAGTGCACAGTGAAGAGTTAGTTTACCAAATATGTTTAGGTACTTCTCCCTATAAAAAACAATAAGTATCTATCTTCTCTCAGTTTGTTTCTCATCAATCACTAATTTGCCTAATGTACAAAGAACTTCTGAAGCAAAATTCGGCTTCTGAATGTAAAAAGAATTCGTATTTCGAATCACTTTTTCTAAAGCGAGAGAAGAGGTTTATGGGATTCAGAAATAGGGATCCAATATGCAATATCTCTGAGACAGCGACTCTGCAATACTTTACTGTAGAGCCAGTTAATGCAGTAAACTGTACGCTGTACTTTACAGTAAAGCCAGTTAATGCAGTAAACTGTACGCTGTACTTACTAGTAAAGCCAGTTAATGCAGTAAACTGTACGCTGTACTTTACTGTAAAGCCAGTTAATGCAGTAAACTGTCCGCTGTACTTTACTGTAAAGCCAGTTAATGCAGTAAACTGTCCGCTGTACTTTACTGTAAAGCCAGTTAATGCAGTAAACTGTACGCTGTACTTTACTGTAAAGCCAGTTAATGCAGTTAGTAACTGTCTGCAGTACTTTACAGTAAAGCCAGTTAATGCTGTTAGAAACTGTCTGCTGTACTTTACAGTAAAGCCAGTTAATGCAGTAAACTGTCTGCTGTACTTACTAGTAAAGCCAGTTAATGCAGTAAACTGTCTGCTGTACTTTACAGTACAGCCAGTTAATGCAGTTAGTAACTGTCTGCAGTACTTTACAGTAAAGCCAGTTAATGCAGTCAGATACTGTCTGCTGTACTTACTAGTAAAGCCAGTTAATGCAGTCAGAAACTGTCTGCTGTACTTACTAGTAAAACCAGTTAATGCAGTTAGTAACTGTCTGCTGTACCTTACAGTAAAGCCAGTTAATGCAGTTAGAAACTTTATGCAGTTAACCTCTATAGACTAGCCATAATTAAATGTTCTACCTGTTAATCTATTTTACACTCGTCACTATTACTGCAGCTAATTACTACCAAAGGTTATTGCATAACAATTCCACCCAGTCAGCTGATGGGATAAAAAGGTAAAAAGGATCTATCCAACCTTTTAAGCATTTTTCTTTAGTCATAACTGGTTCAAAGATCTTGTTATAACTTAAACCCTTCATTCATTCTTAATTACACAGTGGGTTACAGAATGCCTACGGACAAAATGCCTACGGACAAAATGCCTACGGACAAGATGCCTAACGGACAAAATGACTACGGACAAAATGCCTACGGACAAAATGCCTACGGACAAGATGCCTAACGGACAAGATACCTAACGGACAAAATGACTACGGACAAAATGCTTAACTGACAATATGCCTAACGGTCAAAACGCCTGAAATTTATTGTAAACTTATTTCCAGTATGGGAATAGTGGAAAAAGATTTCTAATTTCTAATAAGTGAGACCAAAAGGAAACATAGAGTTTTGTCTCAGTGAGAGTTTATTAAATCACTATCTTATTGAATATTAACATTTGTAACTCAGCGGGCTTAGTGTAAACTGGTGTAAGTCAAATGATCCCCGGTCATTTGATCCCCGTACCATTTGATTCCTGTTCAATTGATTCCCAGTCATATAAAAGATTAAGAAGAGAGTTTATGGTGGAGCCATAGAAGATTAGGAGGGGAAATTACGGTCAGGCCATAGATGATTAAGAAAAACTTAATCCACTGATCTTACAGGGACGTAAAATAACCTTCCGTAAACCCACAACAAGTTTCTGTTTGGGCACCTCGTTAAACACATTTAATATTGTTAGTCATTATTAATCTAATAAAAGTGAATTCATTTACTTCTATTTAGATTCAGAAAAGGTGTTACATTATTCCTGCATCTTAATGGTTGATTATTCCTATATTTATACTTTAATTTTACCTATTGTATAAATTTCTTCTTATATCGAAAGTAGTTTCAAAATAGGTCAATTTTTTTAAATTTGTCTACATTAATAATCCCTTATAGGTAGTTTTGCTATTTCTATATATGATAATTGTTTACCTGAGTTTCAGAACCACGTAATATTTAAAGTTAAATAAAGCCGTAATAAGGCCATACTTAAAGTTTGATGCAACCTAGTTCATAACAATAGACTTGCTATATAATACTAAATATAGATATTATGAAAGCCTGTAGAATACATAGAAATTCAAACTAATACATCAAGAGATCCTCTGAGTTATTACCTTCTTTAGATAATCAACAAACGCTTAGCTTAAAGGTTTCAAATAAATACAACTTCTGTCTATTAATATAACAATATCTTTCAATAACAATTACTAACTGTTAAATAAAATCCCTTTACACCAACTGTTGTCAGTATAAAATTGGAATAAAAACAGTGAAGAATTTACAATCGACATATCGTCTGTTATTGTCAGATTGGTAAAAACTAATATTTTTTAGCGTGAAATAGAACAATTTCAGACATTATCGATAGGAATTTTTGTCGGGAGTGTCCGACGAAAGACAATTGGAGTTTTCAATTTATTGTAAGTTACGATTGTAATTTCGTCGAATCATTTACAGTCGCAGAGAGATGAACTTTTTTCATGAACACAAAGTAACCGTAAAGAAGTAAAGAGGGTCAACTAAGACCAGCGATAGCCCGTAGGGGCTATCAAGACCCGTAAACTTTTTAGAACCCGTAGTGAAGAGTGAGACAGCTAAGACAAAATCAGCCCTTCAATCCACTGCTTATATATTCACAAAATTCATATAAACTCCACCCCAGTCTGATTCTATGACAGTCCCCTTTTCATTTCTCCTATCTCTATTGGGACTCAACCCACCTGAAGGCTGTCTCCAATTTTACTCTCCACCAATGAGGACAAACTAATGTTAAATAACTCCTCCTAATTTGCTCATAAATTACCTCAAGAAAGGCAATACAGTTCCCACCCCTGAGGGTAAATATGGCCCAAGAAAACCACGACATTTAGTGAGTTTCAATAGCACTTCCTGTGTTATAAGAGAATTTTTACAACTCTCACCCGACAATAAATTTCATCAACTGTCATTTCTGCCGACCACTAAAGCCGCTTGAACAAAAGAAAATATCAAATTTCCATTAAGTTACAGAGATAATTACCTTCAAACAACAATCCGATCTGAAGTCTTTACACTACAAGCATGGAGATCGAAAGTCGTTGATAGACTTCATTGAAACTCATCCTCAGTAACTGAGTGCAATTTGAGGTTAAATTGAGGGCAATGACCTCAGTTGCCATGGTAACGAGAAGATAAAAACTCAATTAGTAAATAGAAATGGTAAAAATGTTACAAAAAATTATAGTTGATATGCTTTGCTGAAGATGAATAGAAAATATAAAGAAATAATTACTGATTTTTGGAATGAATTAGAAATTTACATATGCATTTTATTGATAATAATCGTATGAAGAAATGACTATTTTTACACTAGTCTGACAATATCCAACCAATCTGAATACCCACTTTCCGAGTACTGCAATGGGCAGAGTACTGCTAAGTTCACTAATAGAACTCATCACGAAGTGTTGTGGGTATGACTTGTAACTCTTTTCCTTTAATTGCAGTGTCTTGCAGTGTGACGGACAGACAGACAGTGCTAAAATTAGAGACTGCACATCCTATTTGCGATAGAATGTGGATATGGTGAAACAAAGTCATTCACCTCCTACAGTTGAGTTACTTTATTGCATTTGTTGGACTGAATTAGAAGCAGTTGTTAAGTATCAAATACTGTAGTACTGAAGTTAATGAAGTGACCGTTCATATGATTTCTAATTAAATTAATTTAACTCTCTCTCTCTCTCCTGATGGCATCAGTTTTTTAACACGCTAGGCATGGAACATGACGGAAGTTTCCGCTATGGTCCACGAAAGTATTAATGTATTTTTTTAAAGTTATTATATGTGTTATTCTGACTCTAACATAAACATTAGAAAATATTTCAGGAAGAAAAGGAATAAATATTTGGACATGTATAATACATACATACATACATGTACGAGATGATTATCTAGAAAATAATTTTGGATGCAGCGATTAATTTGATCAATTTAAAAAAAAAGTGTAAATTTGGTTTTATTGATGTCGCATTTTTTTTTAAATGTTGTGAACATCAGACGTTCCTGATCAGATCAAAAAGTTTTACTTGTCTTTTTGTAAAAATAATAATACTATTTGTAGTCAAGTCGTAAAACGAAGTGGACCACCATTTCAAAAATAGTTTTTTAAATCTCCAAGTAAGGGAGAATTGTTAAAATACAAACCAGATGCATTTCAGAGGTACTTTCTTTTCTACTGTGCAGTGGCAATTGACTATAGAGTAAAGACATAAAAAAAATTCTACTGCAGAGGTAAAAGCAAAATATTTTTTAAACCATCTTCCACATCATTTTATGATATGAATAGAAAATCAAATATCTTATGGATATAATAACAGAAGACAAACATAACTACTTTTTATAATATATTTTTTAAACTATTTAAAAAAATGTAACATCATTAAAACATAATTCTATCTTTCCATTTGTATCAAATTAATTTATAATATGCTCTATGAAATGAACTCGTAAAAAACTTCTTAATTATTGTCAAATAAATTATATTCTTCATGTTTAAAACACACTATATATTAATATAGATAACTATATTATCTAATAAATTACCCATATAATATTATTGCAAGTAATAACAAATAACTATTATGTCAATACAAATATAAGCACATGTGCATAGATTGCTTCTTTTTAAAATGTTTGTTGATTCTATTGCAACTATAAACGAATAACAAATCTGTTGAATAAACACTAACGCTAGAAAAAGTAGGATATGAAAGATAAGATATGAACGATATGATATGAAAGATAAGATATGAAAGATAAGATATGAACGATATGATATGAAAGATATGATATAAACACGGAAACATATTTAATACTCATTTTCTTTATCACAAATCTTTCCGCTTTTCTGTTTTAATCATCATTTACAACCTTTTTCTCCCCAGCTATGCAAAGCTTTAAGTTTCCTCTCTTGTACAGTCCTTTAGAGGAGTAGTGATGTGTGTACGCATTGGCTGCATGTCGTACTAGATAAATATCCTGTGGGATATCCTGTCCTGTGGTCTGATAGGTGCCTCTAGTGTCAGTGCATCTTACATGTGTCTGTGGTGAACTCTTGAGATGAAAAGGCGCTTCTTTTAACCTACCGTACTCGAAAAGTGTCTGTTAACAGGGCATAATAGGTCTAAAATTGTAAAAATCAGATTAGTTCATGACCTACGGTGACGCCCACTTCATTTATTTAATTTAGAGGACGTTTGACGTCTACTTCAAAATCTATGGCTACGCTGACGTCAAAAGGAAATTAATGTCACCCAATTTCCGTGTACTGTAAGTGTCTGAGTACTGCGAATAGTATTATAATATAATAATTGTAAAATACGGTTCATTTACTAAAGTGTACCAATCAGTAAACTAACAATTGTAGTAATCCAGATATTATGTCAATTTACTCAGTTCACACTGTACTGTTTTTGCGGCACACTCTGTAAAATGGAAAATAAATATTGTTATATACTTTATTTCCATACACAGCAAAGTGTGTTGAATTTACAACAATCCAATAAAATCGGCCGAATACAATCAAATCAAATTGTACGTGGATTCAGTTACACCAATTATTTTCTGATGAACAGACGAAATATTCCAGGTTTGAAAAATTCTACTCCGATTCAGAATCAAATTATGGTAATCCCTTACAGGTTTTCGATGCCATTGCATGAGTTTATTTCACTTATCATTTTATGTAGTAATTTTCAGATAAACGTTGTGATGGTTAAGAATAACGAAAAAGATATTATTTATTATGAAGGCTTATAAAATAGTTCTTTAACTAAAAATGTGAAAATAGAGTAAGTTCCGTGTTATCGACCCGTTCCACCTTTTCGCCGCCGGACAATTCATCGTGCGGACAATTTGCCACGCAGACAATTTATGATTCACCGGCATATTGATATCTCACATATAAAAATGACTAAGAAGTGCAATGATAATTATCAGTTATTTTTTAACTTGAAAAATCATCTAATTAAATTACATGGTATTAAAATAAATAGCAACTGTTTTTTCTTTATCAATTAATTATGAATGAAGAACTATACTACCTGAGAAAATAAAGACTTTTATCAATAATAGACTGAAAATTAATAGAGTTGAATAGAAATCTTCATCAATTTTTGCTACTACCATATTTCTGCATGTATATTATACTGAACTTACGTTACATAATGCTATCAATTTACCCGTTAGGCATATTATATAAAACCTTTACTTTTTCTATATAATATGAAACATATCAATACCATTATTCAATACTAAAAAACGTATAAGTATACATTTAGTAACTATCAAAACTAACCCCCTACCATACTCCCCAACCAGACCGCTAACCTAACCATATATAATAAAATTTTAGGCTGTATTCCACTAAATCTGAAATAGAAAGTGGCTGCGAATTGTCTCAGCGACGAATTGTCTTTGCGGTGAGTGCACCGGTCACCAAAAGAAGTATACGAAATTTTAAATTTTAACTCGTTTTGTTTTCTATTCGAATCCATGATACCATATTTTAATCGGTATTAGAGACCATATTTTAGTTGGAA
This sequence comes from Caprella mutica, assembly GCA_947561585.1. Taxonomy (NCBI): domain Eukaryota; kingdom Metazoa; phylum Arthropoda; class Malacostraca; order Amphipoda; family Caprellidae; genus Caprella; species Caprella mutica. Next base: position 315,902 of record CANNZV010000154.1, read on the forward strand.
TATAAGATACCTGCAGGTATCATAGATACCAATTAAAATAACGAGTTAAAATATTAAAAATTATATAGTTTTCTCTTACAAGATTTAAAAAGGTGGAGCCAGTCGATGACTCTGAACCTGTCCTACTACCTAACTTTTCAGATATCAGAAATAATTCGATTGCTTAATCAAGAGAAAAGGTAACTAGGATGTTCTGCTACAGAACAGCCAGGAAAAAGAGTACAGTGGTACCACCAGAATTATCTTCCCTGGTTCGTGATGACACTTTTGTGGAGATGGGGTATGGAGAGACAACAGGACGCTATGCACAGAACAATGAGGATTCTTGTCATATGCAGGAGTTACATTCCGAGAGAATCAAGAGGAATCTTTTAAAAGGGGATTTATCAGACGCTAAGAGTGGTGAGAGAGATATTATTCAATTCATTGATACCAATATTCACAGTTAAACCAAATGAATACTTATATTAATTTTTCTCCTCAGAGCGTAGAAGTCAAATTCCAGACGTACAACCTGTGTTCAGAGCAGTAGAAACGCAGTCCCTAAACTCTCTTTCAAGTCTTCTCAAACGCAGACCTGAACTGGCTAACTGTCATGGTGGAGCTTTCCACATGACACCCTTGCACACTGCAGTAGAGAGTAACTGGAGTGAAGGTGAGGGAAATGGGGGAATGATGAGGGAAATGGGAGGAACGGTGAGGGAAGTAGAGAGAAGATGAGGAAAGTAGAGAGAAGAGGAGGGAATTAGAGAGAAGATGATGGAAGTTGGGGAGAAGATGAGGGAAGTAGAGAGAAGATGTGGGAATTAGAGAGAATATGAGGGAAGTAGAGAGAAGATGAGGGAAGTAGGTGAGGGAATTAGAGAGAAGATGAGGGAAGCAGAGAGAAGATGAGGGAAGTAGAGAGAAGATGAGAGAAGTTGGGGAGAAGACGAGGGAAGTAGAGAGAAGATGAGGGTAGTAGAGAGAAGATGAGGGAAGTAGAGGAGAAGATGAGGGAAGTAGAGAGAAGATGAGGGAAGTAAAGAGAAAGTGAGGGAAGCATAGGGAATATGAGAGAAGTAGAGAGAAGATGAGGGAAGTAGGGGAGAAGATTAGGGAAGTAGGTGAGAAGATGAGGGAAATAGGGGAGAAGATTAGGGAAGAAGGGGAGGAGATGAGGGAAGTAGGGGAGAAGATAAGGGAAGTAGGGGGGAAGATGAGGGAAGTAGGGGAGAAGATGAGGGAAGTAGGGGATAACATTAGGGAAGTAGGGGAGAACATTAGGGAAGTAGGTGAGAAGATGAGGGAAGTAGGGGAGAAGATTAGGAAAGTAGGGGAGAAGATGAGGGAAGAAGGGGGGAAGATGAGGAAAGTAAGAGAGAAGATGAGGGAAGTAGGGGAGAAGATGAGGGAAGTAGGGGAGAAGATGAGGGAAGTAGGGGAGAAGATTAGAAAAATCTATAATCAGTCACTTCAATTAATGATAGTTTTCTCGTCTCTTTTATTTCATTCGAGCACAGGCGTGGCGGAGTTGTTAGAACACGGTGCTTCAGTCACGTCAAGGAACCAATATGGACAAACTCCTTTCCACTACGCAGCAGCAAAGAAACGTCACACTGTTCTAGGAATCCTATTAGACCGATCGACTAAGGCGAATATAGATATCCAGGATCTACGAGGAGTGACGGGACTTCACGATGCTGCTTCAGTAGGATGTCTGAAATCAGTTCAGCAATTTCTAAAGCATGGGGCAAGTCCCTCAGTTCTAGACACATATGGTCAAACCCCTCTACACAAAGCTACCAAGGCTGGGGAACTGGCATGTGCAGCTGCTTTGATGAAAGCAGGGGCAGACGTACTGCAAAAAGATGATAGAGGAGTCACTCCCAAACGATACCTCAGAGAGAACCCAGAAAACATGGAGACACTTTTTGATTTGGGTATTCAGATGAGCACAAACAGACAGTCTGGTTTTCCTCTAACTTTTGATTTTTCAATATTGGTGGCTCCATACAAGATTCAACAGTGTACATTGTTGAATAACTTTGCAAAATCTGATTGCAATTACCTACTTGCTCACCCACTGTGCCATATTTTCCTGCTGGTAAAATGGAGAAGGGCCAGGTTCGTCTTCATAGGTTACTTACTCTTCTTCACAATTTTCACTACTTTGACTTACGTGAAGATGCTGGACAGGTTTGTTTGGTCTGTCAGAGAAAGGAACAGAACACAAACAGAAGAAATGGAATATTTCTCACAACAAAAAGTTAAAGGTTTTCCAGATTCAGAAGAAGAAGAGGAAAAGCTAACAGAGCACCACTTAAATATAAGCAGAGAGAATGTTCTGATTCTGCACATTATAATGATCATTCAAATGTTGTTCTTCGCTATTGGTCAAATAAGTCGTTTAAGAAATTTCACAATGACGTGTTTGAAATCGGTAACATGGTGGCTGTTGTGTCTGATTATAGTTCTTTGTATTGTGAACATTGCACAGTCTTACATAACTCCCGACGAGCCCCAAGAGTGGGAGAGACACTTAGCTACTATAATTGTGATGCTACAAGGTACACAAATACTACACCTACTGAGTAAGTTCCCATCTCTTGGCATATACTGGTTGATGTACGTAAGAGTGGCCGAAATGTTCCTGAGAGTATTCTTCATCTACCTTTGTCTTCTGGTTACCTTCACCATGACTTTCTACTTGGCCTTGGCTTCAGGAGGATCCGAGGGAACTTTCGACAGTGCTGGTTTCACGTTCCTCAAAAGCCTCACGATGATGATAGGTGAATTAGACCTTGAGGAAATGAAACCAGACTTGGCTATTCTTCCCGTCACGTCGCACATCCTGATGGTTTGCTTCATTCTTTTGGTTTCCATCATTCTTGCCAATCTGTTGGTGGCTCTGGCAGTGTCGGACATCAATGAACTCAGGGCAATAGCTCATCTCATGCGACTGGCGAGGTAAGACAAATTGTTAATTAAAAATTATGATAAAATATTATCTAACGTTTGTGAATAAAGAGTCAAGTGTCCAATAGATCCTTTCTATAATGTAGAAATGAAACTAAAATCAGCGTAATCAAGCGGGAGTAAATGGTCTAACTGGTAGATAAATCATGTACCTAATAGGACTGAGAAAAATTCTGAAAATGTTAGATAGATCCTTTTCTTTGGAGCATAAATAAGAGATATTAATGGCGATTTAAAATGGTCTAAGTGGAAGTTAAACTATTTTATTACTAACTTTAACAGAGTTAATGATGTTGACAAGATAAGATTAGTTAATATTCAATTCAGTACGATTTTCGCCCATTTAAACAGTACAAACATTATAAATGGAACAAACCTTTACACTCGCTCTTTTGACAGCATGGTGGAGGCTATAGTGAGTATAGAGCAACTGTGGGACTGTCCCATTCTGAAGTACCTTGCCCAGCTGTGTTACCTGCCCACTGACGATCTACAGGTGAGTTAATGTAATTAAAACCTTAAGTAATTTAACCCAAAACTGGTGGTAACCAATAACTGTGATCTGGGCTACCAAACAAAATGAACGCATTTTAAATATCTCAATATACAGTGATTTTATATATTTAATTAGGCATTTTAACAAGTTGGTCTGTTGACGATAGACCGAGATGAATATATTAAACCGTTTTTCTAAAAGGAAATTAAGTTTTAAAATAAATTATACTTTTAATGAGTAAATATAGTAAGATATGTAGTTGGGTGATTAGGAAGAGCTCACTAATAATCTTCTATGGCCCCACCATAACTATCCATCTATGAAAGAAATGACAACAATAAAATACATTGAAGTGTTTGCCGTATGACTGAAGTCATTGACTTCACTTCTTTGAATATGCAATGCTATTCACGTACGTTCGTTTTAATGAAATTGATCAGTAATTCTAGAGAAGATAAAACATATTCAGAATAAAACAAGAGAATACTTTTATTTCACAGCTGTAGCAATGAATATAAAATATATAAATGTATGCATACATTTGAAAATTTATATATAAATATGTGTGTGTATATGTACACATATAACCATGACAATGGATATGTTAATGTGATCTGTCACTGGTGGACTGGCGTTAGATTCAATTTATCGCCACTGCAGTTATCTCAATGCAACTTAATGTCAGGAGTGCAGCGATGCGTGGTGAGAGAGAGAGAGAGTATTGGTAACGATTGGTAATGGGGTAATGATCGGGGTAACGATTGGTAATGGGGGTAACGATTGGTAATGAAGTAATGATTGGTAATTATTGGGGTAACGATTAGTAATGGGGGTAACGATTGGTAATGAAGCAAATTAAGTAATGATTGGTAATGGGGGTAACGATTAGTAATGAAGTAAATTAAGTAATGATTGGTAATGGGGGTAACGATTCGTAATGGGAGTAACGATTGGTAAAGATGGTAATTACATAATTTCATCTCAACTTTGAAATAGATAACTATATTTATTATTAGAATTTAATAATTATTACATTGCTATAACAGTGTTTAACCAGTTTACTCCATTAATGAAATGGTAGTGATGTGAGTGAATTCGAACCTCAACTCCTTTACTGTTCATATTGACATGTTTGTTGTTGAATGATATCTCAAACAGGACATCAAACACAACAAAACAACGAACAAACAACCTCTTGAGGCGAGATTTCAGTCATAATTGATTTAACATATCCATTGAATGTTATGGAGACAATACGACTTCTTGCAGCAACAAGAACAATGACAAAAACATCACATTATTGAGTCGGAGAGAGTGTTATCTCTATGCTGATTATTATTTCACAGTCAAAATGGTATATTGTGAACTGGAGAATTGAAATGCAGTGCATGATTTGATTTAAATACTATTCATTACTACCTTAGTAGATAGCGGAAGGTTATATTTTAGGCGGCATTTATTTATTTATAATCTTGTTATTCCATAACTCAAAAAGAATTCAACTAAATTGCCTGAAATTTGGTGTCACGATTAGTCAATACCCAAGAACCATTTGTTAGATTTTGGGAGCGATCGGATCAAAGGTCAAAGATCAAGGTCAAGGTCATTTATAACAAAATAACTCAAAAATTATTCAACCAAATTGCCTGAAATTTCGTGGGACGATAGTTCAATGCCCAAGTACCTTTTTATTTGATTTTAGGATGTCAAATGTCAATGTCATTTCGTCAATGTCATTTATAAGCGACGGTGAAGGTTTGCCCCCAACTAGTGTAACCATCTAGTTTACATAAAGATTCTTCAATTGTAAAATAGTGCTTTAGGTACTAAATAAAATTGTAATGAAGTGATGTCAGTTAACATTTTTTATCTTTTTTTCAGTTCCGGTTATGGCCGCGTACAGACCAAAGGCACACTAAAATTATCGTGAAACTGAACGAAAACGCATCCAAACTACCACTGTCCAGAGTAACGTCCAAGACGGGCCAGTCCTGGTTCATGTACTTTGCTAAAAAGCTTCGTTCTAGCCAGTACAGCGTTCGCATATCCTCCTGCATCCTTGAAAACATCCTGGACCGATTGGACGTCAAAGAAGGACATCTGGACAGCAGATTGTCCGTTAAGTTCAGGTGTTTGGGCAGGTCTGGAGGAGGTAGGAAGGTTTCAGCTGCAGAGATGGTGTCCAGAAGAAGGCACACCCTCTGCAAACCAGGGGCACTGCAGAGATCAACCGTCGCTAGGAGGGTTAAACTTGCTAGTCAGTATAAGAAGAAAAAGTTCTAGGATTATGCACTCGGTGTGAATTCTTCTAATTCATTTAATTACAGATTAATTAAAGATAGAACTCAGACGGTATTTTGTTTGTATCTCGAATCAATATTTTTGTACCTAATTACACAGAAATTTTGTACAAAATAACAATCAAGTGTGCATAAAAATGATCATTACTACCAATTATTATTGCCTATAAATATTTACTTGAATTATTATCTTAAAATTTTTCTGAATTAGAGCATGCAATGTCACTAATTTGAACATATAAAAGGTACTTAAAAATGCATGTTAATTAAGAAGGAAGCATGTTTACTGGTGTATTTATTATTGTATATAAAATTTAAAAACATTTATTTACTGAATATTTAATTTTAGCGACTTTTTTAATACCAATTAAACTTATAAATTTGTATAAGTTGGATAGTATAACGAAATGTATGAAGAATTATTTAAAATAAATATATCTTTGCACCATTTTATATTTGAAAAAAATGAATGCATATATATTTTAATAGGTATAAAGTGTAATATTATTGTATAGAAAGTAACAATAGCTATAAGTACACCTATCTATAGCTATTAGTACACCTATCTATAGCTATTAGTACACCTATCTATAGCTATTAGTACACCTATCTATAGCTATTAGTACACCTATCTATAGCTATTAGTACACCTATCTATAGCTATTAGTACACCTATCTATAGTTATTAGTACACCTATCTATAGCTATTAGTACACCTATCTATACCTATTAGTACACCTATCTATACCTATTAGTACACCTATCTATAGCTATTAGTACACCTATCTATAGCTATTAGTACACCTATCTATACCTATTAGTACACCTATCTATAGCTATTAGTACACCTATCTATAGCTATTAGTACACCTATCTAGTATCTATACCTAATTATACATATTAGGGAGGCCGGAAAATTCTGTCTTGGAACGTTCAATCTGAGGTATAAATAAAAATTATAGGTCTGATGTAACCTCTAACCCCCTGTCAGGTCATTAAACAATCATGAAGTGTGCAGTACAATAAACTAGCGGATACAACAAACTACATAAAGGCCACTTATGTTGAAAAGCCATTTATTATTCCGAGACAAATTTTCCAAGAGCAAACTGCTTATAGGTTCAGTAAGAACTATCGACTAATTGATGAACTGTATTGACCTTCATGAAATGTTTGGTGAATTTGTTATTATGTTCAGTTTTAATTATTCTAAAATTAATTAAAATTACTGACTGAATGTTTGTTTATTTGGAGAATGATATTAATAAATAACTAATTGTATAAAGTGCACGCTTGGAGTTATCGGACTGTTCTAGATTTCCGATCATTTAAAAATGAGTTTTTTTTATTTAATTATTATACAACTTCATAATATGATCGAAAACGTGGAACCGTCCGATCAGTAGAAATTTACCCTACCACGAAAATATGAAATAATTGTAAAGAGATCAAATATAATTAACACAAATAATTATAACTTTCACTCCCCATTTACAGTCTAGATATTAAAGTCTTTTATTCCACGAAGGGAATTATAATTACTTCGCAACTAATTAATTTAACAAAAGAAAAAGACATTTGATATTTTAGAATTAAAAATAGAATAAGATATTCATTATTGCAAGTCATGTTGAGGTGTACTTAACATGCAATAAAAATGTAACTTGGAGGGTTTCAACTGAGAACAATGTTATGTAAACTCATTGCCTTTTGTAAGACTAGGGCAAGTTACGAATTATAGAACTCTTACACTATTCCAATCGTGTATAATAATTATGTGATTATGCTAGTTATTTTAATTGGTATCCATGATACCTACAAATATCATGGATACCAATCAAAATAAAAATTAAAAATTAACTCAGAACCTTCTTTACTTATTACCTTCGCAGAATGTGGGAAGGTAATATTATTGACGGCATTTATTTATTTATTTATTTATCATCTTGTTATTTGCATAACTGAAAAAATATTCAACCAAATTGCATGAAACTTAGTGGGATGATTGGTCATTGTACAGGAACCATTTCTTCAAATTTTGGGAGCGACCGGGTCAAAGGTCAAAGGTCAAAGATCAAGGTCATGGCCATTTACAACTCAATAACTTGCCTGAAATTTGATGGGACGATTGGACAATGTCAACGAACCATCTGGTAGAATTTTGGGAGCTATCCGGTCAAAGGTCAAGGTCATTTATAACTCAATTACTCAAAAAGTATTTAACCATATTGCATGAAACTTGAAGGGTCGAATGGTCACTATCCAGTCACCCGTTAATGAGATTTTGGTAGCAAACGTATAAGCGGCGGCGAAGGTATGCGCTCTATCGAGTGCACGTAATCTAGTTAATAATTGAATATGATCTTATAATGACTATGAAATCAAATACCTACCAGTAAAATAGAAAATAACAACAATCCGAGTGCATTGGTAGAGCTGTGTTTCAAAATGTTGTTCTTATCAAAATATAATACTTCAAGTATAAAATATTTATGATTGGTTTCCAAGGGGTTGTTTCTTTATGTTTTCTTTAATTTGGTTTATGAATTAATCATATTATTCATAATATTTCAATTGTTTAGTTACTTCGTTTAATAGAAAAATAATCAATTTGTAGAAATTACTGTTTACGTTACCTGTCCAATTAATTATCAATTCTTTACCACAATAACCATATCATCAAATCAAATATCGTATCAAAATAACAAGGTTAAAAATAATCACAATTTTATATAGTAATAATTATTTGTAATAATTCAGACGAAGGCTCAAATTAATAACATTGTTTATGATAATTTATTTAATCACTAAGGAGGAGATTAATTACAACATCGAGTCAAATATTCAAGGCTGAAGATTTTATCTTTCACTAATACGCACAGGGAACTTTGCGCTATCACTGATGGGGTACGGATGGAGGAGAGGTGTGGATGACAGGGACTCTTCAAGACCATATATAGTTACTGCATGTGACTTCAGACTTCTACCGTCTCGTAGATACTGCTCTGTAACATTGGAAGTGGTTTTGAAATCTTCTTCAGTTGCTAGTTCAAAATCGTCTTCTCTTCTTCTACGGGTGTGACTCTGCCGTAACGAATACAATATGCGCTGCCGAGACACCAATGCTGATTCATAGAGTTGCAAGATTGAGTCACTCGTACATGATCCTATCTTCACTGGTATTGCAGGCCTTCATCGACTAAGACATGAGATGGAGCCTAAGTGTGGGGCGAGAGAAGACGTCACCTCGCAATAGTTTGTCATGACCCGTAAACTTCTTGAGATAGACAGCTACTGAAAGTTAGAACAGTCATACAGCTAGAGAGAGTTCAAACAAGTCCCCATCTCTATAATCCTATCGTGATATACTCGGGGGATTCTTGTAAACTGCTCCTTTAGTCAACCCAAAAGATGCCTCTGCTCTAATTTCTCTATTTTCCATTGACCCGCAACTACTAGTTGGACCACTTCAAATTTGCCCTGAAAACCAATTGGAGCCCTCAAATTATCATTACTCCATGTCCCAGAAATTTACTATATTCGAAAACTTAGGAATAAGAAGCCTCCGAATCTCATTATTTCTATACAGTTAACCACAGGAAACATCTGTCATGGAAATAATAGCTAGAGGTAAGTTACCCTCACCAGAGGCATTCTACAGTATGGGCCACAAAAATGTTTCCGCTTTTTCAAATACTTGAAGGAAGGAAAAAAGCTGTATCTTGGTCTCTTTTTCACCGCCTCTCATTGTACTATTAACAGGTAAAAACAATTTTGAACTGATGGACATAGTATAAGAACAGGTAAGTAAAGAGTGAGGGTGATTATTTTTGTCATTGCGCGAAGTTTATTCTTAGAGCTAACTCTGTGTTTTTACTTACTAAAAGGCAGTGAATAAAAGGAAAAAAAATGATGATTGTAGATATTATAATACAGGGTGCTTACACTTCTTCCTTGGAAACAATTTGGAAATAGAACAACTTCAGTGAAATTTTGATCTCATTGAAGTTTTCACTATGAATATTCGTTCTTCGCTTGTTTATTGCATGGTTAAGTCCCGCTTCACACTTGCATTTTTAACAGTGCGAAAAAAAGTACTTCTTCAAATGTGTTCACACTTGCATTTTTTTATCGCTGATTGAAAAATCACATTAAATTTTACTTCAGCGATAAAAAAAACGCAAGTGTGAACACCTTTTAAGAAGAGCTTTTTTCCGCGGTGTTAAAAATACATGTGTGAAGCGAGCCTTAACCAAGTAATTAACAAGCGAAGAACGAATATTCAGAGTGAAAACTTCAATGAGATCAAAATGTCACTGAAGTTGTTCTATTTCCAAATTGTTTCGCCCATTGGCTAACGATTTACAAGTATTTGAAAAAGTGGAAACATTTTTGTGGCCCATACTGTATGTTAGATGTTTGGAAAGACTTACTAACTCTCTCAAAGTAAAAAATATTATTGTCTAACAACTTCTTTACACCAAAGCACATCGACAGAAGGGAAATATCTTATGTCACTACTTCAATTCAAAATCACAAAAACAACTAACTTCAAATAACTAACCTGTCAGAAGATTTTATAACAACAAGTATACAAATCTAAAACTCGACAAAGTTATTTTTCCATCATTAATCTAATATCAAAATAAGTAGAATGCAAACGTTCGGGAAAATCCTTCCTTTTCGATGATAGAACACATTCAAATGTATTGAGAAATTAAATTTTCAGATTCCTTTTTATATTGTCTAACTCCATCTCAGTGAAATTTTAAACTACACAAATACAATGAACTACACAAATACAATGAACTACACAAATACAATGAACTACACAATTACAATGAACTACACAAGTACAATGAACTACACAAGTACAATGAACTACACAAGTACAATGAACTACACAAGTACAATGAACTACACAAATACAATGAACTACACAAGTACAATGAACTACACAATGAACTATCATCGGAATAAAAGACAACAACAATCAGAGTGCGATAGTAGAGCTCTGTCAGTGAAGCCAAAACAATTGCATGGCATCTTCAGGCCAAACCGCAGGCAATTACTTGCAGTCTCAGCAAAATTAAACAGAGGAATTACCTTCCATGCAATTACTCTGATTACCAACCAGATAATTTCCTTTACCCAGCAGATAATTGCCTCTACCCAGCAGATAATTGCCTCTACCCAGCAGATAATTGCCTCTACCCAGCAGATAATTGCCTCTACCCAGCAGATAATTGCCTCTACCCAGCAGATAATTGCCTTTACCCAGCAGATAATTGCCTATACCCAGCAGATAATTGCCTCTACCCACCAGGTAATTGCCTCTACCCAGCAGATAATTGCCTCTACCCAGCAGATAATTGCCTCTACCCAGCAGATAATTGCCTCTACCCAGCAGATAATTGCCTATACCCAGCAGATAATTGCCTCTACCCAGCAGATAATTGCCTCTACCCACCAGGTAATTGCCTCTACCCAGCAGATAATTGCCCCTACCCAGCAGATAATTGCCTATACCCAGCAGATAATTGCCTCTACCCAGCAGATAATTGCCTATACCCAGCAGATAATTGCCTCTACCCAGCAGATAATTGCCTTTACCCAGCAGATAATTGCCTTTACCCAGCAGATAATTGCCTCTACCCAGCAGATAATTTCCTTTACCCAGCAGAATTAATTGGGAATGAAATAAAGGAGCATAAATTCTAAGCAAAATTCTGGTCCGTTATCTTTACCAGCTTCATTTCTGGTCTGTTTTCTTTACTAGCTTCATTACTGGTCCGTTATCTTTACTAGCTTCATTTCTGGTCCTTTATCTTTACCAGCTTCATTTCTGGTCTGTTTTCTTTACTAGCTACATTACTGGTCTGTTTTCTTTACTAGCTTCATTACTGGTCCGTTTTCTTTACCAGCTTCATTTCTGGTCCGTTATCTTTACCAGCTTCATTTCTGGTCTGTTTTCTTTACCAGCTTCATTTCTGGTCTGTTTTCTTTACCAGCTTCATTTCTGGTCCGTTATCTTTACCAGCTTCATTTCTGGTCCGTTATCTTTACCAGCTTCATTTCTGGTCTGTTTTCTATACTAGCTTCATTTCTGGTCCGTTATCTTTACTAGCTTCATTTCTGGACAGTTATCTTTTCCAGCTTCATTTCTGGTCTGTTTTCTTTACTAGCTTCATTTCTGGTCCGTTATCTTTTCCAGCTTCATTTCTGGACAGTTATCTTTACTTGGTTCGATTTTGGTCCGGTATCTTTACTTGACCCGAAATATAAATATTATTTTTCTTAGTGCGAGAGTTCTGATATTAATTCATCATTAAAAAAATTCTAAAGGGTTGAATATATTTGTGTACCTATATTTCAATAATTAATCTATCATGCAATACGATATTAGCTACCAGTTACTGGTTAGACTCGTCTTACACTCTCATATATAATAGATATTCACAATTAATATAACTTTATTCACCTTTACTTATCTTATTATGGAGTGAAATTCAATATGACTGAAATTCTATCCACCTACTTAAATAATAATAAAATCCAGCAAAAACAGAAAATAAATTTATATAAAGCATATTAATATTCATACGTTTTTTATATAGAGCATTGAATTACATGTGTGGGTGTTATTGGGCTGCAAATATCTACTCAAAATATTTGCCAATGTTCAAAATATTTGTCATAGCGAGGAAATGTATTTTGTAACACAAATTAGATTTCAGACATTGGAGATGAGGCGAAAAGTGTATTTTACATAGGGGGGGGGGGGCACAAATGCACTTGTGTTTGCCTCCACAAAAAATGCACTTTTAAAACTGCTTCACACATAACCGATATCCGTCCGGGACGTCGCCGGTTAGTGATTTTTTTATCACTGAGGAGAGCCGGTACTGTGTGTATGTGTCTGTTGAAATTAATGTAACGATATATTTTTTCACTGACACCGAGTCACTGAAAGGAGAGTGACGGAGACAGACCACCGGTGACGTGCCGGACGGATATCGGTGATGTGTGAAGCAGCCTTAAATATGGGGAAGCACACAGAAAGTGCACTTTACATATGGGGAAGCACACAGAAAGTGCACTTTAAATATGGGGAAGCACACAGAAAGTGCACTTTACATATGGGGAAGCACACAGAAAGTGCACTTTAAATATGGGGAAGCACACAGAAAGTGCACTTTAAATATGGGGAAGCACACAGAAAGTGCACTTTACATATGGGGAAGCACACAGAAAGTGCACTTTAAATATGGGGAAGCACACAGAAAGTGCACTTTAAATATGGGGAAGCACACGGAAAGTGCACTTTACATATGGGGAAGCACACAGAAAGTGCACTTTACATATGGGGAAGCACACAGAAAGTGCACTTTACATATGGGGAAGCACACAGAAAGTGCACTTTACATATGGGGAAGCACACAGAAAGTGCACTTTACATATGGGGAAGCACACAGAAAGTGCACTTTAAATATGGGGAAGCACACAGAAAGTGCACTTTACATATGGGGAAGCACACAGAAAGTGCACTTTACATATGGGGAAGCACACAGAAAGTGCACTTTACATATGGGGAAGCACACAGAAAGTGCACTTTACATATGGGGAAGCACACAGAAAGTGCACTTTACATATGGGGAAGCACACAGAAAGTGCACTTTACATATGGGGAAGCACACAGAAATTGCACTTTACATATGGGGAAGCACACAGAAAGTGCACTTTACATATGGGGAAGCACACAGAAAGTGCACTTTACATATGGGGAAGCACACAGAAAGTGCACTTTACATATGGGGAAGCACACAGAAAGTGCACTTTACATATGGGGAAGCACACAGAAAGTGCACTTTACATATGGGGAAGCACACAGAAAGTGCACTTTAAATATGGGGAAGCACACAGAAAGTGCACTTTAAATATGGGGAAGCACACAGAAAGTGCACTTTACATATGGGGAAGCACACAGAAAGTGCACTTTACATAGAGTTTGGGAGGGAGGGGTAACCCGGGCAAGAAGGTTTTATGCCTGGGATATTCCCTCAATATCTACAATATTCCCTCCTAGTCTGCACTCACAGTTTGATGATGAAGGAATATTCCTGTAACAATAATATTGGATACTATTCAAATTCTTATACGAGGGAATATTCCAGGAATATTGGAGAGTTACAGTATTCGGTCAGATATCATTCTAGGATATTCAGGGAATATCATATTTCTATAGTATTCCATGCGAAACAAATTGGAATATTGTTGGAATATATATTTTTGATAGCATTCCATTATGAATATCCCATAAATATCCCAAAAATTTTCAAGCTAGTTACATTTAATAGTATTCCCAAAAATATAACGAAGGAATATCCCTGGAACATTTGGGATCTACAGTATTCTTAGTAAACAATGACGGAATGTAACGGGAATCGAATGAAAAATTTTACTTCCAAAGAAATACTTTTGAATATCCCTGGAATTATTCCAATATTTTTGATAAGGAATATATCCCATTGGGTTATATGAAGGAATGTTCCTGGAAGAAGGGAAATTTAAAGTATGTATTTCAAACAACAAAGGACCGTCAATTGAATCGAACGATGATTTTTACTATTTCCTTAGAGTTTGGTTGTCTAATTTGAAAACTAAGAAACGTTAGTTTGTGAGATGAACTGTTGTAATTTGGATTTCATATGTTCTCTTCTACTTTTTACCATCTATATAATTTTTAACACTACTTGTAAATTTTGAGAATAGCGCAAGAGTTAAGCTCTTCGTCTATGAACTGTTAGATTTTCGTGTTAGGTATGTGCTTCCATTTTCATCTTCCATTAATAACGAAACTCCTTCACGGAGCTTTTCTGCATCCATGAGCTTTGTCACCGACTTATAATGTGACTTCTTCTATAAGTCAGTTTCCTTTCTGGTTGCTTCTTCCAGTCTCTTGTATTTCAAAACGTCAGCGTTATGGCCTTTTGTTCTAGAGCAGATACTAAACAACCAAGTAAATTAAAAATATCGATCTAAATGAATAGAATATTGGATCAGTAAATTTAATGCTGGCTCTCTATCAGAAATTAATAGTACCTACAAAAATATCTTATTTCGTTTGTATGAAATGCGAAACTACTAAAAGTTGCGAATCAGGTAGCCAAAATATTCTTTATCCAATTTAGTTTTCGCCTTGCAGCACTGCAGTTCAGACGTAATAGACGGGTTATAATAGATAGTAGTTAAATTAGTGTCAATTCAAGAAAAAAGAGGTTAGTATTGTGATTGTAAATGTTTCACGTATGTACACCATTGTTTCATATTTCATCAACAGCAGTTATCACTCAACAATTTTAAATTTTGGTTTAAAGTTAAGTATTGATATCTGGTGATAACGGAATAAGAGTAGGGTCAAGCATGTAAATTGCGGCACACTAACTAACTGCGGCTTCTAGCAACATACACATCATATATAGCTCCATTTGATAGCTATGCAACATATTAATGGAATTTTTTTTGGTTCAGAATAATTGAAATGTAATTAAAAATTAAAATGCTGCAATTTTCCTGCATGAACCTACTTACCGTACTATTTTAGTTTGTTGGCCTATTTCTATTCATATATACTCAGTTTATACTTTAATTGTAAATGGGTTCACTATGTTAATTTATATTACGAAATGTTTATTAATATTTAGCTATAACCTAGGTTAAACAATATATATTCTCTAGCCTCTGTAAGTGAAATATAAAATTTCATAAAACTGAGTGACCTGTTCTTCAGTGACCTGTTCTTTAACTGACTAGATTTTAATATTAAAATTTTAAAAGTGCCGATAATGATTTTCAGTGTTAATAATGTTCATAGTAGCTTTTCTTCGTTCATGAGCCCTTTCTTGTTTTACTTCAATTTGATTTTTTTACTTTTTTGACCCTTATGGTTTCTCAAAACCTTTTTCCTTATCTAATTCTGTATTCCCTTTACTATCTACTTTTTCATCTTTTAAAATTTGAATGAATCACTTATGTCTTTTATTTAGTTCATGGATTAACTTATTGAATACAGATTATTGATAGATGATAATTAATTATTTTATTTCTTTTTAGGTACCACTGTCACAGTTACTGGCAATATGGTTTACTTTAAGAAGTTACAAATCTAGAGACATGTCCTATTCATTTCATTGTGTGTACTATATAGTATGAAGTGCGTGCACTAAAACTATAGCTGCGCTGACACCACTAGATTCACTTCATAGTTGAGAATATCAATGAATTTAAGAATAATGACAAAATTAAGTGCTTGATTGAATAAATTTGCTCCAGGTTAATGTAAAGAACCAAATGCAAAAGACTTTGTACTAGTTGTCACACAGGAAAGTAGCTCATAGCAAATTAAGCTACCACCAATCAATTGTAGTGGTCAATAATTTCGCAAAAAGATACGATAGCACTGTTGAGTGTTGACTGCATTAACAGATGGAAGAGGAAAATGAGAAGGTGATGGGAAATGAAACCTGTGAGCTTTTCTTAACTAAATATTGAAAACTTTGCAATTGAAAAGTACAACCATAGCGGTGTAGAATAAATAAGAAATATCTAGTGAAAAATACTGAGAGTTTATAGAACATAAATAGAGCCTCAACAACATATAAACAAGTTGCCCAGGAATTAATTTGTGCTTGATTACATTATGCTCTTTCTAAATCATGTGCTATTTGATATTCTAATAAAATGATTGACGTATGTTTAGTTTCTTTCATTTCATCCCAGTACAAAAGGACAATTATTGTGGAAATACCTAGATTTAAGCAATGTGTCCTGTAATTAAAGTGGTAATATTCGTAGATTTTTTTATACAGTTATTTGTTCAAGTTAAACTTCTTGGTGTATAGCTATGTGACAGTTGAGTTATGCAGTCAAGTGAATAGTGATACATGGCCAGTGATCCCTCTTCTTTTGGATGTCTTATTCCATTGGTACTTCTTCAATATTCCATCTTTCTTTGGATGACTCATTCAAAAGATATCCCTTCAATATTCCCTCTTCCTTTAGTTGTCTTATTCCATATGTATTCCTTCAATATGCCCTCCTCATTTAGATGTCTTATTCCATAGGTATTCCTTCAATATTCTCTCTTCCTTTAGATGTCCTCTTCCATATGTATTCCTTCAATATTCCCTTCTCATTTAGATGTCTTATTCCATAGGTATTCCTTCAATATTCCCTTCTCATTTAGATGTCTTATTCCATAGGTATTCCTTCAATATTCTCTCTTCCTTTAGATGTCCTCTTCCATATGTATTCCTTTAACATTCTCTCCTCATTTAGATGTCTTCTTCCATAGGTATTCCTTCAATATTCCCTCTTCCTTTAGATGTCTTATTCCATAGGTATTCCTTCAATATTCCCTTCTCATTTAGATGTCTTATTCCATAGGTATTCCTTCAATATTCCCTTCTCATTTAGATGTCTTATTCCATAGGTATTCCTTCAATATTCCCTCTTCCTTTAGATGTCTTATTCCATAGGTATTCCTTCAATATTCCCTTCTCATTTAGATGTCTTATTCCATAGGTATTCCTTCAATATTCCCTTCTCATTTAGATGTCTTATTCCATAGGTATTCCTTCAATATTCCCTCTTCCTTTAGATGTCTTATTCCATAGGTATTCCTTCAATATTCCCTCTTCCTTTAGATGTCTTATTCCATAGGTATTCCTTCAATATTCCCTCTTCCTTTAGATGTCTTATTCCATAGGTATTCCTTCAATATTCCCTTCTCATTTAGATGTCTTATTCCATAGGTAATCCTTCAATATTCCCTCTTCCTTTAGATGTCCTCTTCCATATGTATTCCTTTAACATTCTCTCCTCATTTAGATGTCTTCTTCCATAGGTATTCCTTCAATATTCCCTCTTTCTTCAGAAGTCTTCTTCCATAGGTATTCCTTCAATATTCCCTCTTCCTTTAGATGTTCTCTTCCATAGGTATTCCTTCAATATTTTCTCTTACTTTAATGTCTTATTCCATTGGTATTCCTTCATTATTCCATTGAGATTCATCTCTGGGATTCCCTAGACTTTCCCTTGTGATTTATGGGACTATTCCATAAAAGTGTCAAAAAACTGCATTCCCTGAATATCGAAAAATGATCATCATGGAATATTCCTTGGGAATATTCCGAGAATGTTTTGGGAATATCCATTTTTTGCGCGGGAAATATAATAAATAACTAATACCAATATAATACAATTTAAAGTATCTATGCTATTTCATTACAATAGGGTCTTCATTAGTTTTTTCTATGAAATTTAATTTACTGCTATAAGGTCAGTATCACACGAGCGTTTTTGCACAGCGTTTCCACAGCGTTTTTAACTCTGAGGAAATTATTGTTAAACCTATTTTATTTTTTATCTATGTTACGAGACGCTTTTGGAGCGTTCAAAACGCTTCAAAAGCGCTCGTGTGACAAGGTCATAAGGAAGTACATTTGGATTATGGAATTATCTTTTCAATATATTAATTGTTTATTATAAATAAGAAATAAAAATATTGTTGCTATATTACCAATGTCATCATTATTAACTGAGCCTAATTAATTATCTAAATATTTATCAACGTAAATAACCTAGGCATCTTAAATAAATATCATATTTTTTCTCATTATATTAACAAAATAAGTACAAGGCTTTCAAACTGCTAATAAGATTGGCTAAATATTTACTAGATATTTACTAAAGAATTACTAAAAGCCTGAACAATAATAATATCTTTTATAAAACATTGAATTGAAAGTTTCTACTTTTTTCCAAACGAACTGTCAACAAATGAAGTTGTTATTCATTATAACTTTGCGCCACCTTACAAATAACTATCCACCTTTCATGAGAACTACGAAAACACCTTTGTAAATAATGATGAACTATCTCGCTCTAACTGACTCGCTCTAACTCGCTCTTTCTCTCTTAATATTTCTCGCTTTATATGACTAGCTATCTAACTCTAATTGACTCGCTCTAACTCGCTCTCACTCGTTCTCTCTCTCACTCGTTCTCTCTCTCTTAATATTTCTCGCTTTATATGACTAGCTATCTAACTCTAATTGACTCGCTCTAACTCGTTCTTTCTCTCTTAATATTTCTCGCTTTATATGACTAGCTATCTAACTCTAATTGACTCGCTCTAACTCGTTCTTTCTCTCTTAATATTTCTCGCTTTATATGACTAGCTATCTAACTCTAATTGACTCGCTCTAACTCGTTCTTTCTCTCTTAATATTTCTCGCTTTATATGACTAGCTATATCTAACTCTAATTGACTCGCTCTAAGTCAGTCTAACTCATTCTTTCTCTCTTTACATTTCTCGCTTCATATGACTAGCTATATCTAACTCTAATTGACTCGCTCTAACTCGTTCTTTCTCTCTTTACATATCTCGCTTTATATGACTAGCTATCTAACTCTAATTGACTCGCTCTAACTCGCACAGCAACACAGTTAGCTCTATCTAATTCGGAATATATCTTTATATGAAACTCGTACTACATCATTTTTTCGCTCTATCTCTCTCCATAAATTTCGCTCTAACTCGCTTACTACAGTCCGTTCCATCTCGCTGAGCACACTACTTTTCGCATTTGAGATGAGGCTACAAAGTGCACTTTACATTGGGGGAAGAACACAAAAAATCAATATAGCAAATGTCTCCTCACCACTCACACAGTATCACTAACTGTGATAGTATTTTAGGTAACTAATATTATGACTTTTTTTCTTAGTAACTTGATATATAATGTTATAGGCGCTGAAGCTAGAAAGTAAATAACTAGTTCTATTGTTGTTATTTATAATCTAATATAAAGTTGGGAGTGTACTCTGTATACACGCATGCTCACTACCACCTTCACTGACGGGGAAAACAATTTTGAAAACCTATAGAAAAAGTTAATTCTTCATTATTATCATAAGAAGGAAACGATTTTAAAATAGTGACAATATTTTGGAATACAAATGTTATTGTTATAACAATGTAAAGCTGTTCTTTTTAACAACATCTAAATGTTTAAATGATATAATAATTAACAGCTAGCATGTTCAGTCTAACTCTGAACATGTCCATTTAGTTCAAATTTCATCAAAATGCATTCTGTGAGCAGAGCTGCAATTCATTTATTGAATGTTTTTGACAGACTGTCTCTACCTGCCAATAGCAACTCTACGTCAGTTTGACGTCAAAACAGTTAGGGTCTCTTTTGGACATGGTGTAAAGTTTCGAGTTATAGGATGTCTCAGAATTTTTTATCATATAAAAAAGTAGCTATCCGATAATTCAAATAATGAGTTAAAATATTTTTTTTTCTTGCAAAATCGAAAAATCGATCGAAAATGTGGAATCGTCCGATAATTCGTTACTTAACCTATAGAGTATAGGTGGAGGGACATGGAGGATTGGACATGGATCCCTCCATATCATTGCTGTCTCAAATAAAATTAACACTAATATAATGGTCTATGATAGGGAAAAGTTGATTCCAACAAAAGAAAGAGAAGATCCTTCACATTACGTAATTAAATAGAGATTCAGAACAAATAAAATAGAGAGGATGTACCTTATCATCATTAAACTATAGTTTTGTTTTAAAATATTCATTTATATTTTATAATATTTTAAAACAAAACTAGATTTTAATAATGATAAGGTACAACCTCTCTATTTTAATTGTTCTGAAGCTAAAATGCAATGCTATAAATGATTTATATAAACAGAGATTATAGGAAAATGTGAAAATATATTTTAACGTGAAAAAAGGTATTCTTTTACTTTATTTTACATAAAATATCTGCTTTTCTTACTTCATAACTTTTTTCATATTTAATTTGCTTAGTACATTCTTTACGTAATAAAAATTTATGGACTACTCAGGTGTGCATGATTGAGGAACTCTGTTATATCACTTACTCTAAAGAGAAAAAGAGAAAACTTTGACAACAGTTTGGCTAACATCAAAATAAATAAACAAAAATCTTACGCCACACAAGAATCCCTTGCTAATGATAAGCAGATGATAAAAAAAAAAACAATGAAAATAAAACTAACACAGCAAGCAATTTTTCTTGGCTAATATTGGGGAAACATTGGCAATATTGGGACAACATTGGTAATATTGGGGAAACATTGGCAATATTGAGACAACATTGGCCAAGAATCATTGCTACCTAGGAAGTTATAAATCTTAGCACAAAGTATTTTACCATAGGTAATAACAATGACCGGAGAATTCATCCACAGAAAATTCGTCAGGGCAAAATTCGTCCATTCGACGCAAAATAATTTATTAAAATGGAGCAAAAATTGTATGATAAATGTTTTGATATGAAGCTCCAATGTAATTTGTTGTATCCCTAGTTTGTTGTACTGCTCACTTATTTCTTTTATAAATTGAATATTTCAGTATCAATTAATGGATTATTAATATGTTAAACCAAAGTAAATACTAAATTCACTTTCAGCAGTTCACCAAAGTTTAGGTTAGCGTGAGACAATTGCTCAAACATCAAAGATCCTTGACCTGAAATGTCCTAGATCTGTCACTGCAGACACGATATTATATAAACATCAAAAGTTTCTCATACATTATTTTCAATGCTGTATGATATCTTCCTTTTTATTCCTAATATATATTTACGAATTTTCCGTGGATAAGTTTTCCACGGGCAAATTGTCAGTGAACGATTATAATGCCGGGGCATACCATATCACCCTATGTTTGCAATGTGAAGAACTTGATTGTTTCCTAATTTTACTTGATGGAAAATAAGTAAAAAAATGTATTAATTAACTGAGAAGATATTTCTTAATTGTAATTATAAATTAGTATGTATTTAATAAAGTTAATAACTATTTAAATATCATTGTTAGGGTTGGAGTGTCTTTAATAAAGGTAGGCAAATATTATTCATTAACTTTATGTTTTAAAATATAAAATAGATAAAAGTATGAATATTTGTCTTTATATATAATGAAATAGTTCATTGAATTTGAAATAATATTAATATAGTATTTAATATCTTTCATATGTCATATTATTCACGTAGAATATTCTAAAATGTTCAAAATTAGCAAAATGAATTAAAAATTTGCGATTTTATGGCACAATTATAGTGTTCTTTCATCCGTTACGAATCTCTCCCCAAAACTACATCATTTTATTCAAATAAGTGGGAGAATTATTAATGAATTCATGAATTATTCATTGTGACTAAAGCTACATTTAATATTATAAAATGTATGAATATTTCTCTATGAGAATTAAATACGGATTTTGTTAATAGAAAATAGGTATGGAAAATAAATTCAATTAATAAATTGATTAAAATCATTTTAATTACAATAGAGGAAAAGTGAGAAAAATATAATATTAAAGTTAGTTTCAATAACAACACATAAATGTAGAGTTGTAAATCTTTGATTTGTAACCCAGAGATAAGTTATGGTGGGGCCATAGAAGATTAAGAGGGGACCGCATTTAATGGGCTAAGAACCCACCATAACTTCTAACTGGGCATGGATAGGGTAAGTTTCAAGTTACCGAACAGTTTCACATTTTGCATCACATTAAAATAATATATAATAATTATAATTTAACTCGTTATTCTAAGCATTATATTTTTACATGATCGAAAACCTGGAACCGTCCAACAACATGATTGTAACCTTCACTAGTATAAGAATGAACACTATTGAGTAGATATACCTGATCATTACTAAAATGAATTTTGTATTAAAATATTTATTTACATGAAAACACTTCAACGTTTCGACTATTTAATCATCTTCAGGATCTAGAATATAAAATATTGTACTTATTTTACTTGTTAATTTCAATACATTAAAAATTACTATCATCGAAATACTTTTCCTAAAAAAAAACAGTATACAGATAAAATTAATGCGTGCTATTGTACATATATGATGAGATTAAAACAAGAAATGAAGATTGTTTCCTCTTTTAATCTCCTTGTTTCCTGTTTTAATATGTACAATTGGACGCATTAATTTTATTTGTATATTGTTTAGTTATTTTTTTTAGGAAAAGTGTTTAGATGATTGTAATTTTTTAATGTATTGAAATTAACAAGTAAAATAAGTACAATATAATATATTCCTGATCCTGAAGATGACTGTAAATAGTCGAAATGTTGAAGTGTTATCTTGTAAATAAATATTACATACATTTTAATAATGAAAAGGCATATATTTTCTCAATTTTATTCATTCTGAAGTTAAAGTGCTGTGCTACAAGTGCATTTATACCTACTACCCCAGTTCCTACATAGTATATATACTCACGTGTGCCATCGAAGCGAGTGGCGATGGTATCGAGGAAAGTGTTCTGGGGGGCGAGCAGCCCCCTTCTATTGGGCATAGTGGCACGCTAATAACTAACACATTATTAAACAGAATGTTGGGGCAATGTTTAGCGCATTATTACAGTGAATGGTACTGCAATATCTAACACATTATTACAGATAAACTGTTATTGTTCACAGTCACTTAATAAACAACACTCGGGACCTCTGGAAGAAAAGCTGTAATGGAAATATAACAAGACATAACACCTCAGGGAGAGCTGTGAAATGGCAAACATAGCACAGGCACTGAAAAGTCACGTAGTAAATAAAAATTAAATACTTCGGTTTACTACTTTTAAAGTTTGTTTTATTCAAATCGGTTCACTATCGAAGGAGTAGTAATGGTGTTCACAAACAACAATCAAGGGGTGCTTTTAGTCGGGTCACACCAATAATATAAAAATGAACATGGAAACATTTACGGGGAATATAATACTACGGGTATAACTACAAATGATACTAGATTAACCGTACCCTAGATACCCTCACATCACCATACCCTAGATACCCTCGCATCACCGTACCCTAGATACCCTCACATCACCGTACCCTAGATACCCTCACATCACCATACCCTAGATACCCTCACATCATCGTACCCTAGATACCCTCACATCACCATACCCTAGATACCATCACATCACCATACCCTAGATACCATCACATCACCATACCCTAGATACCCTCACATCATCGTACCCTAGATACCCTCACATCACCATACCCTAGATACCATCACATCACCATACCCTAGATACCATCACATCACCATACCCTAGATACCATCACATCACCATACCCTAGATACCATCACATCACCGTACCCTAGATACCCTCACATCACAGTACCCTAGATACCCTCACATCACAGTACCCTAGATACCCTCACATCACAGTACCCTAGATACCCTCACATCACCGTACCCTAGATACCCTCACATCATCGTACACTAGATACCCTCACATCACCGTACCCTAGATACCCTCACATCACCGTACCCTTGATACCCTCGCATCACTGTACCCTAGATACCATCACATCACCGTACCCTAGATACCATCACATCACAGTACCCTAGATACCCTCACATCACCGTACCCTAGATACCATCACATCACCATACCCTAAATACCATCACATCACAATACTCTAGATACCCTCACATCACCGTATCCTAGATACCCTCACATCACCGTATCCTAGATGCCCTCACATCACCGTATCCTAGATACCTCACATCACCGTATCCCATTCAGTTTCATTCAACAAAAGTTACTTTTCTTCTTCTAGTCAAAAGATTTTGTTTGATAGTGTAAACTCTCCCGTAAATTTTTGTGTTTGTTAAAGTCAGTGTATTATGGTGCACTCCACTGCACTAATTAGTACACTGGTGCACTCCACTGCACTAATTAGTACACTGGTGCACTCTAGTGCACTAATTAGTGCACTAGTGCAGCACTGAGATAGTAGACACAATAGCCCTATCACTATAGCTAACAATTTAATGTAGAATATAAATGGTTAATATCTAGCGCAGGTATGAAGCATCAAAAAATACGTTTAAATCAATGTATTCATTTCACCGAACTACTCCTTTATATGCTACAGTAGAACTCCTCTATGATGAACTACAACTGAGTCATTATATAGAGCTTACTTCAATATAGAGGAGTCAAGATTGGTCAAACTATGGCAGACTACTGAAGAAGATTATAAAAAATGTTCATTGTAGAGGCTACTTCATTTCTCTAGACTAGAAAAATTGGGATGGTTCACTATACAGGACTTCATTATAGAGGAGTTGTACTGGTAGAACTCCTTTATAATGAATTATAATCAGTTTACTATATAGATATTCATAAATAATAACTGATGGACATTACATTGCAGACTAAACAAAGTATTTTCACTATACAGAGTTCTTCAGTACTCAGGACTGTACTAATCAGTATGTTTCACTATAGAGGACTTAATTATAGAGGAGTTGTACTGTAATTTTATAACCTGATGGTTGTTCAGTTACTGTAATAGGAGGAAACTCTCTCTCAGCATACCTGTACATAACTGTGAGGTAATTCTTTCCCTAAAAGTTTGCTCATTACCCTAAACTTTTCCTTTTCTCCCCAAACATATTGCCACTGCCCCTAAAATATTTTCCTTCGTTTTCTTTGCATAAAGTTGCCCTTTCTTTGGCGTACCTCCCTCCCACCAATGACCTTTTTCGAATGCTAATATTCTTATTGGCCCCAGAGTTAATATCGGAGAAGTAAAATCTTTGAGAGCTTCCTAAGGATGGAAAATAGGATTTATTTCTACCTTCCAAATCAATTTCCTACCACTTCAACAGTACGACGGAAAGAATCCTTTATCAACTAAATGGACTAATTGAAGTCTATTACTTTGCTATGTGCCTTTATATCAAGGATAAACTGAGGAAACTGAGTCAGTTTGAAGACGGGAACCCTTTTCACTTTTAAGGCTTCTTCACACATGTCAGTGATCCGTCCGGGAAGTGTCCGGTCCGTCTCCTCTCAGTGATTCGGTGTCAGTGAAAAAATATATCGTTACTTTAATTTCAACGGACACATTAACACAGTACCGGCTCCTCTCAGTGATAAAGAAATCACTGAGGAATTCACTGAGAGGAGCCGGACCGGATGGAAACCTGACATGTAAGAAGCAGCCTTTAATAAAGGTGTTAACTGTTTAATAACACATGGTAATATAGCTCACGTCAAAAGGAAAATAAGTACAGGAAACCTCGAAGAAGTAGTCAGTATGGAAAATGGCTCAATGAACATCCACATATTTGAATAATTTTAATACACTAGTAAACGTTCCGTATAATTATAACGGATCTTCAATATTAATATTAATATAGTACCCGTTATATATAGGTTACTTTTAATGAATTCATTCAACATTTATTTTCTGCATAAGCTGGTACTATAACAATATATTTAATAAACAAATGCATATATAATTGAATAAAAACATGAATATTTAAATTTCATATCAATATATTCCGTTGCATATCATGGTTACATTCTGCATGTTTAATACTCGTCAGTAAAAATGGACACCAAATAAATAAATGAATAAACAAACGACGGAAATTATTATTATAGATTTAGTACCACGTTTATAATGGAAAAAGTTTCTGATACCGAGTAACTTTGGTAACCCAAATGAAGAGTGTACTCTGTAGATACCCTCATATATAGTATCCTAGATACCACTAACACTAACGTATCCTAGATACTCCTCTAGCATAAAATAGATTTTTTGAGGTTGCTGGAACGAAGTAAAGTATAAATAACTAATGATGGGGGACATTCAAATGAATAAATTATGTGTAGCGAATATTTATAATAATCCTATCACCTGCTATTTTGTATTTAACTAAACATTCTATGTAGTAACTTATTTTAATATTCACTGTATATATATTTAATGTAGATCATATGTAACATATCATTCCGCGATGTACTTCCGTCTACACTAACCTCAGACCGCATTAAAGACACATGTTGTGAAAAACACACTGGCATAGAGTGACTTAGCGTGAAAAAAGTAACCCCCTCTGAGATACATATTTATTATATAGCATCTATAATTATCTAACATACTACTATCTAAGCATATCTAACTGATTCATTTATTTCATTATAATTACCCATCACTATGACATTATATATTATAATTTACATTGAGGTAAAAAATAAACCAAAAAACTACTACGAAAAAATATGGAACTATAACTATTTAAAGAACAAATGCTTATTAAATTACAATTATTTTTTGAATTCAAAATACTATTTGAATTTCAATTACCGTCTAAATTACAATAATTGTTTAAAATGACCCTATCATTTAAAAGCAGTAGAGAGTGTTTGTATCTTAACTACGATACTCTAGATGCTAATTCTAAATCAATATACAGGGTGTTTCTATTGGCAATGGTCTCGTTTCGAATGTCAGTTTTATGTTAAATGATAATTAATTTATCCCTTCATATTATTTGAGGTAAAACTTCTCACATGTGCAATTGAACATCTGTATGTACTGACACAATTAGACTCATTTCTATGTGAATTATTAGCTGTTTTAACCCCTATAGCAATTGGGTTGAAATACCCTAATTTAAGGTATTTTAACCCTAATTTAGGGTATTTTAACTCTAATTTAGGGTATTTCAACCCTAATTTAGGGTATTTGAATGCCTCATCAGGCTAATATAAACACTAGGGTTATATTTAGATTTAACTCGCAGATTAATGAGTTTACTTACGAGACGTGATAAGTATAGTGAGTATATTGTGTAGCAAAGGAAACTTGAACTTATAGAATTCATTAATTATTAACCCTATTTAAATTCTTTTGTTTTTGGTAATTCCGAAATATGTACTATATACAATGTGTAAGTTCTTTATTATCGATCAGTTCCACATCTTCGAACATATAAGAAAACAGTACCTTTATTTACCATATATTTTAATTGGTATCCATAATACCTCCAGGTATCATGGATACCAATTAAGATAAAATTAAATAATTATTATATATTATTTATGATTGGAAATGTGTCACCGTCCACTACCCCATAACTTTCCCTAATTGTTTTAGATAATAGCGCAGTTCTCTCATCAGGAGGAAGCACGTTCCTGATTTGCAATCTAACTCCTAAATTAGCGCCATAGGATTTTCTTCAGCAGTAACTAATTCCCAAAACTGAGTTAGCAATCGGTTGCGACCACAACTCAACAGGTTAGACCCAAGAGTGTTTGCCTCTTATAACACACAAAGAGTGTTAAGAGTGTACCAGCAACACTCATACGCAGAGTGTAGCTTCAGACACCCGTATGTTGTCTTATGCTTAAGCTTTAATATGGAGATGGTAATAATCTGTGGCGGAGTCACACGCAGGCACAACCTCCCCTCTAACTCCCTCTAAAGCAACTGGTGTTCGAGTCGAAACTCAGGCGTCTGTGGAGCTTTCAAGTCGGGTTTCGTTTTTAAGTCCAAAGTGGAAAGAGAGTGAAGCGGTAAAAGTCAATTGGATTATTTAATTCCCTTTAGTTAAGCAATTACGCCACTTTAATTTGTAGTACATGGAAATAAGTTGTGGTAATAAGCAGTCCTTGAAATCGTGGAGTGTTGAAAAAATAGAACTATGAAAAGATTAGAGAGAATAAAGGCATATCTATAGCTATACTTAGAATAAAGGCATATCTAAAGCTTAACTTAGAATAAAGGCACATCTATAGCTATACTAAGAATAAAGGCATATCTAAAGCTTAACTTAGAATAAAGGCATATCTATAGCTATACTTAGAATAAAGGCATATCTAAAGCTGTACTTAGAATAAAGGCATATCTAAAGCTGTACTTAGAATAAAGGCATATCTAAAGCTGTACTTAGAATAAAGGCATATCTAAAGCTGTACTTAGAATAAAGGCATATCTAAAGCTGTACTTAGAATAAAGACATATCTAAAGCTGTACTTAGAATAAAGGCATATCTAAAGCTGTACATAGAATGAAGGCATATCTAAAGCTGTACTTAGAATAAAGTCATATCTAAAGCTGTACTTAGAATAAAGGCATATCTAAAGCTGTACTTAGAATAAAGGCATATCTAAAGCTGTACTTAGAATAAAGGCATATCTAAAGCTGTACTTAGAATAAAGGCATATCTAAAGCTGTACTTAGAATAAAGGCATATCTAAAGCTGTACTTAGAATAAAGGCATATCTAAAGCTGTACATAGAATAAAGGCATATCTAAAGCTGTACTTAGAATAAAGACATATCTAAAGCTGTACTTAGAATAAAGGCATATCTAAAGCTGTACATAGAATGAAGGCATATCTAAAGCTGTACTTAGAATAAAGACATATCTAAAGCTGTACTTAGAATAAAGGCATATCTAAAGCTGTACTTAGAATAAATGCATATCTATAGCTGTACATAGAATAAAGGCATATCTAAAGCTGTACTTAGAATAAAGGCATATCTAAAGCTGTACTTAGAATAACGGCATATCTAAAGCTGTACTTAGAATAAAGGCATATCTAAAGCTATACTTAGAATAAAGGCATATCTATATGTTATACTTAGAATAAAGGCATATCTAAAGCTGTACTTAGAATAAAGGCATATCTAAAGCTGTACTTAGAATAAAGGCATATCTAAAGCTGTACTTAGAATAAAGGCATATCTATAGCTATACTAAGAATAAAGGAATATCTAAAGCTGTACTTAGAATAAAGGCATATCTAAAGCTGTACTTAGAATAAAGGCATATCTAAAGCTATACTTAGAATAAAGGCATATCTATATGTTATACTTAGAATAAAGGCATATCTAAAGCTGTACTTAGAATAAAAGCATATCTAAAGCTGTACTTAGAATAAAAGCATATCTAAAGCTGTACTTAGAATAAAGGCATATCTATAGCTATACTAAGAATAAAGGCATATCTAAAGCTGTACTTAGAATAAAGCCATATCTAAAGCTGTACTTAGAATAAAGGCATATCTAAAGCTGTACTTAGAATAAAGGCATATCTAAAGCTATACTTAGAATAAAGGCATATCTATATGTTATACTTAGAATAAAGGCATATCTAAAGCTGTACTTAGAATAAAGGCATATCTAAAGCTGTACTTAGAATAAAGGCATATCTAAAGCTGTACTTAGAATAAAGGCATATCTATAGCTATACTTAGAATAAAGGCATATCTAAAGCTGTACTTAGAATAAAGACATATCTAAAGCTGTACTTAGAATAAAGGCATATCTAAAGCTGTACATAGAATGAAGGCATATCTAAAGCTGTACTTAGAATAAAGGCATATCTATAGCTATACTTAGAATAAAAACATATCTAAAGCTGTACTTAGAATAAAGGCATATCTAAAGCTGTACTTAGAATAAAGGCATATCTATATGTTATACTTAGAATAAAGGCATATCTAAAGCTGTACTTAGAATAAAGGCATATCTAAAGCTGTACTTAGAATAAAGGCATATCTAAAGCTGTACTTAGAATAAAGGCATATCTAAAGCTGTACTTAGAATAAAGACATATCTAAAGCTGTACTTAGAATAAAGACATATCTAAAGCTGTACATAGAATGAAGGCATATCTAAAGCTGTACTTAGAATAAAGGCATATCTAAAGCTGTACTTAGAATAAAGGCATATCTAAAGCTGTACTTAGAATAAAGGTATATCTAAAGCTATACTTAGAATAAAGGCATATCTATATGTTATACTTAGAATAAAGGCATATCTAAAGCTGTACTTAGAATAAAGGCATATCTAAAGCTGTACTTAGAATAAAGGCATATCTAAAGCTGTACTTAGAATAAAGGCATATCTATAGCTATACTTAGAATAAAGGCATATCTAAAGCTGTACTTAGAATAAAGGCATATCTAAAGCTGTACTTAGAATAAAGGCATATCTAAAGCTGTACTTAGAATAAAGACATATCTAAAGCTGTACTTAGAATAAAGGCATATCTAAAGCTGTACTTAGAATAAAGGCATATCTAAAGCTGTACTTAGAATAAAGGCATATCTAAAGCTGTACTTAGAATAAAGGCATATCTAAAGCTGTACTTAGAATAAAGGCATATCTATATGTTATACTTAGAATAAAGGCATATCTAAAGCTGTACTTAGAATAAAGGCATATCTATAAGCTATACTTAGAATAAAGGCATATCTATATGTTATACTTAGAATTAAGGCATATCTAAAGCTGTACTTAGAATAAAGGCATATCTATAAGCTATACTTAGAATAAAGACATATCTATAGCTATTTTTATCTACAAACATTGGTGCACATCTATATCTAATTTTAGAATTAATGTACGTAATAAATAATCAAGTAAAATGCTATTGGAATTAAAGTTTATTTATATCTTCAATTATAATTCTATATCTAAGAAGATTATTAGTCGTTTGTCGAAATAATATGTATAATATGGCTATTATGTATTTTAAAAGTTTGAACAAATGAATTACAGGAACAATATGAATTATGTTTGCGATGTTTATTTAGTAGTTAATAAAATCCGTAAAAAATTGAAACGTCATAGAAGGGTGAATCTATTTTTTAAAGTAATTTGACCAATGAAAATTGATTATTTAATGTATGAACTATTTTAGCTGAAATCACTAAAATACAATTAAGACCATTTGCTGCATATCTTACTTTAATTAATGACGTCATGTTATATT
Source organism: Caprella mutica (assembly GCA_947561585.1). Taxonomy (NCBI): domain Eukaryota; kingdom Metazoa; phylum Arthropoda; class Malacostraca; order Amphipoda; family Caprellidae; genus Caprella; species Caprella mutica. The sequence goes on from CANNZV010000154.1 coordinate 347,335, forward strand.
TATTCACACTTTTCTTCATTTCCATTTAACTACTTTTCTTATCTCTATTGTTTTATTTCTTGTTAGTAGTTTCTTTTTTCTTTTTAATTGTGAGTAATTATTGTGATGCTCTGCTTGTAATTTTGAATTTAGATTTCAGTTTTAATTTTCCTACAGTGGAAAACAACATATTGGCTGGAATATTTCTAAAAAAAGGTACCTATCATTCCAATAAATATGTTCAATTTATTTATTAATATTTAACCTGTTGTGTTAGTACATATTTGAATATAAATATTCAAAAATATTGGCTTGGATTGATTTTAATTGGCTATATTTTCAAATAAAATTGGGTTTATATTAGTTAACATATCGACCATATGAGATGGCGTTTTATTTCATTATAGGTCCCCTCCAATAGTTTTTTTCTTTTAAACTTTTAATGACTAATTTTGCTGCAAAATAAAATGAAATTTGAAAACACGTATTCAATCTTATAAGCTTTAAAAAAAATATATAATCTAAACTCCACAAAACCTGTTTTACTTCCGATTTGCTAATTTTCAGTCTGAAGAAAAGGAATGTAGTACCCACACCGTTTGTTTTGAATGTCAGCTAGGTGAATATTCTGTAAAGGTATATAAAATTGAAGAAACTTATTATAGAAACGTTTAAATATACTTTGAAAATAAATAAAAAAATCTTCGTTTTTAAAATTCGTTCGATTTCAAAATTCAAATATGAATTCAAAACAAAGAGTGTACAATCTTTTTCTTTTGTGTCAGATTTTTTTTCAATTATTTAAAGAAGGTCTGCTCCTTCTGGAAGGGGGCTTTAAAAAAAGTCAGAATAGGGTTTCGTACAAATGTTGCACTCAAGAGTATTACAAACTTTAAAAGCATATAAAAGATATAATTAAACAAAAGCGAATTGTATGCTGTTTGCAGAATAACTATTCTAGACCTTAGTTCTACAAAATTATGTATAATAAATGCATTTTTTCTCGGAGCCTGGAGAAGACCTTTAACCATATAACTAACAAATACCGGGTTTTGCAAAAGTCTTGTTACATTTTGACTTTCTTGCTTCATATGCCTCCAAAAACGTATTATTGGGTGAAATTAAGAAATTTCTGTTACATAACAAATTAATTAATATACAAAGTAATAATATCATTCAATGTGGCCGCCTTTTGCGGCAATGACACGTTCCAACCGAGGTCGGAAGCTCTTGTATGCCGTCTGACGAAGTCCTTCCTCATGGACGTCCATGCACGGTTCATAGAAGCCTTAAGCTCATATGTATACAAGCCTTTCCCTCAATATGCGCCCACACACTGAAATAGAGGGGGTTCAAATCAGGCGACTATGGAGGCCAAAAGTCTTTTGGCCAGAAGCTGATGTTAAACCCTAACCAGTTCTGCACAGTTTTTGCCGTGTGTACGGGTGCTCCATCCTGCTGAAACATGTAATCTGCCTTTTTGGTGATTTTCTGAACCCATGGGAGAACTTTTGTTTCTAAAATTTCTTAGTAAACAGCGGAGGTTAGCCTGTATCCCCGTTCGAACCACATTGGGGGCATCTTCTCTACATTGGATGCTACGACACCAAGCATCATGATAGATGCTGGATGATTGGTGGTTGACATTCGGCGGTGTTTAGAAACATCATTTCCAAAGCTTGCGACCCAATCATTCTGTTTGTTGAAGACCGGATCGACCGTGAATGTTTTCTCGTCGGAGAAAATGAGAATTCGATTCCCGTGGCTCTTCACATAATTTAACAGACGGGTGCTCCTCTCCAGACGTTTCTGAATCATTGCATCACTTAAGAGGGGTGTTTTTGGAACGTCTTAGACTTTTTCCTACCATACTCTTGACCACCCTGGACACAGAAATCTTCTTCTTTGATGCCAGTCTCGTCATTTTCTGGTCTGGATCACTTTCAAAGGCCTTCTTGATGGTTCCACGGCTAACTACTTGTGGTCTTCTGACCGAGGACGATCCTGTAAGGACTCTGAGTTCTTTAGACGTTGAGCAACCCGATAGACAGTCATTCTGCTGACGTTTTTCATTGATTCGCAATGTAAGTTTGCTTTTATGGCCCGCTCGCAACAAAGCGGATACTTCAATTCTCCTTGCCTCCATTACGTTGCAATTCAAATTTAGAAACTTTTTAGAAATTAAAATAGTATCTGTAATATATGGACATTTTTTATATGTGATCAAATTTAAATTAAAACCCAAGATAACAGATAAATTTAAGAAATAAGAAGTGTAACAGAACTTTTGCAACGCCCGGTACGCATTTTTTCACATTTGAAATCAAATTTTTCAAAGGCTCGTAAACTATTCTTGCTTTCAGTTTCACCTTTACTTATTAAAATTATTGATTTTTACCAAATGATCTAAAATTAACAACGTTTCATCCACTTAGCAGACATTTTCAATAAATGAAAAAAGTTCAATTTAATCAGGATAAAAAGATGAAGTAATTATAGGAAAGAAACTATAATTACTTTGGATAAATTGAGAACATTTTCAAACAGCATTTTAAGAATTACGTTAATGTAAAAGATTTTGGTGTATGTTTTACTTGTCAAATAATGATTTAAATAGGAATTCAAATTTATGGATATTAGAAATTTGACCATGAATAAGATTATTTTTCATTGAATTTTATTTTCGTGATACCCAGTATTTTACTTTTTATAAAATTATAATTAGGTAATATACTAATATTTGTGATTCGATTATACGCATTGAATTTCCCGTACGTTCGTTTAAAATAGATAATTGATAGATATTTTTAGTGTTATATTTTTCATGATTATATTGAATAATATTGCCAAACGCGAGACTGAGAGATAAATAGCTAGAGTTGTGCAATAAGCTTTTAAAATCCGTGGACCGGCAGTTGGGCCCAAGACAATTGGGCCCGCCGATAATTGGGCCCAAGACAATTGGACCCCACGAAAATTGGGCCCCGCACAATTGGGCCACAAGACAATTATATTATTAGCAATTTTTTTCAGAGTTTACTGTATTAACTTGATTAAACACCATTGCTAGTGTAATAACTAGGTTTGTGTCAATATGCGTTTTGTATAAAAAATATAGTCTTGAGCATATTAAAAAAAACATTCCTTACATGAAAAAATATTGTCGTTATGAAAAATAAATATTTTTAATAAAACATATTCATTTCAGGAATAAATACTATTATTCTTTTAAACTACAGTGATTTTCTGCTTTGAGATAGGTCATGTAAGCAAGAAACTATAGAAAATAAGAATGTAGGTATTAAGATGAAGAAACAATTGAAAATAAGAATGTATGTATTTAGACATGCCGAAATCATAGATTCTGAAAATAATATAGACGGAGAGAATAAACAGTGAGAGAGTTCTACACCAGCGGTATATAGTATACGATATATACCATTTCATTTTGTCAATGATATTCTTTAAAATCTATGATTTATAACAATGTTATCGGTGTTGTTTCCGCTCCAATGTCATCTGAACTGGTTTGCATACTGAACGTCGTTTCGTATGATCGTATCTGTTCCGAGGAATCGTAAGCTTCTGTGGTCTTTCCCCTCCACATTCAATTAAAATTTATCTACATAAAATTTCTCTACATGTAGAAATGCGGTTACACTAAATACCGAATTATACCGAATTACACCGAATTATACCGAATTACACCGAATTATACCGAATTACACCGAATTATACCGAATTACACTATACTCAATACCGAATTACACCGAATTATACCGAATTACACCGAATTATACCGAATTACACTATACTCAATACCGAATTATACCGAATTACACCGAATTATACCGAAATACACTGAATTATACCGAATTACACTATACTCAATACCGAATTATACCGAATTACACCGAATTATACCGAATTACACTATACTCAATACCGAATTACACCGAATTATACCGAATTACACCGAATTATACCGAATTACACTATACTCAATACCGAATTATACCGAATTACACCGAATTATACCGAATTACACTATACTCAATACCGAATTACACCGAATTACACCGAATTATAACGAATTACACTATACTCAATACCGAATTACACCGAATTATACCGAATTACACTATACTCAATACCGAATTATACCGAATTATACCGAATTATACCGAATTATACCGAATTACACTAAATTATACCGAATTACACTATACTCAATACCGAATTACACCGAATTATACCGAATTACACTATACTCAATACCGAATTATACCGAATTATACTGAATCATTCCGAATTACACTAAATTATACCGAATTACACTATACTCAATACCGAATTACACCGAATTACACCGAATTATACCGAATTACACTATACTCAATACCGAATTACACCGAATTATACCGAATTACACTATACTCAATACCGAATTATACCGAATTACACCGAATTATACCGAATTATACCGAATTACACTATACTCAATACCGAATTATACTGAATTACACCGAATTATACCGAATTACACTGAATTATACCGAATTACACTATACTCAATACCGAATTACACCGAATTATACCGAATTACACTATACTCAATACCGAATTATACCGAATTACACCGAATTATACCGAATTACACTGAATTATACCGAATTACACTATACTCAATACCGAATTATACCGAATTACACCGAATTATACCGAATTACATCGAATTATACCGAATTATACCGAATTACACTATACTCAATACCGAATTATACCGAATTACACCGAATTATACCGAATTACACCGAATTATATCGAATTACACTATACTCAATACCGAATTATACCGAATTACACCGAATTATACCGAATTACACTGAATTATACCGAATTACACTATACTCAATACCGAATTATACCGAATTACACTATACTCAATACCGAATTATACCGAATTACACCAAATTATACCGAATTACACTAAATTATACCGAATTACACTATACTCAATACCGAATTATACCGAATTACACCGAATTATACCGAATTACACCGAATTATACCGAATTACACTATACTCAATACCGAATTATACCGAATTACACCGAATTACACCAAATTATACCGAATTACACCGAATTATACCGAATTACACTATACTCAATACCGAATTATACCGAATTACACCGAATTATACCGAATTACACCGAATTATATCGAATTACACTATACTCAATACCGAATTATACCGAATTACACCGAATTATACCGAATTACACTGAATTATACCGAATTACACTATACTCAATACCGAATTATACCGAATTACACTATACTCAATACCGAATTATACCGAATTACACCAAATTATACCGAATTACACTAAATTATACCGAATTACACTACACTCAGTACCGAATTATACCGAATTACACCGAATTATACCGAATTACACCGAATTATACCGAATTATACCGAATTACACTATACTCAATACCGAATTATACCGAGTTACACCGAATTACACCGAATTATACCGAATTACACCGAATTATATCGAATTACACTATACTCAATACCGAATTATACCGAATTACACCGAATCATACCGAATTACACTGAATTATACCGAATTACACTATACTCAATACCGAATTACACCGAATTATACTGAATTACACTATACTCAATACCGAATTATACCGAATTACACCGAATTATACCGAATTACACTATACTCAATACCGAATTACACCGAATTATACCGAATTACACCGAATTATACCGAATTACACTATACTCAATACCGAATTACACCGAATTATACCGAATTACACCGAATTATACCGAATTACACTATACTCAATACCGAATTACACCGCACTACACCAAATTATACCGAATTACACTATATTACACAATAATCAATACTGAATTACGCCTGATTATACCGAATTACATTCTACTGAATACCAAATTACACCTGATTATACCGAATTACGCCTGATTATACTGAAATATGCCTGATCATACCGAATTTCGCCTGACTATACCGAATTACATTCCACTGAATACCGAATTGCGCCAGATTATATCGAATTACATGCCATTGAATACCGAATTACACCTGACGTCTTACACCGCGATTGGACAGTGACTAAATGGGGGTACGGTCAAGAGCCCCCCCAGTCATGAGTCCCCCCCCCCCGGTCATAAGTCCCCCCCCGGTCACGAGCCCCCCTCCCTGTTTTTTTTTAATCCTTATTTACCTAGTTAAACAAATGAAGAACTACTTAGATAGAAATAACTGAGAGTTGATAATATGTAGTTTGTTGTATTCGCTTGTTTGTTGTACTGCATACTTCATGATTGCTTAATGACCCGGCAGAGGGGTTGGGGGGGGTAATATATACACATATTTTATGTTAATCAGTAATGAACTACAAAAGTGTCAATAAGGATTAAATAATATAGGTAAATAAGGATTAAAAATCAGGGGAGGGGGCTCGTGACAGGGGGGGGGCTCTTGACCGTACTTTCGACAAAACCCCTCTCCCCAAGATATAAGCCCCTCTCTTCTATATAGGGAAACGAACTAACTAACCTTGGTAAGTTATGCAGTATTAGTTAGCTACTAAATAGTAAGCCCCCTTCCCCCCGGTTAAAAGCCCTAATTTGTTTTATTAATTGTAAGATACTGTATAATATTAATTACTAGACACTATAGCAAGGGAAAGTAACCTAATTTATTCAACCTTATGAATTTTCTTAAAGGAGTTATTAAAATATATGTGTAGGTATATGAGCAAGGGGGGGGGGGTTGAGACCAGGGCGTGCCACCTCCGAACCCCCCTGCCTTGTAATTAAACAAGCAGTGTGTATTTCAACAAACTACTGGATACAATAAGCTAAACTAGATTACGTGCACTCGTTAGAGCACATACCTTCAACGCCGCACTGACCCGTTCTCTCCCAAAGTCTAATAAACTGGTAACTGGATAATGACCAATCGTCCCACCAAGTTTCATGCAATATGGTTCAATAGTTTTTGAGTTATTGAGTTATAAATGACCTTGACCTTTGACCGGATCGCTTCCAAAATTCTACCAGATGGTTTCTGGACATTGACCAATCGTCCCATCAAATTTCAGACAATTTGGTTGAAAATTTTCGAGTTCTTGAGCTACAAATGGCCTTGACCTTGATCTTCAACCTTTGACCTGATCGCTCCCGAAATCTAACAATATTACAGGTTATTCGTTTAAATAAGCTAGGCAATCTTCTTAGGTGTACAATTTTTTTTAAATTTAACGTTTTAGATGAAAAATATAGCATTTACTCTCTTAATCTTGACCTTTGACCTCAAAGTCTTCAGCTGACACAAGATTTATTGGAACAAATGATTTAGATTTACTATCGGTTGGAAAATTAATATTCACTATACTACTATTATAAATAAGGATAAGGGATATATTTGAGCTGAAAATCTGAAACAGGTGCGTTAGACAAAGAAAAAATATATATATAAAAGTACAAGAAAAGAGATCCTTATTTTGAAAAGTGAAATTGTTGTGTAGAGTTTAAAAATGTAATTTATTGATACTAAATTCACTACGATTTATTAATAATTACGTATAATATTTATTTATTTTATTTTTTTACCAATATTAATTATAGGTTCATAAAGTTTAGCAAATTTTAGTAGGGGTTAAACGTCTCTTTCTACCATATCGTTGACGTCAAAAGTAAATTAAATACAAGGAACTGGAGGAAGCAGTCAGAAAGGAAAATGGCTCCATGAACAAAGTCACCAACCACCGTCGGTGACAAAGCTCATGGATTCAGAAGAGCTACTCCGTGAATGCCGTCACTTACCAAGGAATGTGACGAAACGGGACACAAGCACTGGTGGCTGCACTCACACGGATGGAAGAGGAAAATGAAGAGGTGATACTAAATGAAACCTAACTTAAAATCTAAAACCTCGTATAGTTGAAGAGCATTACTCTAGCGTTATCCTCTAAAACTGCAAGTAGTAAGTTTTTCAAAATGATGAACATGGTAAAAATAAAAAAAAAGACAATGCATAATTAATGCATAATCCTAATTACAACAGTTCGGGCCCTCTTCATTTTCCATTCACCACAGACAGTTTCAGGATAGAGCCCCTTGACAGAGCTCAATTGAAGCATTTTGGTGTAAATATTTCTTGTATTTTTAATTTTGTCAATTAAAAGTTACATATTAAAATGCTGGAACATATATGTCTAATTCGTAGTGAAAGGGCTATATTTTTCAAATAAAATTCTATAGAAATTAAAATTGTATGACTAAATACATTTTGGGGACGTCTCAAAAGTCCGACACCCCAATAGTCAGTCTGACAGTTACATCTTTCTGTATTATTATTTCTCGTTATATTTTTCGATTGAAATAAAAATTATAATTAAATAGGTATAGGTACTAGACTACATATATACATATAATATATATACATAACTTATATGAATCATTCAGTAATTTTCCTTAATTTCATTTTTCTAATGTTACATGTATTCCTATCTAATTTATTATAATATTATTAAAAGCTGTCTCTCAATCGATTTCATCATTTAATGTAGTTTTTTTTTGTATCCGCTAGTTGTTTAATAACCGGGCAGGACGACATATAAATTTGATGTTAAATCAGTAATAAACTACAAAAGTGTCGGACTAATAGATAGTAACCATACATTTTGATATTGATAATGCTGTGAAGCCTAATTGCCCATAATCATTGCGGTGTAATAACTTTAAATTAATATCGAAAAATCCTGACCAATGATCAAGGATAAAATTCGGTGTAATTCGGTACTCAGTTTAGTGTTATTCGGTATAAGTATGTGTAATTCGGTATAATTTGGTGTCATTCGGTATAATTAGGTATAACTGTGTAATTCGAATTATACAGAATGTAATTCAGTATAATTCTGTGTAATTCGGTATAATCATGTGTAATTCGGTATTCAGTGTAGTGTAATTCGGTATAATTTGGTGCAATCAGGTGTAATTCGGTATTGAATATTGTGTAATATAGTGTAATTCGGTATAATTCGGTATAATTCGGTGTAATTCGGTATAATTCGGTATAATTATGTGTAATTCGGTATTCATTGTAGTGTAATTCGGTATAATCAGGTGTAATTCGGTATTGAGTATAATGTAATTCGGTATAATTGTGTGTAATTCGGTATTCAGTATAGTGTAATTCGGTATAATTGGTAGCTATAATCAGGTGTAATTCGCCATTTGGTATTGATTATTGTGTAATATAGTGTAATTCGGTATAATTCGTTATTGAGTATAATGTAATTCGGTATAATTCGGTATTGAGTATAGTGTAATTCGGTATAATTCGGTGTAATTCGGTATAATTCGGTGTAATTCGGTATAGTTCGGTGTAATTCGGTATAATTCGGTGTAATTCGGTATAATTCGGTATTGATTATTGTGTAATATAGTGTAATTCGGTATTGAAAATTGTGTAATTCGGTATAATTCGGTATTGAGTATAGTGTAATTCGGTATAATTTGGTATTGAGTTGCCTATAGTGTAATTGGGTATTCAGTGTAGTGTAATTCGGTATAATCAGGTGTAATTCGGTATTGAGTATAGTGTAATTCGGTATAATTTGGTGTAATTCGGTATAATTCGGTGTAATTCGGTATTGAGTATAGTGTAATTCGGTATAATTCAGTGTAATTCGGTATAATTCGGTATAATTCGGTATTGAGTATAGTGTAATTCGGTATAATTCGGTGTAATTCGGTATAATTCGGTGTAATTCGGTATAATTCGGTATTGAGTATAGTGTAATTCGGTATAATTCAGTGTAATTCGGTATAATTCAGTGTAATTCGGTATAATTCAGTGTAATTCGGTATAATTCGGTGTAATTCGGTATAATTCGGTATTGAGTATAGTGTAATTCGGTATAATTCGGTATTGAGTATAGTCTAATTCGGTATAATTCGGTGTAATTCGGTATTGAGTATAGTGTAATTCGGTATAATTCGGTGTAATTCGGTATAATTCGGTATAATTCGGTATTGAGTATAGTGTAATTCGGTATAATTCAGTGTAATTCGGTATAATCCGGTGTAATTCGGTATAATTCGGTATTGAGTATAGTGTAATTCGGTATAATTCGGTGTAATTCGGTATAATTCGGTGTAATTCGGTATTGAGTATAGTGTAATTCGGTATAATTCGGTGTAATTCGGTATAATTCGGTGTAATTCGGTATAATTCGGTGTAATTCGGTATAATTCGGTATTTAGTGTAACCCGTAGAAATGGTAGGTATGAAGTTTTAGATCTAATTAAGGTTACATAACATATTTCAGATATAACAAAAAAAAATTTATCAAGTTTTCGCTTCGTAATTAAATATTTAAAAATGTTCACACTCAACCTTCATTGTCCGACATTTCTATTTGATTCAATAGAAGAAAAAGTATGAGATACGAGCTTATTTATCACGTACCTATATTATATTCAAATTTAATGGTAATTTGGTATTGGTACGCCAAATTAACGGAATATATAAGGTATAGCCCTCCATAATAATATACAAGCTATATTACGATTTTGAATTGTTCAGAAGTAGGCTATCTTACTCTTTTTGGCTATTTTAATTAAATGAAGTAGTAAGACAAATTTGAAATGGTATGCAGCTTTATAACCAGTAACCTTAGCTAAAGGATTAGAGCGCTAAATTTTTATTAGAGTTTTAAAGAAGCATGATGATGCAATAGTTTAGATTTATTACGAAATACTAGCTGTATAAGATTGAGAAGGAATTACATTTGCACTTTATTTTATAAAGTTTATATTTATTAATAATAAGAATACTACTCATTGATAATGACAAATTGAATAATGGGGAAATAGAATAATTATTATTTTTAAACATATTATGTATTAGGAACTAGTGTCTGCAAGGCGATGTTCTTTACAACCAAGGAAGTTATAATAATTATTCCACGTCTTAGAGAAACTTGCCAGATGTGTTTCATTGTTGCGACACAGAGCCAGAGGAACCGTTTGGTGTGCCAGTGTGTCTCTGTGTTTGTGTTAAAACCTTAAAATATACTAGTCTACCTAGTGGAAATAAACCAATAATAGAACAATGTTACGCCACGTTGAATGCACCGCTTCTCGTCCGATCAGCCAAGTTAAGCAACGTTGGGAACTTGTGTCTGCCGTCTGTTTAGTACTTAGTACTTGGCAGTCTGAAAAGAAGGTCTCCTCAGGCACACTGGCACAGGATTTTTTTTACAGGAATTGGGATTTGGGTGCAGCAAATAACATGAGTGAGACTGGGTACTTGGATGGAAGACCGCCTGGTGGGCCAGTCTGACAGTGAGTCTGTATTTGGTGCACAAAATTCCACTGACTTTTTGAAAAAGCTGAAAAAATCCACCATAAATTTACAGTATTTTAGTTGATCCACCAACATTTTACGTTTTACCCATTTTTCCACAGAAAATTAATGGCAACATAGGAATAAACCAAGTAAATTAGTATGTCTCATAAACTCACCATTTGTCTCTCCAGCTCTCTCCAAAATTTAACAAATTCTCTCCAAAATGATCAAATTATCATTAATTCTCTCCAAAATAACATTGTAGCCCAGACTGGAAAACATAAATTCTAACAGAGTTACTCCTAACTTCATGCGTTCCCATTAGTGATGTTTATCATCACAACAAGCCCAATTGTGAAGCATAAATGACTTATTTTACATCAATTTTCACTGCGGAGTTGAAATTTATAAAATAATTTACTGATTTCTGCATTTTTTGGGGTTAAAATGAGTAATTTTTGTTCATTCTAAATTCCTAACAGAGTTACTAGTCAATCTGAAATGAGTTATTATTCCACTCTGGATTGTAGCATAGGAGAAAAATAGATAAAACTCGCCATTTGCAATTGAAGGGCTCAAAATAACAGTCACAAACTCGCCATTAAAATGGCGAGTTTGGACATGCTATATTACTTGGGGAATAAATAGCTAAAAATCCACCGACTTTGCCAGAATATTATTTTCAAAGGGGAAAAATTCCACCGACAAGTCGGTGGCCAGTCTAGAAAACTGCTTACGCTAACAGATGAACCAGTCTGCAGAAACTGGTAAAGTGTTCGTAGAGATCTCTTATTCTGTTTGTAGCAAAATCAATGTAAATATAGAGATTAATTCAGAAGTGTTCGTAGCAAAATTAATGTAAATAGGTATAGGAATTAATTCAAAATTGTTCGGAGAGAATATCCCAAATATCTCACATATTCTGCAGACTGGCAGATGAACTCTATATGCTAAATGCTGCGGATTATACAATTTTTAGCAATTTACCATTAATTTTCGAAATCTTTAAAACTCCAACAGAGTAATTAGTTCATCAGAAAGTACCTATTTTTCCAGACTGGGTCGGTGGAATTTACCATGAAATACAGACTGGTTTCGTGGTAAATTCCACTGACATGTCGGTGGAATTTTTCCCCTTTGGGCCTTTGAAAATAATTTTCTGGCAAAGTCGGTAAATTTTTAGCTATTTATTTATTCCTATGTTAGGCTAGGCTGTTAGCTACCATTAATTTTCAGTGGATAAATTGCGAAAATGTTGGTGGATTTGCCAGACTGGCGACTGCAGGAACTGGTAAACTGTTCTCCCAAGTAATAAAGCATGTCCAAACTTGCCATTTTAATGGCGAGTTTGTGACAGTTATTTTGAGCCCTTCAATTGCAAATGGCGAGTTTTTTCTATTTTTCTCCTATGCTACAATGTTATTTTGGAGAGAATTTATGAAAATTTGCCAAGTAATAAAGCATGTCCAAACTCGCCATTTTAATGGCGAGTTTGTGACAGTTATTTTGAGCCCTTCAAATGCAAATGGCGAGTTTTATCTATTTTTCTCTTATGCTACAATGTTATTTTGGAGAGAATTTATGAAAATTTGATCATTTTGGAGAGAATTTGTTTAATTTTGGAGAGAACTGGAGAGAAAAATGGTGAGTTTATGAGACATACTATTTTACTTGGACAAATGGTGAGTTTATGAGACATACAATTTTACTTGGCTGTTCTCCAAGAAATCCTTTATTTTGCCTTCTTTTCTCAGTAAATATAGGAGGAAATTAAGGATGGTTCGCACAGAAAATGTTAAAAATGTCCCATATGTTGGAATTTTAGTTTAAATGTATTACACACTCTTATATATGTTTAATGTTAACTTCCTGTTAGACTAGCTGAGCTATATTAATTACCTATTGTTTAAATAACAATGTATTACTTTTATGAGAAACGGACTTAAGGGTTAAAGTCCGAACTCAGTTCCGGTGCGTCTTACATAGCACCGTATGCCAATTCTATTGTCAGTTTGCGCTATTGAGGTCAATAATATTGACTGATATCTCGGTCTGTACTTGTTCGTCTCGTATAATTATTCATTATTCTTTGCGGAAGAGGTGTCAAGAGAAGGTCACAAATTACCTTTAAATCTGTGACCTTATCCTTTGGTAAACAGTCTTTCAACAAAAGGTTCTTTGTGAACTAAGACTTGTGTTGCTGTTCCAATTTGAATATTAATAATTATATTCTGTGAGGTTATTCTTATGAACTAGAATAATTATTCCTGATTAAAAAATATCAATTCAGTTAAACAGTAAATCAATTTAACTGCTTTGTTTGTTTATGTTTGTTAAGTATTGAATGATAATAAATACTTGAAAACATGTCTTCAAATAAGTTACCGGGGATTGTTCCCCTAGACGGAAATAATTACCCTACATGGAGCGTACAAATGAAAATGTACCTCTTAAGAGAGAAACTGATGGGTATAGCTGATGGATCTAAACCAGTTCCACCAGATTCCTCTTCAACTGAGGTTAAGGATGACTATGAAACTAAGAAGATTAAAGCTCTGGCAGATATAGTACTATCTATTTCACCGGATCAATTGTACATAGTTGGACAACCCACGGATCCACGCGTTGTCTGGACCACCCTTCAAGAAACTTTTCAGAAAAACACGTGGGCGAACAAATTTCGTCTGAAGAAGAAACTCTACAATTTAAAATTGAAATCTCCCGAACTACTCAACTCCCATTTGAAAGAACTAACTGAAATTTTTCAAGAGCTGGCCTTGTTGAATCAAGTGATCAGTGAAGAGGATAAAGTTATTTGTCTACTATCATCATTACCAGAGCAGTTTGAAGTTTTAGTTACTGCGCTTGAAGCACAGTCAAACATTCCTAACTGGAATACCGTAGCTGACACACTCCGGAGAGAAACTGAAAAGTTAAGTAGTAAATCCAATGATGGTTTGGCATTATCGAATACACAGATTGAAGCGGCAGTAACTAAACAGTCAATTAAGTGTCACTTTTGTAAGAAAATAGGTCACTTGAAGAAAGACTGCTTTAAATTTAAACGGTATTCTCAAACTAACAGAACTCAAAATCAGCCTAATGATGTAAACGTAAGTCATATAGAACTTAATCACACAATGTATGCTAATGCTAGCGCTCTTTGTAACATATATGACGACAGTAATATTTGGATAATAGATTCAGGCTCTTCATCACACATGAGTGGTGATAAAAATTTATGTAGAGATTTTGCAAACATTATCAAACCTATCAATGTTCAAGTAGGCAATGGAGCTGTTTTGCAAGCTATTTCACTAGGAAATGTTTCTATTATTGTGAATATACCAGGTGGTGGAAGTAGAAAATGTACAATAAATGATGTATTATATGTGCCAAATCTAGCTTTTAATCTACTATCAGTGTCAAAAATGACAAATAATAATAAATCTATTATTTTTGAAAATGATAAATGTAAAATATTGAACGAAAATAAAGAGTTAATTGCTGTGGCTCACTGTGTTGGTCAACTCTATTATCTAAATACTTTAGTTCATAAAGCTGCTGTAACGGTTGACCAAAATAAAGTAAACCTTCTATGGCATAGAAGGCTTGGTCATATAGGTAACGACAACTTGACTAAAATGATCCGAACTAAATCAGTTAATGGTCTGGATAGTAAATTAAAGGCTATAGAAGGTGTGTGTGAACACTGCTGTAATGGGAAAATGCATAAAATACCATTTTCTACAAGCATTAAGAAAAATTGTAAACCTCTTGATTTAATCCACACAGATGTCTGTGGGAAAATTACTCCCACTTCCAGGGGTAATAATTCATATTTTCTGACCTTTATTGATCATGCTACTCGATACTCCTGGATATATGTTATTGCCCATAAGAGTGATGTGTTTCAGAAGTTTTTGGAATGGAAAGCAATGGTTGAAAATATTTACGAAAGGAAAATTAAAACCTTGCAGTCAGATAATGGAGAATATATCTCAAATAAGTTTGAATCATATTTATGCAATGAAGGTATAATTCACCAGAAATCTATTCCTAAAACTCCTGAACAAAATGGGTTAGCTGAAAGATTTAATAGAACTATTATGGAAAAAGTTAGATGTATGTTATCTGATTCAGGAATTGATAAGGAATTCTGGGGTGAAGCACTATATACTGCTAATTACCTTAATAATAGATGCATTAATTCATTTTTAGTTAATAAAACTCCATATGAAGCATTAAATCTTAGAAAACCAAATGTAAAGCATGTAAAAATTTTTGGATGCACTGCTGTAGTGATCTTTGTTGATTTTTCTTCAAGAATTTTCTTTGAAGGGGTTGAGGTAAGGTGAGTTGATGATTCACATCGATTTTTTCTCTTTCTTTTGTCAGTGATCTTAGGAATTGGACTAATCTCTAATATCGTACTGCGGATAGTATCATCAGCAATTGTGGATGCATCAAATTCTTCACCATCGGATGGATATTCCTCATAGGGAACAGATATTGCTAGCTGTGCAGGAAAATCTCTAGACAGACGAGCATCTTCAATATGCGATGTAGAAGGACGAGCATCTTCAATATGCGATGTAGAAGGACGAGCATCTTCAATATGCGATGTAGAAGGACGAGCATGTTCAACATGCGTTGTAGAAGGCCCATCGTCTTCACCGTGGGATGTAGAAGGACAGGATTCTTCTCCATGTGATGTAGAAGGACGAACATCTTCAACACGCGATGTAGAAGGACGAGCAGGTTCAACATGCGATGCAGATAGCTGTTCAATATCAATAGGTTGCACATCGATAGCTACAAGTTCAGTTATTGTTTCAATTAATGGCTCCTCTGTCAGATCAGCAGCAATGAAATCTTCATCTTTGAAAATCTTATTGTCATATGGCCATATGCCAGTGACTCTAAAGCCATTCACTGCAATTTCAGCATTAGCGGTTCTAACAAATGCTTTACCGAATATACCGGCAATATTATGGATTGACATTCGCTTTCCTGAATTTGACAATATCCAACTATCTGCAAATGAATTATAAGCTGATTTCAAAGACTTGAAATACGAACAATAAGTGGTTGTAGCTTATGTGAAGAGTGAGGAGGTAGAGTTAATAATTCAATTCCATTTTCACGACAATAGTTCACTGAATCTAATGTTTTATGGCTGTGATGCCCATCAAGGATTATCAAATGTCTTGAATCTTTTGTGCAATTTGTCATATTAACAAAATTTTGGAGCCATTTCAGGAAAAGTCTCCCATCCGTCCACCCACTGTCACTTACGTCTCCAATAGATTGAGTAGGAGCTCCAGTCATCAAAGATTCTCTCATGATCTTTCTTGGGAATATGAACATAGGAGGAATAAAATTTCCTGTAGCACTCATGCAACATAGAGTAGTTACTAATTCTCCTCTTTCACCACTTGTGACCTTGCCTACATGTTTTTTCCCTTTTTCTGCGACCACTTTCCTTGGTTTTTGTACCGTTGTCACACCGGTTTCATCCGTATTCCAAATAGCAGAAGGGTTGAATGAGAAAGTTTCCAACAAATCTTTGTATATTATGAAAAATTGATTCACTTTGGCTTTATTGAATCCTACAATTCTTGTCATACTTGTGGCTTGAGGTGTCCGGACACTTAAGTGATGGCGCCTGTTAAAGCTGTGCAGCCAATCTTTACCAGCCATTTTCTTTTCAGTTAAGAAAGGATGTGGTATATTTAAATTTTGAGCCACGTCATATGCTAATTTTCGAATATCAGTTGTATTCAGACCAAACATTCTCCTCTCCATGTCTTTGATATGTTTAAGAAGTTCAAGTTCTATGTTTAGATCGAGAGCTATTTTGTACCGTCCTAAACATACAGATCCAGGTTTTTTAACCTTACCATCACGGTGTCTCCTAAGCGTTTTACATGATATTTTATAAGTACGGCTTGTCAATTTCACAGATTTGCCTCCTTTTATTTCATTAAGAGCCTTTTCTAAATCACTTGATGAGTATGATGCCTTATTGGTCTTTCTTTTGTAGTTACTAACCATAGTTGTAGCTTGAATCTGAAAATAATGAACACAAATTTAGACATGTGGGGTAATGGGCCCCCCTGGGCCGCTTGCCCTACATTTATGGTAGGCTCATTGCCCCAAGCGATTATTTTTAATATAAACAGTTTTATTCAATTTTCATTTAGAATTAGAAAACCAATTAGAGGCTAAAAGTACATTAAAATACATCATTAATAACCCATATAAGTAATGATAATCAGTGAGGCTTATTTCTTATTGAAAAAATGAATTCAAAATAAATAAAAAGTTACTTTATTAGAGCTAAAACAAAAAAGAGAGAGAACTTGCGAGCACAGCCTCTCCTTGTTGCGGTATGACGTGCACTGAGGTTTCTCTGTACGCCGGACCGAAATATTCTTTCAAATTAAAAGAAAACTAACCAACTTCGGAGAAAACGAGGGGGGAGGGGTCATTACCCGCAGGGGTACGTTTGTCCCACCATACCCTACATTGTATTTCAAAACTATCTAGGTACACTGTATTTCGAAACTATCTAGGTACACTGTATTTCGAAACTATCTAGGTACACTGTATTTCGAAGCTATCTAGGTTACAAGTACACTGTATTTCGAAACTATCTAGGTACACTGTATTTTGAAACTATCTAGGTACACTGTATTTTGAAACTATCTAGGTACACTGTATTTTGAAACTATCTAGGTAGCTACACTGTATTTTGAAACTATCTAGGTAGCTACACTGTATTTCGAAACTATCTAGGTACACTGTATTTTGAAACTATCTAGGTACACTGTATTTTGAAACTATCTAGGTACACTGTATTTTGAAACTATCTAGGTACACTGTATTTTGAAACTATCTAGGTACACTGTATTTTGAAACTATCTAGGTACACTGTATTTTGAAACTATCTAGGTACACTGTCTGCACTTCGAAACTAACTAGGTACACTGTCTGCACTTCGAAACTAACTAGGTACACTGTCTGCACTTCGAAACTAACTAGGTACACTGTCTGTACTCGAAACTAACTAGGTACACTGTCTGCACTTCGAAACTAACTAGGTACACTGTCTGCACTTCGAAACTAACTAGGTACACTGTCTGCACTTCGAAACTAACTAGGTACACTGTCTGCACTTCGAAAATAACTAGGTAGGTACACTGTGTGTACTTCGAAACTAACTAGGTACACTGTGTGTACTTCGAAACTAACTAGGTACACTGTGTGCACTTCGAAACTAACTAGGTACACTGTGTGTACTTCGAAACTAACTAGGTACACTGTGTGTACTTCGAAACTAACTAGGTACACTGTGTGTACTTCGAAACTAACTAGGTACACTGTGTGTACTTCGAAACTAACTAGGTACACTGTGTGTACTTCGAAACTAACTAGGTACACTGTGTGTACTTCGAAACTAACTAGGTACACTGTCTGTACTTCGAAACTAACTAGGTACACTGTCTGTACTTTGAAACTAACTAGGTACACAGTCTGTACTTTGAAACTAACTAGGTACACAGTCTGTACTTTGAAACTAACTAGGTACACAGTCTGTACTTTGAAACTAACTAGGTACACAGTCTGTACTTTGAAACTAACTAGGTAGTTACACTGTAGTTTGAAACTAACTAGGTACACTACTTATAAACTAGGCACATTGCACTTCAAAACTAGGTAACTTGGTAAGTATGTGTGGCTGAACCCCTGAACGTAGTTTCATATCTGAGAGCTGTGATTGGTGCATCACACTATCAAATACAGTGATGTCATTAAAAACTCTCCACCCTATTGGTTAAGAAGTTCAGTGCAATCTTTATGATGTTGACGTACCTAATGATGTTATGTCACAACATATTGTCACATTGTGGTTACAATTTAGTTTATATAATTAGTCATTAATTAATTTTTCGTCATATATTTATTCAATATATAACTATATAACAAATTTCTGTCGTTAATATCTTGAATAGAATATTTTTCTCTATAAAAACGTCGTTCAATTTATTTATCAAAGTGCACCTACTTTCCAGACTGGCTCGGCGGGAGTTTTTGATTGAATTTTAGAAATTGGAGATCTCTGCGGGAGTTCTTGAATTAATTCCTATATTACCATTAATTTAGCTGCGGGAGATTTGTGATTAATCCCTATGTTACCATTAATTTAGCTGAGGGAGATTCAGAATCTGTTACTGAGGTCGTAGAGTAACTCCCTAACAAATAAAAATCTCTGCGGGAGAAGAGACGCATTCTGCAAACTGGGGCCACCTGGAAACACTATATGCTGTTGGCTTTTATTCCTTTCCCACTCTGGAAAATACCTTAGGCTAACAGATGAATTTTAGAGGCTAAATGCTGCGGATTGATTATACAGTTCCCAATCCCATTAATTTATTACTCTATTTTAAGGTTTGCTAAACTCCAGACAATTATTTCATCAGAAAAGACTACTTTTTTCAGAAGGGTTACGTTGGCTTACGTTTCAAAAGGTCAAAACTCAGATATATGTAATTCTAATTAGCCCAAAATTTTGATTTAATTTCTATGTTCCCATTTTAATTTTGGCTTGAAATCTTCAAAAATGAGCCAATATTGGCTTGGCTCAGAATTTTTGTGAAATTTAACTCAAAAATTGGCTTACATTTTGCCAGCCTGTGAAACACCAGTCTGAAAAGTATAACATGATTTGAGGATTAATCCTAGGTCCAACCATCCATGTACTATTTAATTCCTATGTTCCTATGGGCCATGTTATTTGCTCTAAATCTGTGGAGAATTTCATTTTAGTCTGGCTGAAACATGGTCAGCAGATAGCCGACAGACTGGATAGAGCCACCATCGGATAGTGGATACTTCAGTATTGATTAAAGTTTTTCTTGATAATAGCTAGCTAGCTATATGGTAAATCTATTATCAATCTATAATCTACTAATTTACTTTTAAGCCATGCTGCAGAATTTTAAACATTTTCTGTGCAAACAATCTGATTTTTTCATATATTTTGATATTTAGATGTATTTTACTGAGAACATTGAGGAAAAATGAGTAGCTATTCATTATTTCTTGTAGAATATTTTATACAAAGTTTCTATAGGGTCACGCAGTAAATTGCTGCCCTTTTTGCCAATTATGGCCTTCTCATTAGTTCTCCTGAGTCTCTAAAAACCTGCTGAACCGAATTTATTTTGAAATGTTGAATAGCAAAGTAAGTGCAATACTCTATGCTTGTAGCTAATAGTTTTTCAATTTAATGTGCATTTTGAAGCACTATTTTAGTTCTGTGGTTAGAGTCCGCAGTTTGCTACCTTGCCGCAATTTACCTGCTTTTCCCTAGTCAGGCCTTTCGGCTCACCATTAATCAATAAATA
Source organism: Caprella mutica (assembly GCA_947561585.1). Classification (NCBI taxonomy): domain Eukaryota; kingdom Metazoa; phylum Arthropoda; class Malacostraca; order Amphipoda; family Caprellidae; genus Caprella; species Caprella mutica. The sequence goes on from CANNZV010000154.1 coordinate 368,143, forward strand.
TTACTATATTAGTATATTCATATTTTCAATAAATTTCAGATTTTAATCTACTAAAACTTATCAAATTGTCATTTCAATTACCTTATAAAATGGGTAAAAAATCTCCAAAGAAGGGAACTCCTCAACACAAAAAGGAAGAAACTAAGGATAAAGCACCTAAGGAAGATAAAAAGACTAAGGATGAGGAAACAACTGCTGATGCACAGTTAGTCAAAAAGGATGTTGAAAAGACTATGAAAGAGTCTGCAGGAGCTCCTTGTCCTGATGACAAACCTATAGACAAGACAGAGATGCTCAGAAGAATGTTTGATGCTAACGCTATTGCCACATCTGATCCTCACTCTAGAGTTACTGAGACTAGGTCTGCTGACGGCAAGAAATATGCATGCATAATCTCTCCAGCTGTTGATCCAAAATCTAAATATGGAAAAGTATTCCTTGAACTTATGAACATGTTGGAATCAGAGTAAGTATCATTGAAATTTCAATTAGCTAGCTAAATGTTATGTATCTCTAGTCTCTACATGGCTATATATGTTTAATGATTTATTGTATTAATTACCAAAGTTAGGTAGTTGGTATGTAACTATTCAATTTTATCTATTAACATTTGTCCCTTTATTCATTGATTATTTCTCTCTCAGACTTTATGTGAGTGAGTACGAAAAGGCGCTGGCTACTTTCGCTATCTTGGAATATCATGTCACTGGTGATAAATGGAAAACTGCACAGTGAGTAATTACATTTCTTGTGATAATTAAATAGGTAGAATATATAAATTTGAGAACCTAATTGCTAGCCTACTAAATATGAAAATAATTATTTAGCTGCAGATTTTTAAAATTTGCTTAAATGAAGTATTTATAGATAGCCAAATTAAATTCATTATTTGGATAAGTTTTGTTTTCTAACTAGCTATAATGACTAATTTATGATCTTGCACATATTATATATTAGATATTCATTTTTTTCATGCCTATAACTTAACTGATTCTTGATTCCGTTTCATCTCTAATTTCTTTTTCAGAGAGCTCGTAGACACTATATTGAACCTAAATAGGGAGATTTTAGCAAAGTATGCTGATGAAACAACTCCTGAAAATGTCATACGAAGAATGAGAAAGGTAGCTACTTGCATCAAACATTAGATTAGTTTTCCATATTTGATAACTAATGAATAGTTACTGTTGATTACATTGAATTTTAAATAGGGTCTTTTATATCTGCTGACCATTCCCTAATTTTCTCTTAAATTTATGGTAGCTATTATTCTCTTGCAGATAATTGTAGATGAGTATGTAGCCCAAGCCACTCTGAAGAAGATTGAATTCCAACATTCCGGTGTGATCCTAAAGGACATATCCCACCGTAATGTCGTCATTGAGGATATACCTGAACTAGCCCCAGACTGTGACCCTGAGGAAGTGGCTAGGAAAATGAAGAAGCCCCTAATATTCGCCATGAAGGAGTACAAGACTGAGCTTGATAATGTGTGAGTATTGTGTTGGTGTCTTTCAAGTTCTAGGCTATAGCTAATGTAGATGGCTTCTTCAGAATAGATGGCTACCTAACTACTCATTTGGTTGTAAAATAAATATCTTAGCCTATTTCACACTGTGCATTTTTTTATACTAAAATACAGCATGAGAAACTCCCAATCTAAACATACTTACAAAACACATTGCTATGTTTATTCAGTCGTAGCCTTTTTTTCATCCACCTATTTCATGACTGCAACATTGAGAAAATACGTCAGTGTTAAAGGGGGCTTAGAGCACCAATAATAGTAAAAGGATTTTCTTACATATTCTTGAAATTATCATTTGCTGACTGTTTTCTCCTGTGTGATATTCTTCATTGCATCTTTTACCTTGCAGTCCCACAATCTTTGCCAAATTAGCTCCTAATTACGTTAATGAGGGCGATAACATCTTCACCTACTCTTTCGACCCTAACATCTGTGCTATGTTGGTGGCACAGGCGGAGAAAGGAGTCAACCTGAACCTCTATGTTGTGGAGACTGCACCAGCCTGCCATGTGAGTTGAGGAGATTCCTTCCCCCTCCCATATGAGTGAAGTGTTCTCATTTGAAGAGAACTGATTTCCTTAAGACAAAAATTCTTTTAGTTAGTTTGCTACAACAAATTAAATTATTTTCAACAGTTAGCTACAGTAGCTAATTAATTTGAAAAATATGACTATATTGTAACTGTTCTTCTTGTTTCAGTCTTACCTGTATGTAGATGAACTGGAGGATTACCCTAACGCCGTAGTGACGATAATTAGTGATGCTTGCATCGATCAGGCGGCTAGTAAAGTTAACAAAGTTCTCCTACCGTGCAACGCTCTGGCCCCAAGTCATATGATAAAAACAATCACCACAGGTTACAACTTCACGCTCTTCACCGGAGGTATCGATGTGAGTGATTCGCAACTAAATGTTTGTGATTGTATCTTCTTATTTGGCACATCTCAAAACTTAAAATTTACTTATCTAAAATAAAAGGTGTCTTTGCATTTAGCTATTAGACTAGAAAATCTCATGTTTTTTTATAAATACCTACATGGAAGTGTAGACTATAGCCTGGTAACTAATTTTAACTGCTTCAAGGGCTAACTAATAATCTGATGAGATTTTTTAACTAATTTTTTTCTCCCATCAGACTGTGCTGGTTGCTTGTAACTTCCAACTCTCCAGCACAGACAACATACAAACTAACAAGATGTACAAATGCAATGATATAGACTGTTTCAAGTACGACATCTTGGACAGGGTTATGGACAATGTCAGAATTGTTTTAACGAACACGTGAGTTTACTGCTTCTAATATCCCATCATTTGCTATTTACATATATTTATATCCTACTTGTAGTTTTAGAGGATAGCGCTAGGTTTATGCTCTTCAACTACGAAGTCTTAGATTTTGTGTTTGGTAGACTAGCAGGCTTCATTTACTATCACCTCTTCATTTTCCTCTTCCTTCCCTTCCGTGAGTGCACCACCGGTACTTGTCCCTTTTTGTCATATTCCTTGGTAGTAGCTTTTTCTTAGAATCTCTTTTCAAAACCTATTTATTTACAAAGCAGACTTCAGTTTATAGTTGATTGTTCAATGTTGGCATTATATCTAGTTAATATTTAATATATAGCTACACTAGCTAGCTATAACTAGTTAATATTTAATTATGTTCTCCCAGAGGAACCATCGGGACATCTCAGATCGACGAAGCCATTCACGACCTCTACACACCCAAGAAGGAGAAGGAAGAAGCCTATGTTGTTGAAAAGGTTGGCAAATGAAGATATTACTGAAGTATCACACACAGCTCCCTCTTGTCTGTAGCTTATACCCTCATGCAAGCTAGATGGCTTTCCATTATTTGTAAGCTAGGTAGCTCATGTCCTCATGTAAGCTAGGTAGCTCATGTCCTCATGTAAGCTAGGTAGCTTCCCACTATTTGTAAGCTAGAGGTAAAGAGCTGGGTTAAGTTCAGAGTTATCGGATAGTTCCACATTTTCTGACACAAGAATTATTTTATTCAAGAATTGACTCGTTATTGTACTTTTTTTCTTATAGCTATGATTTGAAATGCAGAACCGTCCAATAACTCGAAATTTGCCCTATAGCTATTTAATGTGAATACTCTGATAATCTTGAGGTTTTTCCGTTTTTCACTTCTGATAGACTTCTACTTCTCTTTTCTGTACATCGTAGAAAATCTGTAGCTACATGTATCTTTTTAAATTCAGTAAATAAATGTTTCTAATATCTTATTTTTTTTATAAAATCCCATTGTTATCAGTAACAGCGTTTTTTTTTTGTTATAGCTTTTGCTACTAGTCTTTTCATGAAATTCTCATTGAACTTTAATTTTGTTTGTATTTCTATAATTTTTGCTAGGTCTGGGAGAATTAATCTGTAAACCGCATTCAATTCGGTTCAGTTGCTACTGTTAATACTGTAAGAAAAACTAATCTGACTGTGAAGAAAAAGATTATACACTATTTGCTTGAATTCATATTTTAATTTATGAACGAACTCTTCGTTTTCAGCCTTGTTTAAGATTTAAATTATTTCCTGAAGTATAAAAAATTTAAGTTTAAGTGTCTTCAATTTTATACCATTACACGAATATTAATTCGTGTAACCTAGCTACATAGTTGACATTCAAAACAAATGGTGAACATTCTTTTTCTTCAGACTGACATTTAGCTAGTCTGATGTAAAACTGGTATTGTAGAGTTTTGATCATAAAAATCAGAGCAAGTAAAGATAACTGACCAGAAATAAGGCTGGTAAAGATAACTGACCAGAAATAAGGCTGGTAAAGATAACTGACCAGAAATAAGGCTGGTAAAGATAACTGACCAGAAATAAGGCTGGTAAAGATAGCTGACCAGAAATAAGGCTAGTAAAGGTAACTGAGCAGAAATGAAGCTCTGCCATCTTTACTAGATTCATGACTGACCTGAAATGAGCTAATTTAAAGAATTGATGAAAACAACACGTGTTTCCATTAGTTATAATTAGGGTTGTGACAATATGCTTTTAGCATAAAAATATAATCTTGAGCATATTTGAAATAAAGCATATTCTTTTTATTGACAACATATTCTTTTTATTGAAAACATATTCTATTCAACATAAATAGAAAAAGTCATGAAACTAATATATTCTCAGTTTAGAGATGTCATATAAACAAAATTTACCTAGATACAACTAGCGAATATATATTTACAAAAAAAAAACAATAGAAAATAAGTGTATTTAGGTATTTAGAAGACCGTTGCCCACCAATACATGCCAAAGTTATTGGAGCATACAAACCGAAATAAGGTTAATGCTTGGAAAACCTGTTCAGGGTCGATATTGAAGAGTTTAATATATTAATATTAGAAAATGTATTTCTATTTTATCCTAACAACTTTTCAAAGTTTCTTCGTTCAAATTTACTCGTTTTATAAACCCCGATATTACTGTGACTGATCTTGGTTAGACGATGTACACATTGAATCCATGTACGATAATTCAAGTTAATAAAAGTTATTTAAACTCTTCAAAGATTTCGATTGCACCGAAACATTAGATTGGCATCCAAATATGATTTAAGGAGATTGCTAATATCTTATCAGGTTTATAAAGCTAATTGCAGCACTTTTAATGAATTGAACATAAAAAGAATATTTTAAAGGAATATAGAGAATATTTCAGAGCATAAAAGAATATATTTAGAGCATATGTAGAATATATTTAGAGCATATGTAGAATATATTTCTTGAGAATATAAAGCATATTTCAAAGAGAATATTGCCACAACCCTAGTTATAATTGATATTTCCTATAGTAATAATATACGACCTTATATGATAATACATTATTATTTATGTACATATCGGCAGAAGTTCTTCACAGTAATATGAACAATCCATCTTAAGGTTGTGAAGATAGAGTTCTGATATACTCTAGAGCAATGGATCATTAAGTGGGGTGCGCAGCACCCCTTTGGGGCCTGGAATGTTTATAGTGGGTGCCTGGTATGGCTGTTTCATATGTTATTGTAAATTTAGTTCTTGCTGTTAATATCATGTCGAATGTACATGAAGTACATTTGCCCTTTTCTAACATCATAGTAATTGAATATATTATAATTGTAGCTTTTATATCTATTTCAATGCAATACAATTAATGCTCAAAGGGTGCTTAAAAAAAGAACTAATGCACTGTTGTAGTGATTGCAGGACGCTGAAAACGACGGTGTTAAAGGTACGTTTTGCATGCAGCGATTGTTGCTATCACCGATCAGCAATGAGCGCCCAGCCATAGGAATACATTGAACTAGAGCGCAGTGATAATTGCTCGTTGCAAACTAGCCCCATAGGAATAGCATTGTACTAGTGCTCAGCGGTTATCGCTGGACAATAATATCAGAGCGGTGATCGCAACAATCGCTGCATGCAAAACGTACCTTATGGTACGTTTTGCATGCAGCGATTGTTTCGATCATCGTTATTAAATCATCGCCCAGCAACTGTTTGTGAGCACTAGTACAATACTATTCCTATTTCCAGGCGATCATTGCTAAACGATGATCGAAACAATCGCTGCATGAAAAACGTACCTTAAAACCTTATTTTGTTTCAGTTATATCATTACTCCATAGAACTGACGCCAGATACGTGACCCCAATATAAGGAATTAACAGTCCTGCAAGACGCGATATAATTTTGGCAACTGCCTTGCCACTTGTTGTGAAGAACGAATAATAAAAAAATTCTGCTTAAATCCTTTATGTGGTTCCTATGATTCCAAATTATTATTTCAATTCCAATTATTGTATAAATATAAAGAATTTAACCAATCAAAGATAACGGACCCTGGTCCGTTATCTTTGCTTGCTCCTAAAAATCTATACGAGTATAGAATTTAAAAACAAGCTATCAAATTTCATGCGTGTTTGCAGAAAAATGATAAAACAATAGAAAAATTTGCTTAAACGGGACCTTCAAATTCACTTTTTTCCCAATCTTGACCAAGCAAGGGAGCGGCACCTCTATCCTGGGGGCAAATGCCCCCCAACAAAACTAACCTAACCTTCAAGCAATTGTTCATTTATCAATCGTTCGGAACTTCGGTTACTACAAGACAGTGTAATATGGTAGTCATTTTATCAGAGGTCTCTCTAAAATTTTCTAATTACCACTCGTTACCTTTTTAATTTGTAAAATAATTCAGGTGGAAAAACATAGACACTCAACCAGGCTCGCAGTACTCGGAAAGTGGGTGTTAGTACAGGACATTCTGTACTATCTAAAGTTCAATTTATTTAGTTGTTTACGATGTTGCAAACGTAATAAAAAAAAGAGTTTCATGATTATATTTTATTTGATAGATTATTAGAGAAAGTGTAGTATATCATAAAAAAAAGGATCACTCTATCACAAAATTGAAATTTCTACCCAATTAAATAATCTCTGTTGAATAAAGTTTTTATCATTACTGGAAAGGTAGTAGACATCGCTCACTGATTTCTTGTACCTAAGGAAGGTTTCATTTTATTACAATAGGTTAAAATAACGGTTATGAAATAGATAGATTCAGAAATGACGAAGACTGATGTTGATGAAACTTTTCATTCAGGAAACTAGTTTAGAATTTACCAGGGGGGGGGGGGGGGGTTACTCAAATAATACATTTGCTGTTACGTTTCAATGGAATCTGCATATTTAAATATGTGATATGATGTACTTAGTTCATATAAATAATACTTTAAGAAAATTATCTAATGGTACAACTTTTTCACAAGTCTTTATCACCGTCATCTTGTATTCCCATAAACGTTTGTATATATCTACATGTAATGTTCAGTATTCTAGTTAGGATAGTGTATAGCTATTTACATGTCTCCATTATTCAAGAAGATAAACAGGTATCTATTTCATTAAAAATTGTGAATATTCTATGTCATTTATTGGATAAATTGTAAACAACGCCATCTACAGGGTATTCGCTCATACTTATGTTAACTAATAAAAAAAAATTTCTCTAAAAATAACAATGATTGATATTTTCTATCATATTATGTTAAAATAGTCCATATGGAAATTAGACACAAGTTGTTAATGGTTACCAAAATGTTAGGTGAAAATATTTTGAGTTGTGCATTTGGTAGTGATGGCGGGGAGGCTTTGTTTACTAATAAAAAATTAAAATTAGACAAATCACTGCAGAGCAATTCAGTGATGGCAATTTATTTAATAAAATATAATACGACAAATACTAGTATAGGACACATGCTATAGCAACACAATTAAACACCCCTCCCAACATTGAACAGCCATTTATGGATATGAACAAACCTCCATAAATTTCAATCATATATCAACCAGTGACGACGTAACAGGTAAAGATTCTAAATTTAGTTTCGATATTAATTAAACTTAAATAATCTTCATAGTTATCAAAAAACATGCTAGGTTTTCATTTAAGTATTAAGAAGTTTCGTTCATCAAGTGTGTAGCTACCATTCTTAATAAGTCATTTGGTATCAAGGATACAAATGTTGTTACTTCCCTGTAACTAACTAATAATGCATCCACTGTGTATAATTCAGAAGACATCTTCAGGTATCTAGAGTACACCTTATCATAGATAAACACAAAAAATAACAAACAAACTATGGAAAGTGATAAAGAATAACATGTAACAAAATATATAACTATGTTTACAACAATGGATAAAATACTAAAATATATCAACACTTAAAAGTAATGTCTTTAAATTAATAAGTACTTATTTTAGGTTGTTTGATCCTTGAGTAATTAGAATAATAAGTACTTTGATAGGAAGGGATGGGTAGAACTGATAGTAATTACTTTAATAGGAAGGGATGGTAGAACTGATAGTAAGTACTTTGATAGGAAGGGTTGGTAGAACTGATAGTAAGTACTTTGATAGGAAGAGATGGGTAGAATTAAGTCAATTAATTAGTGGATAATAGAAAGGTTAAATAGGTATAGTGAAGAGGATGATAAATTAACTGAAGGGTTAATAGACAGAGGTGGGCATGTGAACCTTTTTTGGGTTCTGAATCTCCGAATAGCGAACCACAAACTTCCAAATCTTTAAAAAATAGCCGAGCAAATCTTAAATCCAATACCTTCGAACATTTCTAAATTTAAATTTTACTCATTCCGAATCGTAATTTAAAACTTCCGATTAAAAAAAGTGTTTTTTGAGATATCTAAATTATTTTGCTATTAAACACATTATTAATACAATTTGAAACAATTTATTCATGAGAAAGTATGATACTATAGCCATACTTTAGAGATAGGCCGGCGGGCAGTTGCGTCAGTACATGTACTATACATGATCAGAATGTAAATTGAACAAGTTCAATTCCAGTTTCAAACATACAACACCATTCAATTTAATATATTATCTCTACTGCCTTATGTTTGATTAGAAAGACACTAAATATTTGATGAAAAAGCTAGATTGATTAAATTTGAAGCTAACTGCATTAGAAAGGAGATAGATTTAACTCAAAAAGAGCCATTTGAACAGAGCGCCCACCTCTGTAAATAGAGAGGTCCAATAGTTATTGTAGAGTATGTAAAACTAACTAGTGGTTAATAGAGAGGATGTTAAGCTTAACTAGTGGTTAACATGTTGACTACGTATGGTCAAAACACAGTCTAGCCTAACTGACTTTTTTCCGAAATTCCAAATTCACATTATTGCTTCAGTATCACATGTATCACAACAGTAAAAAGAGCTGACTATCTCTGTGTGTACCTATTGATCATGTTTTATGATAAAAACAGTTGTGTAATTGTGCTACACATTGTCATCATTTATATCGGGTTTAAAAAGTTGACTGGTATATGTATCACCTTGCCTATCAGTAATATACAGAGTGGTACAAATGAGTACCAGTACGTAGTCAACATGTTAATAGAGAGGATATTAAGCTAACTAGTGGTTAATACAGAGAATATAAAACTGACTAATGGTTAATAGAGAGGTCAAATTAACTATCTAATTTCTAGTAGCTACTGGTTGTATTACCTGTAACATGCAGGTACCAACTGATCTATTCTGATAAAGTCCTAAAATGCCATTAGATAAGGGTAATTATAGTTAAAAATTAAAGAAAAGTCTCTAGTTATTAAAGCTACCACAAATACTTTCAGTGTTGATTATAAGGGTTATAACACCCACATAAAATACAGACAACTAGCTAACACACAACCAAATATAAAAAGAAAATAATGGTAAAGTAGCTAATACCAGATGCGACTTAAATAGCTAGCTACCTGATCAAAATTTCTATAGGTTATTATTAAAATACATCAAAATATTATCATTAAAATATAGTCATAAGTAAATAGAGTTCGATATTTGATCTTATTTAGGTCTTAGTAGAGTAATTAGCTACAAGTTAATTATCGGACAGCTCCACATATCAATCATATAAAAAAATATTCATTTTGACATTTAATTTTGAATGTCCATCTCCGATAGCTAATTCGTAACTTAACCTAATAAGGAGTTACTTTGAAGGAATGTTTGAAGTTAAGAATAACAATCAACAGTGCTACTAGAGCACTGTGTCCACGAAAACTAAATAAACTACAATATTGAACATTGTAAACCTAGAATAGAAATCCACTAATAACTAACAACAATTAAAATAACTGTAATTGCACTATTCATGGCACTGAAAATGATATCACCAATTCCACCTACAATTATATTATTGAAGTCACTTTGCCAACAAGTAAAAGAACTCCGGTGATATCATAACACCCTGCGTAAAAAATAAAAATTCCTGCTCTCTCCTTTCTTGTTTTTTATCCCCAACATTAATTACGTCATCATTATTAATTACGTCATCATTATTAATTACGTAATCATTATTAATTAGGATGATTACGAGTAGCAGCGGAAGAGTTGTCTGTGGCTGGCGTAGAGCAAACCGGTTTGGTGCCAATAAACCAAAGCAGCGACTATCAGCAGATGCCAAAGTTGGTGAGAAGAACCTATCCAGTCAAACTTACCTGAAAACAAAGCACAGTCAGTAGAGATACATGGGAAATGGTGGGAAAGATTTAAAGCTACCTACTTAACATAATTATTATGTTTTCAAGAGGATAATTTAAGATCAGAGTACAGCAAAACCTCGCTTTAGACCAGCCTTCTAGTAGACAAACCTCCTATTAGACCAAGAAATTTTTGAAACTGTACTGGAAAAAACCTTGTACTAGACAAAACACGTTTCTTGTCACCTGACAGCTATTCTAGTGTAAATATTACAAGGAGTAATAATTACAATACTGTTTTAAAAATAAGTCTCTAATTTTACTGATGTATTATATTTATTTATGCTGTTTTTAGGATAAAACATAAGGCAGAATCTATTTAAGATTTAATGGTAGAGTCTGTGCTAAAAAAATTGATGTGAAAAGTTACAGAAAACTAGATACAGTGACGACTATTATAGTTTAATGAAATGACAATTTAATTGAAAAAAATATTACATTTATTTTAATTGAAACAAAAAAAAATCATACTGTTTCTAAATGTGTTTCCCTTCAAAATTGGTATGTTAGTCACCATTAATTTGGCATTAAAGTTATAATAAAAAAAATAGAGCTATCAATATGTTAAAGTCACCGCTAAAATTTTAAAGAAAACGATTCTGGTCTAATAGGAAACAGTTAAAGTGAGTTTCTTACTAGACCAAACAAACTTGGAACGTATCTCTGGTCTACTGCGAGGTTTTGCTGTAGAAGGTTATTTCTGAAAAGGAACAAAAAATCCAATATTGAAAAGACTGACATTGGAGTATATTGGAAATGGAAAGAATTAGAATATATAGACAAACTAAATTACGTGCACTAGGTAGAGCGCATACCTTCGACGCCGCTTTGACCCAATCTCTCCCAAGTTTTTAATAAACTGGATAATGACCAATCTTCCCACCAAGTTTCATGCAATATGGTTCTATACTTTTTGAGTTATAAATGACCATGACCTTGACCTTTGACCTGGTCACTCAAAATTCCATCAGAAGGCTACTAAACATTGACCAATTGTTTCATTAAATTTCAGGCAATTTGGTTGAACACTTTTTCAGTTAAGCGAATAACAAGATGATAAATAAATAAATGCCGGGTAAAATATAACCTTCCGCAAATTTGTGAAGGTAAATATAGAATTAGACAATATAAATTAAAGGGACAGGAAATCCTTGGACAAACTTTTTCTCTCTTGTTGATAAATTGATAGAGTGATATTAATAATAGCTAGCTATAATAAAATATTGTAATTAGCCAAGTAGCTATAGTATTAAAAATCCAATTGAAAAATATACATTTTATTAATTCTCAACTGCAGCACCAGCTTCTGATGAACATTAGAAGTAGCAATCACTAATGATTGGAAGGATTGTTTTTCACTGCTAGTTTGTATGTTTTTATTCACATTCAGTTCATCTTAGCTATATTACATTTAAGTTTGCGTTAGCAATATTAAATGATCAATCTTAATCATGGAGACAATATGCATTAGCTACAAACAGGGTTGTTAAAAACCGATGTTTTTATTGAAAAAAAACAAAAACCAATGGGCTTTTATTGGTTTAGCTATTCGGTTTTTATATTGAATTATTCAATAAAAGTGAATATAGATAATGATTAATTCATAACTGATCACTATACATGATTAACAATACAAAACATCATTCATATTTTGGTAAATTATAAAAAAATGATTTATTTGAGATAAATTATGAAAAAATTAATTAATGCAGATGCTATGTAATATTTTACTACCAATACATGAATAATTCTTAGCTGCTAGTCTACTTTAATAAGCTCATAAAAATTCAAAACTCAAGTAATAAATAACACACCTAGATTCAAATATTTCTAATTCTTATATTTGCATTGGTTTATATTTCAAATGTAGATGTTCAAAATTTCAAACTAAAATATAACATATTAGCTAATGAATATCACAGTATGATTCAAGACTATATTTAAATATTTACTAAATCACTGAAAAATATCTTTATAAAATATGGTAGAGAGAAAACTCTGCATATTTCTATTTTCCTTTGGTTTTAATGTCTTGCATTACAAAAATTACACTACTAAAATTATTATTATTATTATTGCTTCATGTAGTCTTGATGCTTTTGATGCTAGTCATTTCGCATCGGATTCAAGTAGGGGTTAGATGATTTTGTCAATCATATCCATTTCTCTGAGAAGAATCAGTATTCTATCCATGTGGAACTGGACATCAGGTTTTTCTGCCAGCATAAGTTTTATGGTTTCTTCAGGGTTCATATCTTGAGTTTCAGGGAATATTCTATTTCTTATTTCCAATATGAAAAGGACATTCTGCGAGGAAATGCTTGACCGAGAGAGGCACCAAACAGTCCTCACAAAATGGTTGATGCATTCTTTCCATGAGATATTGATGCGTTATCTTGGTGTGGCCAACTCGAAGTCTGGTTATTATCATTGATGTTTTTCGGTCAGGGTAGTTACTGGAAGGCCATGGGTCCACAGACTCCTTGATTAGTCTCAGTTTATTATGCTGTGTAGCTCGCCACTCTTCACTCCAAGAGTGTTTTACCTTAGATCGTATGATCGGATACCAATCTTTGTATGGAGTTTCCTCATTGCTCACTTCGTTATCAGATTCAATTACTGCTGCAGCCGCATTGTCTGCCGCTGTATTTCCTGGAATGTCGACATGTGCAGGACACCAGCAGAATTTGACAGTCTTGTGTCTCATTTCAAGTTTCATAAGCCATACAATAATCTTATTAATAAGAGGGTGTGTTCATTCATAATGATCAACAACACGGAGAGCACTTTGAGAGTCACAATATATAATAAACTCATCTCGTTCAGTTTCAAATGCAATTTGGAGAGCACATAATATACCGCATAATTCAGCAGTAAATATAGAGCTTTCAGTCATGAGTTTAATGCTCTTAGTGTCAAGCAGACTCACTGCAGCAGCACCAACTCCAGTCTCTCGCTTAGCCCCATCGGTGTAGATAGGAAACTGATGGTTGTGACAATTCTGTAGGTGATCGTAGAAATACATTCTCATGGATTGGTCAGAACAGGTTCCTTTCTTTGGGTAGTCGTACAATTGACAAATTAAGTCAGGGCACGCCTGTCACACAGGTTGTACAGAGAACTTAAATGGCAGTGTGGCAATGTCAATGTCGAGACTGAGGAGCAGGTTGCCTATTTGTTCAGCAATAATGTTATTGTTATCATCATTCTGGTGAACATATCTATAGGCAGCTGAGGTTTGGAGTTGCAGAGTCCTGGCATGGTATTGGAGTAGAAGCTGATCTCTGCGTTTCTGCAGAGGTAGTTCACCACAGTCAGCATACAAACTCAGGACCGGGGATGACCTATAAGCGCCAGTACACAATCTTATCGCAGCATGATGAACTGGATCCAACTTCTTCAGATTACTCTCCTTTGCAGTGTTATAGATGAATGATCCATAGTCAAGTTTTGATCTGATGATAGCGCGATATAGTCTGAGAAGTGTCGTACGATCCGATCCCCAAGTAGTGTGAGAAAGGCACTTCAGGAGATCAAGTCTCTTCATGCAGTCCAGTTTAATGCTCTGTATGTGGTCTTTCCAATCTAGCTTTCGATCGATTATCATTCCAAGGTATTTTATAGATTCTCTATTGACTATTATTCTGTTGTTAAGAGTAATCTTGAGAGGGGGCTGAAGTTTCCTTTTACGATGAAAGTGGATACAATTCGCTTTCGATGGCGAGAATGTGAAGCCATGAGAGGTTGCCCATGATTCTATTTTGTTGATTGCACTCTGAAGTCTACGTTCCAGACCAGAAACATAGGTTCCACTGCAATAAATCAAGAGGTCATCAACATATAGCAGGGCTTCAACACCATTAGGTACACATGAAAGGATTCCGTTGATGGCCAGCGAGAACAATGTGCAGCTTAAGACACTGCCCTGGGGCACACCCTGCTCTAGGTAGTGAGATTCTGACGTTACGTCACCAATCTTTGTCTTGAAGGTTCTATCAGACAGGAACTTCTGGATGATGACAGGTATATTGCCACGCATTCCTGTCTGATGAATAGCTCTGAGTATGCCAAATCTCCACGTTGAATCATAAGCTTTTCGAAGGTCAAAGGAGACGCACAGTACATGCTGTTTTATGCTCAATGCACCACTAACATCAGATATAAATTTATTCAGGGCATCAAGTGTGCCTTGCATTTTTCGAAATCCAAATTGGTGTTTTGGGATTTGTCCATTGCTTTCCAGAAAAAGAGTGAGTCTTGTGTTGATGATCTTCTCTAGCAATTTTCCAGGGCAGCTTGTTAAGGAGATTGGCCGAAAGTTTTCAGCACAATCTGGTATCTTGTTAGGTTTCGGGAAGGATATGACAACAGATGTTCGCCAATCTTTTGGATAGTAACCAGTTTTTAGTATTTTATTAAATATTCCTAAAAGGAAATTTTTGCAACTTGGGTGAGACTTTTTAATCATATTGTAGGATATTTTATCTTCACCAGGTGAGGATTTGCAAGAAGACGATATCATTCTCTCAAATTCCAAGGTGCTGATAGGAGAGTTATATTGGTGTTCCTCTCGTGTTTTGAAGTTGAGAGGCTGTTGTTCAGCATTCTGACGCACTCGTTGAAATCGATGGTCATAGGAGTCATTGCTGCTGATAAGCGCATAATGAGAAGCCAGAATTTCTGCAACTCTATCCCTCTCAGCCACCGACTCACCATCAACAACCAAGCATGGAGATTTTATGTTTTGGTAACATCCTCTAATCTTCCGAATCCTCTTCCAAATTTTGGACATAGGAGTGTTCGAGTTAATGCTATTCACATACTTCATCCAAGATGTTTTCTTCGCATTTCTGAGAGTGTTTCTGGCTATAGCCCTTGCGCGACAGAATGCAATCTTGTCTACAATCAGTAAGCTTCTCTGGTATTTGCGCTGAGCTCTCTTTCGATTCCTAATAGCTTCAGAGCATTCATTCGACCACCAAGGTACTCTTTTGGATTGGAGTGAACCAGAGGACTTTGGTATTGCGATATCTGCAGCGTTTCTTATGAGATTGTTGAATTGCACCAGAAGTTCGTCAACTGTATTGTTTTCAATGAAGTCATCTTCAAGTTGAGTTGCAGTCTCCAATTCATACAGAGCCCAATCAGCTCTGTGTTCCAGATATCTGACTTGAGGTGAATATGGGACGGCGGCATTTTCTTCAATACATATAGGATAATGGTCACTACCATGCAGATCATCCATCGTTGCCCATACAAATTCAAGGGCAGCCTCTGCTGAACACATGGTTAGGTCAATGGCTGACGAGCTGCCATTCTGAACATAGAAATGAGTAGGGCTGCCATTATTCAATAATGACATGGAGGTTGACAGTAAGGCTCTCTCTATTGTCAGTGCTCTGGCATCTGATCTGTCACACATAGGGTCCCATAGATGGTGTCTACAATTAAAGTCACCACAAATCATAGCAGGCATCGGTAGTTGGTCGATAAGGGAGGTGATAGCATCTAGAGAGAGCCTCTCATTGGGGGAAACGTATACGTTACACAGTGTGTATTGGTGCCCCAATCCAACTCTAAAGGCTGTAGCTTGTAGACTACCTTGTAGGTCAATTCTATGATGAGGCACATCATTTCTAATTAATGTCGCAAGTCCATTGCCTGGTAGTGGATTATTATAGTCACAATATAGTGTGTATCCACTTGGAGGTCTAAAGTTATGGTTGTTTAGCATTGTTTCCTGTAGTAGTACAGCAGCAGGGTTTTCCAGGTTGATGATCAGTTTGAGGTCTTCATATTTGGAACGGTACCCTTGGCAGTTCCATTGTATGATTTTAGACATCGGTCATTATTCCTTAGCAGATCGTGATTGTCTGCTATGGTCTCGTTGGGGTTTATCTCTTTCTTTTGATAGCTTGCGCCTGTTGTTCAGGATTTCGTGCTGTGTTTGGGCATATATATCAGGGGCGGAGTGTCTTGCCCGTGACCTTGATCTCTCCGCGCCTGTCTCGAGTTGTATGGTAACTTCCATTGAGTTATCATTTTGTGGGGTTAGGTTTTGGGGAGGGGTATCATGTTTAGGGAGTTTCCGTGATTTATTTAAGTTTTCTTCTCTATCATGTCGTTCTGCTGACGACGATTCACTTCTATTCATGGTTCTCTTTCTGGAAGTTTGTTTTTGTTCTTTATTTCTGTTGGTCTCTGAATTGTTATTATTGTTATATTCTGGTGGGTTATTAATTATTGGAGGGATATTCTTAGCTGCAGTTACTTGAGCATATGATCTCAATAGAGTTTTAGAATTAACTTTTGATCTTGCTTCAGCAAAAGTTAAGTGTTCTTTGGTCTTTATGGTTAGTATTTCTTTTTCTATAATATATTTAGGGCAGTTTCTGGAAGATACACTGTAAGGCTGTTTGCAATGCAGACATTTGGTTGGCCTGTCACATGTTTCAGCCCTGTGGCTCTCATCAAGATCGTCTCCACATCGTGCGCATACTGCTATAGGTTTTCTGCATTTAGCACCAGAGTGCCCATAGTTCTGGCAGTTAAAGCAGCGGCGTGGGAGAGGGATATAAGGTCTGACCCTCTCGGACAGTCCTGTCCTTATAGTAATTCGTTCAGGTGGGTACGGTACATTAAATGTCAAAATTAGGGTTGATGTCGGTTCTGGATTGTTTGATTTGGGGTTTCTAATTATTCTTCTGCAGTTCGTAACTCCCTGCTCTTTCAATCCCTCAGCAATATCACAATCTTCATATCCCTTCAAAATGCCACATGTTATGACACCTCGACATTGGTTATGATATTCATGCGGAGTTACAATAATGGGTTCAGACATAAGTTCTCTCATTTCTCTCAATTTACTTCCCTGCATCTCGCTTTTCACTTCAATGGTCCATGTTTTGTTACTAAAATCTTCCGATATTTTCTCGAAGACTCCAATATGGCTAGATACGGCTTTGTCAACTTTAAACATATTCAACTTTGTTAGATTAGCTTCGTGGCTAGACTTGATGGTGTAGAATCGTACAAATTTTCCGGGTCTATACATTTCATCAAAGATATTCAATTTAGTTTTATCTCTAGGTCTGGTAGATGTACTACCTGCTTGTTTGTTCACTTTCTGAACATTGGCACTGGGTTTTAGTGCCTTGGCAGAGGTGGAAGATTGGGGCTCTCCCAAGCCATATTGTAGTAGAGTAGATCCAGATGAAGTTCCAGGTACAGAGTCAGTCGTTATCGGAGTGTCACTTGATCCGACCGGGAGATTCTTAGCACCCCCTTGCCCCCCACTCAGTGACGACTGGAGGGGCTGCCCGGGACTGGGGGCCGTGGCCTTAGTTGTACTTATCATGATTTGATCTTAGCCTGTATCAGAGGGGATTTTTGGTGAGGTTGCCTTCCTCGGTGGGATATTCTGGGTCGGTGATCTTATGGTCAGTCTGCGTGAGCTATTAGTCTGGCACCTCCGTGAGGACCTCTCCAGCATGATTGGATCTTCCGGGATGACTAGGTCACCCCACTGGCACAGCTCCTCACTTCATTGGTGCACTCAAGCCCCCCCACAACGTCAATGTTGCCCACTCGGGGGGGGACTACTAAAATTAACTAATTATATTTTTATATAGCTACATAATATATTTATACATTTAAATGATTTAACAAAACTATTTTAAATGATATTAATATAATACTGATGATTACTGATAATTTAAAAATGATTTTAGAGCTGCAAAGGATATATAAAAAACAAAACATAAAAACAATTTTTTTTAGCTTGGTTTAAAACCAAACCACCCTGGCTAAAAAGTGAAGATGGAAAGAGATTCATATGTAACTCACCAGGCCAAAATATTTCAGGTATACGCCAAATGTAGAGGAGGAGAGCAACGCCACACAGAGCGTACATTGTCAGAACACGAGGCAGAAACACCTGAAATGGCAGTAAATTATCAACTAACAGAAGAGTTAGTCTACCATGAACACTTAGAAATGATATAAGGAATCTTTCTCATATCAATAAAGAAGAATTGCTACTAAATATTGTTAATGAACCACTTGGTTAAAATGGATGTAGGGTAAGTTCCGAGTTACAGAGCAGATCTATATCTTTGATCATACAGTAGCTAGGTATATATATATATAGCAAATGAGACAAATAATAAGTAGTCATCATACATATATTTTTTATATGATCAAAGATGTGAAAAAATCCGATAATTCGGAATTTACCCCATGTAGCTAACAGCATGCTGCATTCCAAACCAATTTTTGATTACAAGTCTGAGAGGCATTATCTAACCAGTAGTATGTCATGGTACATGTGTAGCCAGACCCAGTGTGCAGTGGGTAGAAAGCCAGATAGGGCCCAGCCCATGTACAGGCGCAGACGGACAGTATCCCACTCACTGATGAACAAACTGAAAAGGCATCTGTATTAGAAGTAGCCATACAATGCAGTAGTATTTCAAAAATGTTTAAAAGAAATTCCCATATGACATAACTAGCTACATTTCAGATTCACGAAGAAAGGTTCATAAGATTGTTTGTTTTATGATAGTTTGCAACACTATTTCTTAAAATGGCAGTAAAATATTAATAGTTAGCCATTTCTTTTATGAAGTGATGTAACAAAGGCAGAAAATTAGCGAGCGAGTGTTTCTAATTATAATAACAATGTTTAATTTGATCATCAATTTAGAATTAGTAAATAGTTACAGATAGTCGAAAGAGTACTTACGATGGAGTGAGTGTGAAGACCATAGAAGCAGTGAAGAGGGTTACCACCATGAAGAGGTACAGATTTCTTAGCGCAATGTGCTGAAAAGATGAAGCTACAGTGGCTACAGTTTGATGAGATATTAGCTACATGTAACTACTGTTACATATATACTTTAAGTTTAGTGTCTTGCTCTGACTAAACTCTTGATAAATGAGCTAACTGTAAGTCATTGCTATGTTATTTATTTTAAATAATTGCAATACATATAATAAAGATGAAATAATTGCAATTTGTTTATAGCTATCAAGCAAATTATGAAGAAATCTAAAAGTAATATTAAAATTTTGGAAAAACTATGTAGCTACGACTACAAATTACAGAAAAGTTGAAGCATCTCATATTTTAAATTAGATGAGATTAATAACTAAAGTATTTATCAATTTGAAAAATAATAAGTACAAAAATAACATTGTTACACACAAGCATCATAGCTAGCGTAAAATTACTTAATTATCTACAACACACATGTTCATTTGCATGTCCAAGTACCATGAAACTAATATGAGTTCTCTATATAGCTACAAGAGCTAGTTTCCTCTTTATTTCTCACCTCATTGCACCAGAATCCATAGATAATCCCAGAGAGGAATACTCCGCAGAAGGCGAGAGATATTCCTATGAGGTCCCAAGAGAGCCACCGAGAGTAAGACTCTTGAGAGCAGCAGTTGAAGGTGTGGTACAGAGCTGACAGTAGCATGCAGCACTGAGAAAAACAAAAAACAGTAGGTAGAAACTCACCAGAAATAGTTAATTTCACATTGTAGTAGATTGCCGCCTAAGGGTCTAACAAACTACGTTGTTAGTTATATTTCATCATGTCTTCTTTAAAATATGGGATAATGATGACACGGGACTTGTATGTAATATGGATTTAAGATTAGATGATATAAATGTAGGTTATGAATTAAGGAATTAGGGAATTAGGAGTTAAGGGATTAAGGAAAGCATGACAGGGGATGATGAACAGGCTGAAATATAAAACTAATATAAGAATACAAAATATGAACAAAGAATATGAAGATATAAGCAGAAGATATGAAAACCAATATAAATCAAATAAACACATAAATGAAATAATACAAAAGATAATGAAAACAAGATAAAGTAAACTTACAGGTGACAGTTAATGAAGACTACAAGTTAGTCGGATGGTGAGTGAGGTTTGTCAGGAGTATGATTAATAATATGTGAAATGAATTTATTTATTCTGAAATGGATGAAAATAATGATTATAATTACATGGCTAAATATGAATGAATAAATGTGGTATGAAATGACTTCCTATAACAACTCCTCCCCACCAGACCAACATTTATGAATGAAATATTATGGAATTGTGAAATACAAAAGAAAAGAAATCAAGAAAAGAATACACAAAAATGAAAAAATATTCAGCCTTTTGTTCACTCCGAAGTTACTGCCAAGTATTAAATCAATATGAAACTTTATTTAACATCAGTATTCTCAATAAAACCTGCATGTATTATTTCAAACGTATACTCTCTAATTACAATACATTAACAATATTCTACAATCATATTATAAAGGAATATTTATTTATCAAACAGTAAAGCAACCAACTAGAACAATAAAATTATTTTCTCTTCTTTAAAAACATAAACATCATTTCAATCAAATCAATAAAGCAATCTACATTTAATAACACAAACATGATATAAGTTTATTATATATACATTCAAATCTAATATAATTTTTTTCTTTCAGATCTACGAGCGGACAAGGCAAAGGGTCACACTCCAGGCTGCTGATCGCACAACTCAACCATCCACTCCCCTCCCCTCTCAGAAAGTCGGGCAGCAGACAGCTTGTTCGCGAAATAAATCAACATCCCTTCACTGTGAATTCATTACCCTGAAATTGAATACAACATTTAAAAATAGAACTCAACAATAGCTAGTGATTCATAAACATAATTACGAAAATATATCAAATAGCCTCCAGATTAAAAGTCTATAAATCTCACAACTAGCAAAATATAATTAATAGTCAGCTACTTTGGTTCTCGCTTTTTGTACTCTAAAACTTTTGTTTGAACATTAGGCAAATTTAAAACTGTACCTTGTGATCTCGTGTGAGCCCTATTAGTTTGATTAGAATGATTACCATGACTCTCAGCTATGGCAGTCTGCAAACCATTCAATTTCTCTCCTGAAAAGCCATCAGTAACAAACCCAGCAAAATCATTTTCAATTTTCGGATCACTATCTACAGGAACACCAGGACCGTCGAACCCAACAAAATCATGGTCATCACTTTGACAACTTAATAAATCAATCGAACGACCAACTGGATTAAACAATTCTCTGTCAGGGGATTCATGAGAATGATCCACCATCACACCAGATTCAAGAGAAGGCAACGACCAATGACTTTCATCAAGAGAAAGCTCCCAGTCCAATAAAGGTGAACTGAAATTATAATTTTGCACATCAGCAGCAAAGAGTTCTGGACTAGTATTCGACTCTGTATCATTGCCGGTCACAGACAGGGACCTCTCAATGACACACTCATAATCACAACCTTTGCACTGACTAAACGAGAATTCCGAACTGGTGATGGGTTGAAAATCCACATCAGGATCATCTTTAATAACGTTACTTGTACTACTTTCATGAACTCTAGAATTCACTTCACTAGGAAAAGTGCTAACATGAATCGATTCATCATCAGAACTTGAACTATCACTATTAGAACCATCTGTGCTTATATTATGTAGCGGTACAACTTCTGGTATATCATCAGTTACAAGTACATTATCAGAATCATCATCCGTTAATCTCTTATACATAGGATGGTTAACAATATATCTAGGGGCCCGTTTATAATATCTCAACTTAGAGTGATGGGCGCGAAATACTGTATCAGTAGCCTCATCTCTTATTTCATAAGTGACCCCATAGCTGTTCACTTTAGTCACTGTATATGGACCAGAATACTTAGCAAGGAATTTGTTGGTATTCAAAAACCCTTTATGCTGACTCCTCATGAGAACCATATCACCCAATCTAAATGGGAGGAATTTA
The DNA here is from genome assembly GCA_947561585.1 of Caprella mutica. Lineage (NCBI taxonomy): Eukaryota > Metazoa > Arthropoda > Malacostraca > Amphipoda > Caprellidae > Caprella > Caprella mutica. The sequence continues at coordinate 390,577 of CANNZV010000154.1, forward strand.
GGGTGACCAAGTTTCCAGTGTTCTCTAAGGCCCTCCTGCAATGGGGGATCATCTGAAAATGAGTGACTTTTCGTGATTAAAAATTTAGAAGGTGAGGTAGACAATTCCACATGTAGAGTATTATTATATGTTATTACAGCCCTACTCAACACCTCATCCCAATCACTTCTTCCGTCCAGAATAACCTTAATAAAGTTCTGAATCGTTCTGTTTACTCTTTCTACACATCCATTGCTAGTAGGACAATAAGGTGTCGTTAATTTGTGGTTGATATTGGAGGATGTTAAAAACTCTTCAAACTCTCCAGACACGAACTCTGGTCCATTATCGGTCATTAGGTTTGTTGGCACCGAAGGTAGGAATGGAACAATATGCCTTGACAAAGCGCTAACAACAGTTTTCGACAGTTTATTTTTAAGTGGAACAGCTGTCACAAACTTCGAGTAATGATCCACGACCATCAAGACTGCAACATAACCAGACGTCGTGCGAGGCAACGACATGATGTCCGCCGCAACTAATTCAAAAGGGTACGATGACGCTATTTTCAAGGTTGGAGGTTTCAGTGGGGTACAGTAATCTTTGAAAACCTGACAGTGGTGGCACGTAGTACAAACATCAGCAATAATTCGTGGTTGGGATGGATGCCAGATGAGTGTACCTAGCAGATGCGTCAGCTTGTCCCTACCAATATGTGCAAAGTTGAAATGAACACTAAGAGCCAGCTCAACAACAAGACGAAATGGAACCACTATCACATTCGAGCAACCGAACACAACAACTCCATCAACTATCTGCAACCTGTTACTATACCTACAATACTTAGACAAATTCTCTGGCCAATCTCTGACAGCAACCCCCTCTGAAATCACTCGACGCAAACGTGAAATCTCTTGACAACGACTTTGTAATTGCCTACTAGTCTCAGAATCAGTTAACAAAGATAACCCAGTTATCGCGCCAGAGTCACCCGTTAATTCAAAACGTAAATCATCATTGACTAGACTTGGTATAAGCTGGTGAGATTGTTCAACATTAATCCTTTCAATTGCATAACAATAGTTAAATCTGTTTACTACGTCACAAAAGGGAACAATGGTATCACAAGGGAACCTACACGTGAAAGAGTTAAAATCCAAACTAATAGAATATTCCCCTAAGAAATCTAAACCCAATATAAAGCAGCATGGAAGTATTTCATCAGTCACGACAGCGAACTTGTGACATTTAGGCATTGTGAATGACTTTATGGAAAGCTGTAAATCAACAACTTTAGAGATAAGGCATCTTTTGCCTGTAAAGCCAATAATGTCACACATACGCTCAGTAACAATGTTAATATCAATTTGTGACGATATAGATGCTAATGTAGATTCTGACACTAAACTTATTTCCGCGCCAGTGTCCAATAACGCACAAGGTTCAAAGTTTCCTACTTGCACTCTAACAACAGGTTCACAATTAATTATATGGTTACATGCATTAATGTTACAATCAGAAAAAACGTCACATAAATCATCAACACATTCATTATCAAAAGTATCTATAACTCTACTTGGCACAGATCCATCCTCCACCACACAGACAGAATTGACTTGACACCGCTGAGGATCTGGTGGTTTATAATTTCGTATCTCTATCAGCGGATTAAAATGTATTCCACCTATACACTGGATATGAACTACCTGCTGCATGTCGTTGTTATACTGATAGATAACCGGTTCGCTTGACCAGAAATAAACATAAACCTTTACTTTAAAGAGACGACTGGCGGCAAGCAAAACCTCCAGAGATGGTAATTGTCCTGGCAGTTTCATTAACCTGAGTTTCTTTCTGGACTCACGATCCAATTTTAAATTGTAATTGACAGCATGATCCACCAGATCGCTCACAAGCAGTGCCCTTAATTCGTCTGCGGAGGATGGTAACCTGTCAATACAAAGAGACGTTAAAACAGTATATAAACTAATGAATAAAGAATCTCCCCCTCCAGGAGCTGGAGGACCATCTAATACTAAACCTGGAGGTACAGAGTCCCTCACAGGATATTCATCACCATCAGGCCGTTCAACATTAAGTCTCGAAAGGGCGTCTGCCGCACCATTTAAATGCCCTGGTGTGTACCTAATTTCAAAAATATAGTCTGACAGCTCCTGGACGGTTCGAGCCAATCTAGAACAAATCAATTTCATATTATGTAAATGGGTTAGCGGTTGATGGTCAGTATAAAGTATGAATTCAATGCCATATAGAAATGGTCTAAATGTCTTTATGCCCCAACGAAGGGCCGTTAACTCCCTTTCTAGAGTGGAATAGTTAAGTTGGGTGGAAGTAAAAGTCATACTAGCAAAACCAATTACGCGATGGTCATCACCCTGTTGCTGGGCTAAGTAAGCTCCAGCACCCACAGAGGACGCATCTACCCAGAGTTCCAACTTCCCTGAATTGCCAGAATAATCTGGGTAAGCCAGTTCAATGTCATTTTTCATATGTAACTTAATGGATTCGAAAGCGTCAGTCATTTCGTCATTCCAAACTAGTTTCTTTGTCTTATGTCCACCCGTCAGTTGTGAAAGAGGTTTCTGTAATGACGAGCAATTCGGAACATACTTCCGCTGAAAGTTAACCAGACCTAAGAATTCTCTCAAGGCTCCAACTGTCTCTGGTCTAGGATAATTAGTAACTCGGTTCACGTATTCCTCAGTTTTCTTGATCCCAGAGGAACTAACATTGTGTCCCAGAAACTCCACTTCTTTTAGGAACCATTCACACTTCTCTGGTTTTAGTTTGATACCATAGTTTTCCAGAGTTCCCAGCACCTTTCCCACAAGTTCCAGGTGCTCCTCAAAAGAAGAACTCATAATCAAAATGTCGTCTATGTAGGCAACAACACGGTTTGATGGGAAAGAGCTCAGGACTGCCTGTATTTGCCTCTGGAAAGCTGAAGGAGCGTTGATAAGGCCAAAGCTCAATCGCTTGAATTGCCAATGGTTACGGGAGGTAGAGAATGCAGTATATTGTCGGCTGTCTTTGTCAATTGGCAATTGATAATAACCTCTAATTAAGTCCAGTTTAGTAAAGTATTGAGTCCCGTGTAGTCCAAATATAGAGTCACTTAAGTTCGGAACAGGGAATTTGTCAGGTATTGTCGCTTTGTTTAGTCGTCGGTAGTCAATACACATTCTAATAGTTCCGTCCTTCTTTCGAACAGGGACGATGGGGGAGGACCACGGCGATACACTAGGCTCAATTATGTCAGCCTCTGATAGTTCCTTACATTGTCGCTCTATTTCGTCGTTGATTGGTTGGGGAAACCGTCTGGGCTTCTGGTAAATGGGAGTATTATCATTCAATCTGATCTTATGGCTAACCACACTTGCTCGTCCAATATCAGAGGAACCAGAACTAAATACATCCACATGACTAGTTATCATATCAAGAACAGCTTTCTGTTGCGTTGGAGAAAGGCCCTCTAGTTTAATGTTTCCCTCCCAATCAAATTCTTGTCTTTGTTTTTCGTCTGAGTCTTCGTCAATGTCTCTGTCAACTTCCACCACTTTGTCAATACTACCTACTCGCGCTCCCTTCTTCAAAGTTATATCTCTTTCGGTGGCACAAACAAAAATATATTTACTATCAACTTGAGCAATACCATGAAATCCACGTACTACATTAACTAATTTATGGTCAATATTATTTTCAGAATATAATAATTTTGTGTCTCTATTAGACTTAGGTATATGAAAATCAATAGGAACCCTGTGGACATTCCCTCTTACAAGTTTAACATCTTTACTAATTGTACACGGAATATCACCAAACATAGTTTCAGTCACAGTACCATTTTTATCTAAGTAAATCTCTCGAAAACTACCATCTTTACAATGTTTAATAAGTATCTTATCCTTAATTACAATCTCAATATTATTAAGTTTGAGGAAATCCAACCCTAAGATCAGACTACATCCAGAATTCAAGGAATGGGGAAAAACCATTATATTCATATTTTTCAAGCTATGGTCACCAATTAATAAGTCAACATTTACTTTACCAGATGCTTTGAAACTAGAATGTCCAACTGCTCTAAAAGTAACATCATTAGTTTCTACATTAAGATTGAGTTCATTTACGGCACTAGACGAAATGAATGACTTTTCAGCCCCAGAATCAATTATAGCTGTTAATACTGTTGAGCCTATAGTGACACTAACTTTTAAAAAATCGAAATCTCTTCCTACCAGATTTACATATTTCCCCGGCACAATACTGTTGGAGTCATGAGGAACTCCACTGAAGAGAGATGATACGTCTGGCAGTACCTCACCAGCCGGATTCCGCCAACCATTACCAGCAGGAATCTGCCAGCGTTCACCAGCAGGAGTCTGCCAGCCATCACCAGCGGGAGTCCGCCGGTTAGAAGAGTTCCAAAATACACGATTCTTGAGGGCCCCACACTGTCTCCCTGAGTTCCCTCCACCAGAGAGACCATCTAGTTTAACGACTTGCGTTGTGGACGTACTTCGATTGACTGTGACTTATGTCTAGAAGTATACTTTGGGCACTGTTTCATCTCGTGGTTACCACCACATATAAGGCACAGATTTGCAGCTCGCCAGCACTCAGACTTTTTGTGGCCCTGTCGCTTACAGTAAAAGCAAGTGGTTTTGGTGCGCTTCCCATTTTCAGAGTCACGCTTCTGATGAGGACTCCACTGAGAAGTATTCTGTTGCGACCATGGACGCTTTGCCTCACCAAAACGGTCACTGCTTTGAGGAGATAGCTGCCGATAGTCTGTTCTCTTCTCCTCTTGACCTTCTCCAAAAGACCCACTTGTCCACATAACAGTCTTTTGTTTAGTCTGGGCCTGCTGCAGATCTTTGGCCATCTGTATCACAGCAGAAAGGGGCAAGTGCCTATGTTTTCCTCCTGTGGAAGCCTTGTATGTCCTCTCTGCGTCTGTGATCTTGTTTACCATAATTGCAGGTAGGTGGTTGAAGAAACAGTTCCTCACCTGCAATGTACGTTCTTTCTTGTCCTTCGGGTAAGCAAGTTTAGCTAACTCTGAGATCCTCATGGCGAAAATGTCATATTCCTCTTCATGTTCAAGGACAACATTACTGAGTTGCTTTCTCCAGAAGGACCTTGTCCCAATCTTTTGCTCCTTATAATACTTCATAAGCTCCTTCTTCATATCTGAGTACCTCAGTTTTCTACCACCTCTTACTTTATATACTTTAAGGAGGTCACCAGTAAGAAAGGTTGAGAGCATCTGTGTCTTGTCATAGGAATTCCCTATGTACTGATTTTCAAAGAATTCTTCAAAAGTTTTCAGATAGTCTTTCAAAGCCGTTTTGCCATCCATTTCAAATATAGGAGGTTTTACTGCAGAACGTCTGTCGTTGTGACGTCTGCCTCTTCTTCGATGACTCCTGGTAGATGAGCAAGAACTATCCTCTGATGTAACAACAGACTCACTAGATGACATGTCACCATCTGATGAGCTGTCACTTGCACTAATTTCCTTCTTCACTACATCTTTGAATGGTGTTTTCCTGTTATCAATTTGGCACTTAGGAATCACAGATGTTCCCCAGTCAACATCAGTTTGGTGCTTTGGACTAACAGGTGTTCCCCTGTCATTGTCAGTTCGGTGTCTTGGAATAGCACCGCTCTCATGTTCCTTTGCTGCTGGGTGACCCAGTTTCAACAGCAATGGATCCTCCTCAGAAATTGTATGACTGCACCTCTCACCTGATGGAACTTTAATCCAGTAGGGATCCTGAGCAATCTTCTGAAGTAGAGCCATCCACTCTGAGTAGGTGAAACTTCTTGTACGCAATGACGTTGTTTTAATTAACTCTTCACTGCCAGATATTAATTTATGAAAATGGCTTGCTGCCTCCACACATCTTGGTTGTTTTGTTAGATCACCACCTTGCCAACGAGGTAACAGGAGGCATCGTAGCTCATCCAGGCCATATATCATACCGGAGTCATATGAACCGCTGAATTTACCCTCCATAAGATCATTTCGTACCCTAGTGTTGGAGAACTGTATCAAAAGAGATGTAATTGCTCCTCTCTTAGCCTCTTTCCTCCTGAATTGAGCAGCCTCCTCCATAACAATACTGTCCCGCTCACTCCTTCGGTTACCACCAGTTGCAACATCAAGTAAGTTGGGTTTCAGGATCAAGTTATCCTGCTGCTGCATCTGACTGTCATCCACCCATTGCCGGTCAACCTGATGTGCTTGCGATTGCCGGTCAACTTTATGTGCTTCCGATTGCTGGTCAACTTGATGTGCCTGTGCTTCCCCTCGCTGGTCGAAATCACTCCTGCCATGCTTCCTGGGTGGAGTGTGTAGTGTCATGTCTAGTTTAGGGATATTTTTGGGATGTCTAGATTAAGGATGAAATGTATCCCGTCGAAGATGCCACTTGTAGTAGATTGCCGCCTAAGGGTCTAACAAACTACGTTGTTAGTTATATTTCATCATGTCTTCTTTAAAATATGGGATAATGATGACACGGGACTTGTATGTAATATGGATTTAAGATTAGATGATATAAATGTAGGTTATGAATTAAGGAATTAGGGAATTAGGAGTTAAGGGATTAAGGAAAGCATGACAGGGGATGATGAACAGGCTGAAATATAAAACTAATATAAGAATACAAAATATGAACAAAGAATATGAAGATATAAGCAGAAGATATGAAAACCAATATAAATCAAATAAACACATAAATGAAATAATACAAAAGATAATGAAAACAAGATAAAGTAAACTTACAGGTGACAGTTAATGAAGACTACAAGTTAGTCGGATGGTGAGTGAGGTTTGTCAGGAGTATGATTAATAATATGTGAAATGAATTTATTTATTCTGAAATGGATGAAAATAATGATTATAATTACATGGCTAAATATGAATGAATAAATGTGGTATGAAATGACTTCCTATAACAACATTCATCTGATTAGTGGTTCAGAATACTTTAGTTTTTAGTAACTAGGTGATATAGGTATATCTTAAACACAATTTTCTCTATAGTTTTTCAATAAAATAAAAATTCCTAAGCTCTAACCATGAAGCAAGTGAGCGCAAATGCTGCAACGGCCACATCAGCACCACTGTACTTTGTATTTGTATCAGGCAGTAGAACAAAAATGTCATATCCAAACAGACATATGAACACACAAAAACCAAACAGGTGACTCCAGATGTTGATGGTTTCATTGCTCCACATGAAACAACTGTGGAAGAAAAGAAAAATGAGGAAATAAATAATTTGCTGAAGAAAAGATATTTACAGAAGGAAGTAGAATAAAAAATATTAGCTAGCTACTTAATGTAGGAGTTTATATAATGTAATGTAGTTTCTCTCTAGCTATAGCTGATGCACCAAAAACAGGTGATACTTTACCTCTTGAAGCTTTGGTAGGGAGTTAGTTGTGGCCGATAGCCGGATGTGATGTAGGGGTTGCATTGAAGATATGGAGGAGCCTTAGAAAAATCAACTGTATAAAGATTGTCTTTTAATTTAGGAGGCATGCGGCTTTTCTTTGATGAATTCATACTGGCATTAAAAGCATCATAAAATGGAATCAATGGAATGGGAAACAAAAATCATCTGTAAAAATCACAATAGTTATATTCAACCAATCAAGAAGGTTATAACATTAATGATCCATAATTAAGGTCCAGTTACCAGTAGCTATAGAAGATATGGTTACTGATTTAATTTATTAAGTAAACATGCATGATGCATAGCTAGTAGCTATTATTATATAATAGACTTTCAATAGTTAGCTAATGAGGACTAAGGATTACAAGAAATAGTTTTTGAAAGACATCTAATTGCAACCCACTATGGAAAAATGTTTTTTCTGATGAATTGATTAGCTACCTAGCTACTCTGTTAGAATTTTCTGGTCTTCAAAATCAGAAATAAATTAATGAAAACTTTAAAATCTGAAGCATTTAGCCTATAAAATTCACCTAGTGACCTATAATAGTATTTTCTTACATGGATTGCAAAGAGATTCTATTAGAATATAAAAGTCGGATGAAGACTGCACCCATGTTTCTGAGAGCAAAATTTTTGAGCCAAGCCCATTTTGCTCATTTCTGAAGATCAAGCCAAAATTAATTCAAAATTTGAAGCCAAATAGACATCAGAGTTTTGCCCGTTCGAAATTGAAGCTAATCAATTGGCTTTAACTGACCTACTCTGTAGCATCGTAACATGGAGAAAAATTAAAGATTTTTGCACAGAAAGTATCAAAAATTTACCATATTTTACAGACTGGTGGTTCCTACCATTGGACACTTGCTCAGTGCCAAACTTTGCCCACCCTGCCTCCTGTTTTAAAGTAGGGCTAAAGTCGTCATCTGCTGCAAACTTTGGCAAGCGAAAATATGATAATTTATCATCATTGGGAACTTTTGAAACTATAAAATCTTGACAAGATGTGATTGTTAACTCATCAAATTATAATTAACTAAACTCTAAAGACCCTAACATTTTCCAATTTGCACATCGATCGGTATCGCCAACAAGTGTTTTTGTCAAGTTAATTTGAGTCTTAAAGATTCATTCCACTCAAAATGGAGAGGACCTGTGGGTCCATACAAGGTGATACACATTTGTTACTTCACTGATACCAATACAGAGTACCGCTACCATTAAAAATGCTGATACTTGCCGATAACAAGTAGCTTCCGATACCTTAAGTAAATTAGGGTGGTTCATAAACTCTAGATTTGTCTCTCCATCTCTCTCCAAATTGACCTGAATTTCTCTCCTATATATATAATGAAATTTTCATGATTTCTCTAAAAATAATATTGTGGCAAAAGAGAAAATGAGTATTTCTCTCAAATTACAATTGGAAGGTTCAAATTTACAATCACAAACTCACCAATATATTGGCAAACAAGGATGGGACTTTCCCAGAATAGAGGCACAAATGTGTATCATAGATACAAAGTTAATGAAATCTAGCATGATAAATTAGAACCAGTATGGTAATTATAACCAATATGATGATGATACCCAACAAGATAATGATACCCAACAAGATAATGATACCCAACAAGATAATGATAACCAACAAGATAATGATACCCAACAAGATAATGATACCCAACAAGATAATGATAACCAACAAGATAATGATACCCAACAAGATAATGATACCCAACAAGATAATGATACCCAACAAGATAATGATAACCAACAAGATAATGATAACCAACAAGATAATGATAACCAACAAGATAATGATAACCAACAAGATAATGATACCCAACAAGATAATGATACCCAACAAGATAATGATAACCAACAAGATAATGATAACCAACAAGATAATGATAACCAACAAGATAATGATAACCAACAAGATAATGATACCCAACAAGATAATGATACCCAACAAGATAATGATACCCAACAAGGTAATGATACCCAACAAAATAATGATACCCAACAAAATAATGATACCCAACAAGATAATGATACCCAACAAGATAATGATACCCAACAAGATAATGATACCCAACAAGATAATGATACCCAACAAGATAATGATACCCAACAAGATAATGATAACCAACAAGATAATGATAACCAACAAGATAATGATAACCAACAGGATAATGATAACCAACAGGATAATGATAACCAACAGGATAATGATAACCAACAAGATAATGATAACCAACAAGATAATGATAACCAACAAGATAATGATAACCAACAAGATAATGATAACCAACAGGATAATGATAACCAACAGGATAATGATAACCAACAGGATAATGATAACCAACAGGATAATGATAACCAACAGGATAATGATAACTATAAACAACATGATAGTGATAACGATAACCAACATGATAATAATAACCAACATGATGATAACCAACATGATGATGATAACCAACATGATGATGATAACCAACATGATAATGATAACCAACATGATAATGATAACCAACATGATAATGATAACCAACATGATAATGATAACCAACATGATAATGACTACCAACATGATAATGACTACCAACATGATAGTGATTACCAACATGATAATGATTACCAACATGATAATGATTACCAACATAATAATGATTACCAACATGATAATGATAACCAACATGATAATGATAACCAACATGATAATGACTACCAACATGATAATGACTACCAACATGATAGTGATTACCAACATGATAATGACTACCAAACATGATAATGACTACCAACATGATAATGATTACCAACATGATAATGATTTTCCTCCAAAATGACCAGACTTCTCTAAAATGTCTCCAATAATAACATGTAAAAATAGGAATTAATTAGGAATTTGTCTCCAAGATCTTGCAAAGATATTTTTCCCTCAAAAAATGTCTCCAAAGATCTTCGGCGACATGAACACGCTTTGCAGACTGGGTGGCATGGACGCCAGCCATGTTTCAAAGTATCATAGTATGGGGTGAAATAAATTAATAAATCAAAAATCTGTAAATAACGAGTAAATCACTCCTAAAATAATATCAAGAGATACACATGCATCAGACCTCATGAGACATGAAGCTTACGGATGATTTCAAGTGTAAAATGACTAAAATCTTCACTAGGAAGTCTAATTCCTTCTTTAAAGATCTTAAATGTGACGACCTCAGTCGACCTGGATCTATTTTCTCACTAAACTGACAAATTTTCCACCACACTTGCAATCATGGGACGCCAGACTGTATTTCATGGTAAATTCTACCGACTTATCGGTGGAATTTTTTCTCCTTAGAAAATAATATTCTAGCGAAGTAGGTGGAATTTTTTTAATTAATTCCTATGATAAAATGTTAGTATAATAATGTTACCATTAATTTTTGGTGGATAAATTAGGAAAATGTTGGTTGATCAGCTAAATTATTGGTAGATATTTCCAGCTTATAGTGGGTTTTTATAGCTTATAGTGTGCAAAATTGAGGTTTTTGCATAATTTTGAAATATTATTAACAAATATGTCACATTTTTCATTTTTATTCTTCCCATTCAGGATCTTGGCTATCGATTCATATAATAAATTTCATTAAATATGATATTCCATACATCTGTGGCGATAATTTGAAAAATGAAAAAAATATTTATCAAATCCTTTGGGGTAATTTGATACAACCTCATCATTTAATTTTAAGTGACAGATAAGATGTCAAAAGTTGTTATATAAGATTCTTTAAGGAGTTCTCAAACTGTTGATGATAGCTAGTACATAGAACTAATTGGATAAGAACAAGATCAGAAAATTGAATCCAGAATCAAAACTGACAATATTTTCATTGCTTGCTCATGGTTGGAGTCTTATGTTATAGATCCCCCTACTAGTTTCAGAAAATAAATGAAGCACTAGCTATGGCTTATAAATAAATAAATTATGCTCGTTTCTAAAACTTCAAAGTATCATCTTTCAGCCTTTCATATGAAACTAAGAAAAATAAAATCCAATAATAAGTTTTTGAGTTATAGGCTTATATAAAATTCTATTGGTTAAAAATCATATTTTAAAGAAAACAACTATCCTGCCATTTTGATACATTAACAGAATAATGTTAATGGCGAGTTTGTGACAGTTATTTTGAGCCCTTCAATTGCAAATGGTGAGAAATATCTAATTTTCTCCTATGCTATAATGTTATTTTGGGGAGAATTTATGATAATTTGATCATTTTGGAGAGAAATTTGGTGGTTTTTGGAGACACAAATGGAGAGTTTAGGTTTACTGTTTATGAGCCACACTATTTTACTTGGGGCCAGTCTGGGAATTAAATAGGACTTGGCACAGGATTAATCCTCAAATCCTACTATACTTTTCAGACTGGTCTAATATTTCAAAATTAGGTACTTCTTTCCCAGTCTACAGAGTATGGGAGATATTTTGGATATTCTCTCCGAACAATTTTGAATTAATCTCTACATTTACATTAATTTTACTACAAACAAAATAAGAGATCTCTACGAACACTGTACAAGTTTGAAGTTTCTACAGACTGGCTTTTCATATGATATGAGATCAACCATCAAGGTGACCCAGTCACCCAGGCACTGGCACTGCAGTCTCTTCTCTCTCGGCCAGATTGTATTTGGTGGTAAATTCCAATGAAATGTCGGCAGATATTCAATTTCTCTAATAAAAAAATTCCTGCAATGTCGGAGGATATTTACCTATCAATTCTTATATTTAATATTACTGTCACTCGCGTTTGAGTGATCTGCAATATTAACCGATTTTGCTGCTCGATCTACTGATCAATAGTTTGCGCAGCCATCGATCGATTGCTGCGTGTTCGAATAATAAAATTTTTTTTAGTTTACACATATAATTAATATTTTTGTTGTCTTATATTAATATTGTCTTTTTAAACAATATTTTTTATATATTTAATAAGGCAACCATCAGTCGATTGTTGCACGTTTGAATGATCTATTAAATGTAACAATTAGATGCACTAACTAACAAAATCCATATCATTCAAACGCACAAAAGTCGATTGATAGTTGACCTATTAAATGTAACAATTAGATACATAAACTAACAAAATCCATATCATTCAAACGCACAACAATCGACTGATGGTTGCTGTATTAAATGTAACAATTAGATGCATAAACTAACAAAATCCATATCATTCAAACGCGCAACAATCTACTGATGGTTGCCTTATCAAATATAAAAAAAAGATTGTTCAAAAAGACAATATTTTTATTATTTTGGAAAGAACTTTTGAGATGTACGAAACAGAACTTTTGAAACGAAGCCTCAGATTGGTTTGATGGAATACTATTGTCTTGCATGATCTAATTGGCTCTAGGGTAAGTTCCAAATCATCGGTCATATAAGAAGAAGCTATATAAAAATGATTAATAATAATAGAAAAATTATCGTTCTTTTATATGACCGAAGATGTAGTACTGAGTCCTGACCTGTACTACACCGAAGATGTAGTACAGTACTACTGATGAAGATGTAGTACTGTAGTCTGCAAAAGATGCATGAAGCCATGAAGTTTATCCGGCAACTCTTTAGGCAATGAAATTAGTCTCCTGAATTATCCAGCGACAATTTCCTAATTAATTCCTATGTTTACATGTAATTAGTGGAGAGAATTTTGAGTTTTTTGGCCATTTTGATCCCAGACTGCCCAGTCTGCAAAAGATACATGAAGTTGTGAAGTTCATCCGGCGACTGTTGAGGCCTTGAAATTAGTCTCCTGAATTATCCGGCGACAATTTCCTAATTAATTGATTTAATTCCTATGTTTACACCAGTCTGCAGAATATGGGAGATATTTGGGATATTCTATCTGAACAATTTTGAATTAATTCCTATATTTACATTAATTTTGCTACAAACAGAATAAGAGATCTCTACGAACACTTTACCAGTTTCTGCAGACTGGTGTTTACATGTAATTAGTGGATAGAATTTTGAGATTTTGTTCATTATGAAGAGAAATTTGAAAATCTTTAGAGACAAATCACTACAAAAATTAAATATCTGGAGACTGATTGTGCATTCTTTGCAGACTGCAAGAACAACCACAGGTAAACTGTTCTCCAATATATCCTCTATTTTGGCTTCTGTTCTCAGTAAAATAAATGTAAACATAGGAGGAAATTATGGTTTATTTGCACAGAAAATGTTAAAAATGTCCCATATTCTGCAGACTGGAGTCTGGATATTGGAGAGAAATTTGAAAATTTTTGGAGAAAAATTGCCGCCAAAATTAAATATCTGGACTTGAAGACTAATTGTGCATGCTTTGCAGACTGGGCTCTGTAGAGTCCCAGTCTGCAGAATGTGTCTCTTCTCCCGCAGAGATTTTAGTTTGAAAGACACTCTCTGACTCTCAGTAGCAGATTCAGAATCTCCCGCAGCTAAATTTATGGTAACATAGGAATTAATTCAAAATCTCCCGCAGCTAAATTAATGGTAACATAGGATTTAATTCAATATCTCCCGCAGAGATCTCCAATTTCTATAATTCAATCAAAAACTCCCGCAGAGAGTCTTGGAAAAATGTTCCATATTCTGCAGACTGGCTGTAGACTGGTGTGTTTGAGTGATCTGCAAAATTATTTTGCAGATCACTCAAATGGGCATGACATTGCCCAAGTAAAATAGTATGTCTCATAAACTCACCATTTGTCTCTCCAGCTCTCTCCAAAATTTATCAAATTCTCTCCAAAATGATCAAATTTTCATAAATTCTCTCCAAAATAACATTGTAGCATAGGAGAAAAATAGATAAAAACTCGCCATTTGCAATTGAAGGGCTCAAAATAACTGTCACAAACTCGCCATTAAAATGGCGAGTTTGGACATGCTTTATTACTTGGCAAAAGAAGCCAAATTTCTCTTCAAAATGATGAAATTATCATAAATTCTCTCCAAATTAACATTGTAGCATAGGAGAAAATTAGATATTTCTCACCATTTACAATTTAAATGCTCAAAATAACTGTCACAAACTTGGCACTCGCCATTAAAATGGCGAGTTTGGACATGCTTTATTACCTGGGTTGGAGGACTACACAGATTGATGAAAAATGTTGGCAGATATTTCACAGATTTTTGAGAAAGTCAGAGGAGTTCAGTGCACCAAATACAATTAATTTATTATTTTATACCTACATAATACAAACAGTAACAAACTGGTCTCTGATCAGATCAATCAATTAGATCAGACTGTCAATGATCAATGTTTCATAACTTGTGACCTTTATCCTTGTTGAAAACTAGGAGAAATATCAAAAACTTTCTGATATTCAATATGATCTTGAAATGTTGAATAACTAAATCAATACTCAGAAGTCAGAAGTTGCATCGTTTCACACTATTCATCAAAGCAATATACCCTGAATGTCGGAAATAACTATCATTAAAAGGGCCAGTACACTGAAAACTAAAAGTCTGTTCTACACAGAATTATTTTTTTTATTGAAATGATAGTAAAGTCAAAATCAAACATTCGCCAAATTAGTTTTTAATCAATTCAGAATATTTAATTATGTAATATTAGAATCAGGGTACAGGAACATAAACGGGTATAGTACCTAGTAGACGACACAAAAACATGAAGAATATAGAAATATGTACAGATTGTGGGCAAAGAGTCAATAGCGGTGATAGGGGCTTGTGTTGTGATGGGTGCAATAGGTGGTTCCACACTAGTCAGAAATGCCAAGGAGTTAAGTATGAGGATTATCAGCGTATAAGAGATATGTCTGGCTCAGGAGAGGTTAGCTGGTATTGTAAGGGATGTAAAAACAAGGTTAAAGACCTGTTATGTAGAGTTAAGATGGGTGAAGAAGAGAGAGAGTTTCTGAAGGGAGAGATAAAAATATTGAAAGACGGTATTAGTAAATGTGAGTTTCACTTGAAGAAAAAAGGAGATAAAAAACTTGATAGTGTATTGGAGAAATTACTTGAAATTGAGGAGAGTGTGAATGAGTTCAGAAATGTGGTTGATGCTAAGATAAAGGATCTTGAAGAGAAATTAGGCAATGAAGTCAAGATGGTAGAGAACTTAGCATGTAAGGTAGAAATTAATAATTCAAAGATTAAAGAAATGGTCCAATCCATGAGTGATACAAAGGTTCAGTTTGAGCAGGCCAACATAAAGGAAAAGGAGGAATTAGAGCACTTGAAGAGAGAAGTAATGGTGAAAGGTGCAGAAAATTTGAAGTTTGGAGAATCAGATGGGAGGCTTGTGGGGGAAATGAAGAATAGTATAGAAAATTTGGAGAGGGAGCGGAGAGCAAAGAATATTATCATCTTCAATCTGAAGGAATCAAATAGTTTGGATGCTCGTGAGAGATATAAATACGATGAAGGGAAGTGCGGATCTATTTTTGCTACCGAAATGAAGCTTCAGGACTTGAATGTTGAAAAAATCATTAGGCTGGGAAAGAAAGTGGAGGGTAGGGATAGACCCATGTTGGTAAGATTAGGCAGCGAAGAAAACAGGAGGGATGTCCTTAGAAATGCTAAGAAACTTAGGTTGACGGAAGAATTTAACAAAGTATATATTGCGAGAGATATGACACAAACAGAAAGAGAACAAGACAAAGAACTTAGAAGGGAACTGTGGGAAAGAAGAAATAAGGGGCAGGGTATGTTCATAATTAGGAGAAATAGGGTAATAGAATTAGAACAGGAGGAGGGAGACAGAAGATATCAGGACCATAGAAATGGGGGGAGTGGAGTAGGTGTAGCTAGGGGGGAAAACAGTGGGGGTTTAGAAGGAGCAGTAGGTGTAGGTAGGGGGGGTTATAGTGGGGCTCTAGGGGGAGCAATCCCAAAGAGGAGAGTATGAGAGGAGTTGGTGGCTGAGGTTGGGAGGGGGGGATTGAGGGTGGATTATATTAACATTCAGGGGTTGACAGAGCTAAAGAAGGTTGAATTGACAGAAAAGATGAAAAAAAATGTAGGTAATGAAGAAATTACAATACTGTGTTTAGTTGAAACTTGGGAAAAATATATTAGGGTAAGATGGGATGATGGCCTTCATGTTCAAAGAAAGATGAGATTAGATAAGGATAAGAAGGGTGGAGGTTTGTCAATTGTTACAAGGAGGGGGGAAATAGAGATGAAGGAGATAGAAACAGAAAATAGGGACATACTGGCAATGACTATGGTTATAGGAGGGAAGAAAGTGGTCTTAATGCTAGTATATCTGGATGTAGCAGATATGGAGAGGAATAAAGTCATATATTCAGATTTGAGTAGGATCATGGCCAGGGTGGGTGAGACGGTTCCAAGACTGGTGGTGGGGGATTTTAATGGCCATGTGGGTTTCATTGGTGACCAAGTTTTAAATAGGAAAGGGGAAATGATGCTGAGCTTTGCTGAGAGATGGAATCTTGGTGTACTGAATGCAGATGAGAGATGTGAGGGTACATTCACAAGAGTGCAGGGTGGGGATAGCAGTGTTATTGATTTCTTTCTCGTGGATGAGGGTATGTTTTATAATTTTGTAAGTCTGAAAATTGATGAGAAAAAGATGGAATTTGACTTATCAGACCATTGCTTTATGTCAGGGAGATTTGATTGTGGGGTTACCAGGGGTAGAGGAAATGTTTTACAGGAGGGTGATGAGTATTTTTATGCAGTGAAGGAGGCAGGATCAATGAGCAAATTTGTGAGAAAAGTCAAGGGTGAACTGATTGGGTTAGGTAGGGAAGTTTTGAGTGTGAATGTGTTGGAGGATGTCATACAGCGGCAGGCAGATGTAGTATTGAGGAGGAAAAAGAGAGCAAAGATAAACCAATCAAAGATGGTGGACCCAAAATGGTTAACAGATGAGATAAAGGAGGGTATTAAACAAAGGAAACAATATAATAGACTGCACAGAAATGCACAGGAAGGGGAAAGGGAGAGGCTGTGGGTGCTCTATCGGGAACAGAAGGAGAAGGTGCAAAGTCTGGTAAAGAAGGAGAAATCTGCATATGAGGAGAAACTGGTTATGGAGATAAAGGAGAATAAAGATAGAAGTAAGATGTGGTACATGATAAAGAAATTGAGAGATGATAATTTTAAAGGAAAAGTAAGAAAGAAACTCTACCAAGATGAGGTGGAGGTAGGGATTAATCAGGAGGGGGCACTGATGATGAGTTTTTGGGAGGGCATATATAATGCAAAGGAGAACAAAATTTCTGAAGCCTGGGACGGGGAATCAAGGGTTGACTATGAGTTGCTTTGGGAGAGTGGTGTCGGTGTGGATGGGGAGCAGGTTGATGTGGAGCAGGAGAGACACCTGGTGGGAATCCCAAGGGTGGGACCGGTTAGGGGGGTGCGAGGATGGATGGAGAGGATTGTCTTTGGTGCAGAAGAGGTAAAAAATTATGTTAAGAGAATGAAAAATGGCAAGAAGGGAGGAATAGATGGCATCAGATGTGAGATGTACAAGGCACTATGTGATGATGAATACTGTCTGAATGGAATAAGGGATGTCTACAATGGAGTTCTAGAAGATTGTGTAGTGGGAGAGCGATGGAAGGTGTCTAAAACCTGCATGATTCCCAAGGTGAGGCAGCCAAGTGCGAAAGACCATAGGCCCATTGCATTGACAAGTGTTGGTTACAAGATTTTTATGGGTCTACTTGGAGATAGAATGACAGGACAGAAAATGAATAATGAGCAAGTTATAGCTATGCAGAGTGGTTTCACAAAAGGGAGGAGGATTGAGGAAAACCTATTTATACTTGCACAGATTGTTGAGGAGGTATACTGTGAGAAGAGGGAGCTGTTTGTCATTGCAGTAGATTTCTGTAAAGCATTTGACAGTGTGGACAGGGAGGCATTGGTCTGGGCTCTCAAGTTTTATCAGTGTGATCCACGACTCATTAGTGTCATAGTTAAATTGTATGATGGGGACAAAACGAAAGTGTACAGAGAGGGTAGGGATATGGGAGAGGTGACTGTCAGTAACGGTATCAGGCAGGGATGTACGGGTTCCCCTCAAATATTTATAATGGTTATTAGCATGATAATAGAAGAGATCCTGAGTAGAAATATTGGGTATGTGAGTGGTTTCACCAGAGTCCCTGTCTTGTTCTATGCTGACGATGGACTGCTGCTTGCTAGAAGTATGAATGAAGCCAGGCAGATGATTGGTATGATAGAGGTTATAAGTAGGCAGTATGGACTGGGGTTGAATAAAGAAAAAAGTTTTTGTATGGTTTTTAATGGTCAACAGGAGGAGGGGGAGCTAGGGGGGATCAAGTTGGTTCATAAGTTGAAGTATCTTGGAGTGGAGATAGTAAATAAAAGAGATTGTTTTCAGAGTCATAGAGAGGCGAAGATAAATCTTGCTCGGAGGA
The DNA here is from genome assembly GCA_947561585.1 of Caprella mutica. Classification (NCBI taxonomy): domain Eukaryota; kingdom Metazoa; phylum Arthropoda; class Malacostraca; order Amphipoda; family Caprellidae; genus Caprella; species Caprella mutica. The sequence continues at coordinate 409,479 of CANNZV010000154.1, forward strand.
TGCTGAATGTCACTTATAGTGTAATTGTAGGCTCATGCCAGAGGATGCTTATTGGGAAGGCCTACTGGAAGAATATAGTCCTTCCTAGTGTTCTGTACGCGAGTGAGGTTGTTGTCTGGAAGAGGGATGAGTTGCTGAAACTGCAAAGAATTGAAAACTGTGTGTGGAGGAGAATCTTGGGAGCTCCTGACTACACTCCTGTAGTGACACTGCAGGGGGAGGTGGGTTGTTCATCGGTGGAGGCCAGGGATAGAAAGATTAAGTTAAAATTTGCAAAACATATGATGCAAACTGAAAATAGGATAGGTAGAAGATTTATTGAACGAATTAAGAATAATGTGGGTAGAGGCACTGGGTGGAGTAGGAGGATCGGTGAGTGTTTGGTGAGCCTGGGGTGGGGGTGGGATGATTTGGGTGGTGGCGATTTTGGGGAGATTAGTAGGGTGGTGGAGAGTTGGGAGTTGTTGAGATGGAGAGAGGAGGTCAGGTCAAAAAGCTCTCTAAATGCATATAGAGTTAGGGAGAGATTTGGAAATGGAGGCTGCTATGACAATACCTGGGAGTCTGTATTATTGTTTAGGGCAAGGAGTAATACCTTGAGATTGGGATGGAGGTTGGGTGTGGAGGGGGGTGATGGTTTGTGTGGTCTTTGTCGGGTGGGTGTTGAAAGTTTAGACCATTTCTTGGTAACATGTGGTAGGTTGGTGGAATGTAGACATAGGTTTGGGGTTTGTAGTGTGGAAGATGCTATAGGTTTTGGAACCTTGGATTTGAGAATTGTTAAGAGGTACTTGGGGGAAGTTTGGAGAATTAGACAGGGGATATTGAGTGGTGTTAGTTAGGTTCTAGGGGGGCGCTAAAAAGCCAATGCCCGAACTCTGGCCCCCTGCTGATGCAGGTCTGGCCGTTAAAGTAAAGTAAGTAAAGTAAGTCACCACAACAACACATTCCTTGTTTGTGACCGAGCGGCTCATAATTCCTCGTATTTGCATGTTAATTTCGAGAAGTTTGAAGTCATTTTATAGGGGTTTCGTGCAAAAGAAAAACGGAAATGGCGATTGAACCTTAAAGTTGATTATATAGATATAATTCAGGTGTGTTTTTATTGTTCATTTCTTTAAATTATCTATAAAAAATAGGGTCTTGAAAATAGGCTACCTAGGAGCCTAAACTAGTGCTAGTTAACTGCTAAATTGTAGTTCCTATGAATAACAAATAAGAAAAAAAATAGTGGAAATACAATTTAACCAATGCCTAGTTAGTAATTGATAAGAAAAAATTCAATTTAAAAGTGATTAAGTTTAAGTAAGTTTTTCCATGTTTCAAATTGTGGTCAGAGTCACCATTTTGAGTCACCCGGTGGTCACGTCAAACTATAGATTCAATCAGCTGATTACCATACCCTATGTTACTGTATCCTGATTAGAATGCTCGTTAATTTTTACAATGTTCATATTAAAAGTATAAAATATAATTAGTGACACCTAGCGGAAGCACTTACAATCATTAGTATGTACGTGAGTATGTTTGTTTTATTCATATTTATTTATATATGCAGTAAGCAAGCTTTGTTGTTGAAAAATTTATGTGAATTTGAAAACTGGTCTTCGAGACAAATTGGCAATTAGTTTTAAAAATAAAGTCATCATCTCATTCAGGCTCCGGGAAAAAAGGAGTTTATTACATAATATTATAGAACTAATGTCTACGATCATTATTCTGAAAACTGCATACAATTCGGTTCAGTAAATATTTTATTATTTACTTTTAAAGTTTTTTAATACTCTGTGAGCAATAATCGAGCGAATCTCCAACCTGACGATGAGAAAGAAGATTGTAGGGTAACGGCACGTTGTATCGTCCCTCTCCATTTATCGTCACGTTTCAGTTTTTTTCGTCTATAACAAGACTTAGAAACATTTCTATGGTTTATGTATTTTACAAATCGATGTCTCGATATATTTTTATTATTGTTACAAAAATGTAAGTAATTTCATTTAAAATTACATTCAGAGTGTCAGTTTAACTGATGAGATGTATGACGATACGGTACATTCAGGACAAACCTACCAAAATTGATTAGGTATAGATAATTTGTTATGCACGATTTTACACTTCAAATAAAATAATAATAATAATAATGTTCACACAATTTTGCTTGTCTTTAATTGCATTTCTTAAATATAAAATCAGAAATTAATTCGGTCATCAATATTTAAAATAAATCGATGTGTCAATATTTGGGTATCAATAAAGAGGGTTTTCCATTTATCGTCATGGGGTGACGATTAATGGCATTTTGATTAATTTCGAAAAGTGGTTCTAAAACAGTTTAATGGTTAGTAAATATATTTATTCTCAATATTTATTAAATTTTACATACTTAGATAGCTGTTACCCACTTATCGACCTTCTGGAAATCAATTATAGGGTGGTAAGCATGGGGGAGGGGATCTATACATATATAATAGAATCAGAATAGTTGATTATACTATTCTATATACCTTGTTCATCTGAATAATGATTAGTAAGTTTATTTTCATAAGTTTTAGACGTACAATGTTGTTGTATTGCCGTAGAGGAGGATGGTCATCAATGGGACACTGAGAACAATGGGACATGCTGAATAACTTTTTTATTTGAGGGTAATTTTAACGAAATCTTAGTGGTAAATTAGGCATACTTCAATGCATTCACTTGCATTGCATTCAGCGGTTGGAGTGCAGTCAGCTCTGTGTAAAAGCGAAAACGTGTTTTAGAGGTGGGAAAACTAAATTTTTCGTACTTTGTTTCAATTGTTATAAATATTGTTATTTAAAATATAAGCTTACGGGGCATTTTTCTATAATATTAAGTAATATGTTAAATATGATCATATGAAAGGATTGCCTTTATACTTTTGTAGTTGAGCCGCTATATGTTTTCAAAATGGCGTCATGGTGATCATTGGTACATAAAATTTGGTTAACAATGGGACAGTGCCCTATTGTCAACCAAACCGTCTAGTTATTCCATATGAATCAATAAATATCTAGTTTTGATACAATAACGTGAACTGTAGCTTCAGGGCTTCTTGTAGAAACAGAGCTTCCAGCTGAAGCGGGATTTTCGACCATGTTCAAGGGCTTTAGCAATCTGAGGTCATCACAAAGCACTGCATATTGAAAACAAATTTCACTAATAAAAGAAAAAGACGCAGCATGATTGCAACTGATACACCAGAGAAAGAAGAGCTTTTTGCTGGTGCCACTAAGGATAAGGCCTTCGAAATCACTTCATAAAGTATCGGCCGTGGATGGCCTGTGAACTATTGTTCTTGGTCTGGTATAGAACTCTTAAAGGTCCCCTCCAAGCAAATTTTTTTATTTCTTCAATCAACGAGGCTAATGATTCTTATCATTTTACTGCAAACCCCATAAAATTTGATAGCATATTTTTAATTTTATATGCTTTTAAAGATTTTTATAATCCAAACTCTACAAAAACTACTTTACTTCCGACTTTCTAATTTTCAGTCTGAAGAAGAAGAATGTACACCATTTGTTTTGATCGTCAACTAGGTATTTGGTTTAATAAATCTATTTATTATTCGTTTAAAGGTTTAAATTTGGATAAACATATTATAGAAACGTTTATATACTTTTAGAAACAATTAATATCTTAAAAGAAGGCCAAAAACGCATTGTTTGTTTAAAAATCTAAATTTGAAATCAAAACAAAGAGTGTACAATCTTCTTTCTCAGCGTCAGGTTGGAGATTCGCTCGATTGCTACTCACAGAGTATTAAAAAACTTTAATAGCAAATATTAAAATATATACTGAACCGAATTGTATGCGGTTTGCAGAATAATGATCGTAAACCTTAGTTCTATAATATTAGGTAAAAAACTCTTTTTTTTCCCGGAGCCTGGAGAGGACCTTTAAGGGACCGTCCGTAAATTTTGGAAAAAAAATTATTAATGAAGTTATGGTTCTGAAACTTTGTATGTATATATAAAATTGAATTCCTTATCGTTTTTGTTCATGACATTTTTTCGATTAGACCCATAGAAAACGAGTTATTCGAATTTCGAACAAATTTCGAACCATTTTCAAAAACCACGCACATATTTTTTTGGTTGAAGCTAGAGCATTGCGGTTTTTTGCATTCGATTCTCCATACTGATATCTACAATATGATTTTCTTCGATTTTTGATTTTCGAATGGGTTTTCTAAATTTCGACTTTTTCATAAAAAGTAAAAAAAAATTTTGAAAAAAAAAATTTGTCGGAAAAAATTTTCTACTACAAATTCGAAAATCAAAAATCGTAAAAAATCATATTGTAGATATCATTATGAAGAATCGAATGCAAAACCGCAATGCTCTAGCTTCAACCAAAAAAAAAATGTGCGGGGTTTTGAATTACAAGATTTGTAGATCTCAGAATTAGTAGGAATTTCCTTTCAAAGTAATTTGATGATCTGACACGCAGCGTCCATCCACTTCGAAGGTTTAGGGATAACTGAACAATCTTTCTTTGCATTCATTGGTGTGGGCGTTATATAGTGGTAGGTTAGATACCAGATTTAGCGAGATAATTAATTATTATGAATTATAATTGGCTGAGAGATGGTTTTTAGAGTACATATTGACTCCCTACCCCCCGGCCCACTTTTCCCTTTCTCCCTCTCCCCAGGGGGGTTAGAGTTATACGAGACCTCTGATATTTTGCACACACTATTAAAAGGTTATAAAGCAACTATTTACACAATAAAAAAAAAGATAAAATTTTGAGATTTCTTCGCGGATGGTCCTCTTAATTTAACTGATCTATTCGTCTGAAGAACTTACATCTCCACCGAAAACGTTGGAATTGAAGATTTATGCACTTGTAGAATTTGATGCCACTTCTAAAACGTATTCTGTTGGCCAAAAGCATGAAAAAATATATACGAAATATTGATGTTAGGCGAAGATTCAAGTGCAATGAGCTTAATTTTCCAAATGTTCCTGGCATGGCTTCGGTGAAGCTAGAGGACATTAAACTGATATTATATGAACCAACTCAAGGGCCTTTTAGACGTGATACATCTTGTATCAGCAACATTGTATATATACAAATGTCGCGCAATTGTTTCTGTAACATTCCTTGGTAAGGGACTGCTTTCACTGAGTAGCTTTTCTACATCCATGAGCATTGTCACCGACGGTGGTAGGTGACTTTGTTCATGAAGCAACTTTTATTTCTGACTGCTTCTTCGAGTCCCTTGTATTTAATTTCATTTTGACATCAGCGATAATATGACCTTTGCCTTCGAAGCAGACGTTAAACCCGTACTTCAATCATTAATTTCTCCATTCTAGCATCATTTTCCCTACTCAGCCAACTTTTCCCCCATTCTACCTAATTTACCCCACTCCATCTGATTTTCCCCTATTCTAACCTGATTTTCCCCCATTCTACCTAATTTACCCCATTCTACCTGTTTTCCCCATTCTACCTGTTTTCCCCCTTCTACCTGATTTCCCATTCTACTTAAGTTCCTCCATTCTACCTTATTTCCCCCAATTTATCTGATTTTCCCCCATTCCACCTAATTTCCCCCATTCTACCTAATTATCCCCCATTCTACCTGATTTACCCCATTCTACCTGTTTTCCCCATTCTACCTGTTTTCCACCTTCTACCTGATTTCCCATTCTACTTAATTTCCTCCATTCTACCTTATTTCCCCATTCTACCTAATTTCCCCCATTCTACCTAATTTCCCCCATTCTACCTATTTTCCTCCATTCTTCCTAATTTTCCCCATTCCACCTAATTTTTCCCCATTCTACCTGATTTCCCCCATTCTATCTGATTTCCCCCATTCTATCTGATTTCCCCCATTCTATCTGATTTTCCCCCATCCTGCCAGCTGTTCAATGAAAATTTTATTCTTTGGACGATATCACCCATGACGATAAATGGGTTTAGATTTTTTAAACATACAATGCGTTTTCGGCCTTCTTTTTAGATATTAATTGTTTCTAATATGTAGTATATAAACTTTTCTAAAATAAGTTTATCCAAATTTAAACCTTTAAACGAATAATAAATGGATTTAATAAACCAAATACCTAGTTGACAATCAAAACAAATGGTGTACATTCTTCTTCTTCAGACTGAAAATTAGAAAGTCGGAAGTAAAGTTGGTTTTGTAGAGTTTTGATTATAAAAATCTTTAAAAGCATATAAAATTTAAAATAGTATATCAAATTTTATGGGGTTTGCAGTAAAATGATAAGAAACATTAGCCTCGTTGATTTAAGCAATAAAAAAATTTGCTTGGAGAGGACCTTTAATTGCTGTACCTCTTAATATAGATAATGGAGAAAAATGGAGTGATCAGCTGTATTTAGTAAGCAAATGACAGCGATTGAGGATCCATCTACCGTTAGCACTTGGTGAGAAATCAATTACATATAAAATAATATATTTCCTTTATTAAATTTTATTGAACATCACAATTCTTCACAAATACTTTATTCTCACTAAGCAATCGTTTGACATAAAAATTGGTAAAACAAAAAATGACTGTAAGGTACGTAGGTCCCGTGACAATGACAAAAATGACAATTCCGTGTTAAAATATTGTTCATTGATTATATCATTAGCTATATTTTAAAAATATAGATATATTAAATTTAATATATTGGTTGCATTACCTATTTCAAGAAAACCATATTCAATACTTTTTTAAAATGACTAAGTATATGATATCATGAAATAAATGAGTGAGTTACATTCTCTGTAAACAACGGTCTATCGATTCGATATCTTCTTATGTCGAATTCAAAGCTGGGACAGCAGATATCTAAATTTATTAATTAATTTTAATCGAATCGATACCTGAAAAAAGCGTGAAATCGATATCATAAATCTCCTTCTATTTTAGATGTCGAATCGATATATAGTTATTTATTTATCTATGAAAACAATGCATAAATCTAGATATAAAAACAATGTGTATTCGATGCGTGTAAAAAGTTATAGAAAAGCTGTTATGAGTCTCATATTTTCTGTCGTCTGTTTTAGTTGTATACATATAAATACAGTGAAACTCCTGAGTTATTTGATTTTTGTTTCTTCATAACTCAAGCCACTTCATAGCTCAGGGACACTGATTGTTTTCTATGATAAAAAATCTTGGAGATAATTATGGTCTTTGAGGACGAAATTCATGACGTATATCGTTTTCTATAATTGAAAAAAATTTGAAAATACTTCATAACTCCGCAGTGGATTTCATAACACAGGTCCTTCCTTACCCGAGTGAACTAATTACTCACCTAAATTATATATACTGAGTGAGAGTTAATATATGGTCAAATTTTAATTAATTAATTCATTACTTTGAAATTTCATCACAGAGCTTTCATCTTTATTTAAATAAGTCGTGGCCTCAAAACATTTTCTTTAATTTGAACTCATGGAGAATGAAATTTTTAAGGAGTTACAATTTTATAAAAATTTGACCATCTTATTATGTACAATTTGTAATAAGAAAAAGGTTTTATTTTTGTTATAAAAGCGGTGTTTGTCTATATATTAATATTCAATTAAAAATATCTCTAAGTCGTTTAATATCAATATATTTTTTTAGTAGAACGCATCCACGTTGGCACAGTGCCAAGGTACATGTACGTGACTGCAGGATGCAGGTTCGATACTCGGACACATCACTTCATTTCTTCCCATTTAATTTATATATAACAATATGTAATATTAATTAAATTGATATGTTCTTATCCTAAGTACATTATGTGCAATAAAGTGTAAGATTCAATTTTAATTTTTTAATTGATTTGCTTATTGGATATCGTTTCGAAGCATATTAGATATATAATCGAGCGTCGGTTCGATACAGATCCCTATGGTAGTAGAAAAAATTTGCTTCTTTTAATTAACGTCTATTCGCGGCATAATTTGTGACTTTTCATCTCGAAATACACTTATTGTCGATGCCGTCTAGTGGTGCACGGCATCTTCGAATTGAAGCGAAAACGATGTCAGATAGCGGATTCTAGCTCTATTTTCGACACAGTTTCGAGAAAAGCCTGGTATCGAGTTGACGTTATTTCGATGCCTCATTCTTTACTGGGTTAGTTTCTTGAAATTGGTCACTATATACTTTTGGAAAACTGATTATATATCTTCAGATGTAAGCACACGAGTCTTTTAATTGTTTAGGTTTAAAATCAGAACCCGAATCTTCGTCGGTTTGGGTTCCGATACTCTGAACAGCGAACCCAAGTTCAAAGATTTATGTGCAAACATTTGTTCACTAACCTCTGAGTCTTAATTCTGATACCTCACGAATATTTCTAAACTTAAATTTTACTGTTTTCTTAAAGATACCTACATAATTTATTGAAAAAAATAATTACTAAAAATCAATTACAAATACAATTTGAAATAATTATTTATTCGTGAAAAATCAAGTATGACACTGTATACATATATAGTGATAGGCTGGCGGGCTTTAAATGTACTGTACATGTTCAGAACGTAAATTGAGCAATCTCAGATTCAGTTTGAACAACAATTCGCAGAAGGCGGAAGGTTATATTTTAGGAAGTACACGGAAAATTGTCAGGCTGAAAACTGCTGAAGCGGTAAACTGGAAGGCGGAAAACTGCCAGTCACTTACTGGCAAATTGCCTAAAAATTTGGTGGGACGATTGGCAAATGTCCAGTAACCTGTTGATAGAATTTTGGGAGCGATCCGGTCAAAGGTCAAGGTCATTTATAACTCAAAAATTAATCAACAATATTGCATGAAACTTGGTGGGACAATTGGTCAATATCCATCAACCATTTGGTTATGTTTTTGGAGCAATCGGGTCAAAGGACAAAGATAAAATTCAAGGCCATGTATAATTTAATAATTCAAAATTATTCAACCAAATTGCCTGAAATTCGATGGATTGATGGGTCAATTTTGGAAGCGATCCGGTAAAAGGTCAAGGTCATTCATAACTCAATAATTCAAAAATTATTCAAACAAATTGCATGGAATTTGATTGGACGATTGGTCAATTCCAGTAACCCGTTCATTACATTTTGGGAATGAACGAGTCAAAGGTTGAATCAAGGTCTTTTATAACTCAAGTATTATTGGATGGTCAAGGTCATTTATAAGTGACGGTGAGGGTATGCGCTCTACCGATTGCACGTAATCTAGTTTAGTATATTATCTTGATTTCTATATGTTTGATAAAAAAGCTAAAAAAAATTATGAAAAAGCTATATTAATATACTAACAGCTTTGAGATAGATTGATTAAATTTGAAGCTAACTGCAAGAGTAAAGAGCATTTGAAGCTAACTGCAAGAGTAAAGAGCATTTGAAGCTAACTGCAAGAGTAAAGAGAATTTGAAGCTAACTGCAAGAATAAAGAGCATATGAAGCTAACTGCAAGAGTAAAGAGCAAATGAAGCTAACTGCAAGAGTAAAGAGCATTTGAAGCTAACTGCAAGAGTAAAGAGCATATGAAGCTAACTGCAAGAGTAAAGAGCATTTGAAGCTAACTGCAAGAGTAAAGAGCATATGAAGCTAACTGCAAGAGTAAAGAGCATTTGAAGCTAACTACAAAAGTAAAGAGTATTTGAAGCTAACTACAAAAGTAAAGAGCATTTGAAGCTAACTACAAAAGTAAAGAGCTTTTGAAGCTAACTGCAAGAGTAAAGAGCATTTGAAGCTTACTACAAGAGTAAAGAGCATTTGAAGCTAACTGCAAGAGTAAAGAGCATTTGAAGCTAACTACAAGAGTAAAGAGCATTTGAAGCTAACTGCAAGAGTAAAGAGCATTTGAAGCTAACTACAAGAGTAAAGAGCATTTGAAGCTAACTGCAAGAGTAAAGAGCATTTGAAGCTAACTGCAAGAGTAAAGAGCATTTGAAGCTAACTGCAAGAGTAAAGAGCATTTGAAGCTAACTGCAAGAGTAAAGAGCATTTGAAGCTAACTGCAAGAGTAAAGAGCATTTGAAGCTAACTGCAAGAGTAAAGAGCATTTGAAGCTAACTGCAAGAGTAAAGAGCNGTCTTAATAAACCATGAAAATGTTTTTCTTTGATTTGAAACCTATTTTAACAACCTGGCCTCCTTAGTTTTTGTTTAATTAGAAAATTGAAAGGGTCAGTTACTTCTGGGACACCCTGTATAATATCCAATTCGATCAGGAATGTCTGATGTAATTTTGATATCAAGTACCAGAAAATATTAAACAATATATATACAAATTTTTATATATCCAATCGTTTAAGACATTCATTCTTCATACCAGTAACTCCAATTATTTCAATTAATCGTTTCTTCTGTCTGTGTCATATAAAGAAAAACATCATTTCTAGTGATTTCTCCTGAGCTTTTGAATTATTTCCTGGTTAGTAGAGGTGAATTAAATAATTCTAATTTATTTCAAGCTCTGAATGGATTTTTTTCGACTCCCATCCCATTAAAAAGCCTAAATGAATTTCAAATACAATACTATTTTAGTTAATGGATAATCCGAGAGAAATTTCAGAATATATATTATTCGCATTGAAAAATTAATTGGGCATAATAATTTTGATTTTCAATAATGAATGAATGATGTTCGTGAATCATATTATTATGTACAACAATATTGTATATTTCAATGAATATGATCTATTTTTAATTCCTAATTAACATCTAAAATTATATTATTTTAACTCTGAAATTTCTCAGCTATGGGATTTTCAAAGAGCAATGGATTTCTCCTACAAACTTATGCATAAACAAAAAAAAAATCATTAAAAATGGTAGCTACTCATATATCGGCTGTTCATATACACAGTGTTTATTTTTTCTTTTTTGCAAGACTTTGAGCCCACCTAGGAATATTTGAAATAAGAATTTAGAAAAAACAAATACATTTTCTTAAAGATAAGGCTTGCTAATTACATTTAATTCATTGAAAACTTATTTGAAACTCATTGAAAACACTTCTAAAGGCTATCTACAAAATGTGTTGAAAATGGTCACCAGAATCCTGTAGTCAAAGTCTTACTCGCTTAAAGACGCTCTTCGTCACCCTCTTAATTATTGCTGCGTCATATTTAGCAGATGAGAATCCACATGATACTGTCGAATGAAACCATAGAAATGACCAAAAAGTAATGATATTTGTTGCGATTGTGGACGGAAAATTTCTATTGTCCAAGCATTCATCGATGACGACAGCCCTTGTGACTCTGTCAATGGTTCCTATAACATGGCTTTGGTGGAACACAAAGTGTGGCAAACGTTTTTGATCCACTGCAACATGACTCAGACTCTGTTGTGTGCATTATGGTGCTCCATCTCAATGTACAAGATTGGCTAAGCAGTTCTAGTAGAAAAATTTCAGGACGAGTTCCCAGAAGGGACACTGAGATCTTCTGGCCTGCACTTAGTAAGAATTCAATCCTCTTGATTTCCATTTCTGGGCTACAACACAAAATACTTTGTATTCAGAAAAACCTCAATCCATTCATGATATGATAGAATTTAGTGTGTGAAGCTGTTTGGTGCAAATTATGACGCAGTAACAATTGAGAAGGTGACGAAGACTCGAAGAGCGTCTTGAAGCGCAGAAGACTTTGACTACAGGATTCTTGTGGCCATTTCCAACACCTTCTGTATATACTATATAGCCTATAGAAGTATTTTGACTAAGTTTCAAATAAGTTTGTGTAACATGTAATGTAGGTACCAAGCCTTATCTTCTTGAAAATATATTTGTTTGCTCTAAATTCTTATTTCAAATATTCCTAGTGGAGGCTCAAAGTCTTACAAAAGAAAAAAAACACTATAGTTACAAGAATAAGTTGTTAACATATGAAGGTAATTGCATAATCTGAAATTTAAAAAAATTGTTTTACACATCATGACGTAGGTCAACACTCATTTTATAGTAACTATAATAAGTCAGCAATTGAGTTGTTACCTCTTTCAAAATAGCTCGCATAGAAATTATTAGGTTAAAAATATTAACCGACTGGGGTTCATGCATTAAATGGTAGAATATTAGCTAACTATTTGGAAGGTTTCCAAATTTGAACCTGCAAGGCCATTTGTCGCCAATGTCATGATTTGGAATTATTTCTTTACACGAAGAGTCTTGAATTTAGTTATCTCTTGACTGTGAATAGATAAGAACAATAAATTATATCATTTTTACCAACGTTTGCCATACTTAAAGCTACCATAACTTATATTCAATATTACAACTCTCTTATCATTACCCTCAATTAACAGTTACGAATACAAGAAAAGAAATCTGCTTGCATATAGGTCATTTACAAACCCAAATATCGTATTGTCTCTAAATAAAAAGAAATTATAATTAATTATTGATGTCCATTCATAGGACAGCATTCTCAATTAAAAGCAATAGGAAGCAAGAATGAAACTTACAGCGTGGCCAATAAGTCACTGACCCTTTAGAAAAAAAACTATAACTACATAACTAAATGGTAGAGAGGGGAGGTTAATTTTAATTTAAAGAACATATTTTAAATTTTAATAATGAAATAAGTATGAAGTAGAATATCCTTTAATGACCTCCACACACAATAACGTGCCCTTTCGGCAATGATGTTTATTGATTTAATTAAGGTATTTAGTGTTCTCCTGTTGATTTTATCAATGATCTGTCCTTTTAGATCTTATGCAGATTTAGGCTTTTCATTATATACTATTTTTTCAAGTATTGTCAGAGAAAATTAAATCAGTACTATGGTCTGGAGATCAGGTAGTCGCTCTATGTCACCAAAGTATCGCCTTCAACATTGCAATTGACTCTCTGGCGGTGTAGCAGGTAGCTCCATCTTGTTGGAAAAAATATTCTCTCAGTTCTCTTATTAACGATATCCGGAAAAAATCCCACAATGGAAAAAATTAGCCGGTGGAAAATATCCCCCCGGAAAAAATCCCCCCAGAAAACAGATTTATGGCCTATTTTTCTATTGATAGTTACATATACCTACACTGCGAACTAATAGTTTATGCAAGATGCAATTATGGTATTTTTAGGGATTTCTATAATTTAAATTTCATTTTTGTATATAAACTAATTATTGTGCAATGAATTGCTTTTAATATGTGTTCATTTTTCTTTAAGATTTTTGGAAAATTTTGCAATAATACCATTTTTTGTACTTCTGAGTGTTTTAAGTGAACGAATAGTTTATGCAAATTATAGATATTATTAGATAGTGGAGAAACAGAGTCAAATAAAAATTAGGAGGAAGCAAGACAATTATTAGATTAACCTCAAAATGAAATACGAGTCTAGAAACATCGAAATTGACGAAAAGGAATCAAGTGTATTTTATCTGGCGATGAAATTACTCTAGCAAATCCGAAACGGACGAAACCTAAGGCTTTTAATGCCAAAGAAAAAAGAAAATTTAAGAATTCTTCAAGAAATATGCCTCATGCAACCGGAAGGCCAATTTTGAAGAGGCTGGTGCATGGAATGCTCCTAAATCGACTTGGAATCATTACTCAAGGGAGATCGGAGAGTTCAAAGAAATGAAAAGCACTCCAGTTCTGACCAAAAAACAAAAGGAAAAACGAGTGGAATGGTCCAAAAAGTATCTCAAGCAAGACTTTGCTAAAGTCATTTGGACATATGAATGCATGTGACGTTGTTAGTTTACTTCCTAATAACGTGTCACTATTTGGGTTACGTGTGATAGGATCCTACTCTGTTTCTATTTTCAGATTCCTTTTTCTCAATATATCTCTTTCTACTAAATACTCATGGTACCATGCCCTAGAACCACTGTGCCACTATGGTTCCGACCTCAGGCCTCTGGTCCAAGCTTAACTGTATTTAGGGTAATGAAGTAATTTAATTAACACTTAAAGAGAATATATTCATTAGTCAAGCAAGGGTTATTACAAAGAGTATCTCCACTAGAACGCTCACGAGTTAATGTCTCAATAACTAAGACTGGAGATAAGGTGTGTAACTGGCGAGAGCAGATCGGTAACTGACTTGAATGTTACTTACTTACAATCATATAGGTTCGTGATGACAGTAATGCATACACAATATCTGTGTTTGCCTTACTACATCGCTCCCCCCTTCCGAAAATTTCAAAGTTACAATTCACATTTTTCCAAAACTGCCAGCTGGTTTGTCTACCCATTGTTACTCTATATTGAACAATGTTCAGACGCTCACGCTGTTAGTGGAAACATGTGTTTTGGATCTCTTGAAATTTCTCGAACCGGTAATAAATACATTATTAGAAAATTGAAAATTTGAGTTTTAATTCGTTCTAGAAATATGTCAGACTAATGTGCATTCACCAAACTTTCTTAAATTTTTAATCTTACCTATACAATCTTAATTTTGCTTTAACAATATTTTTATTTATTCCTAAAATAATCTAAGTTATTCCTACCTAATATGTCTCAGTTCAAAATGTAACAACTTTTTCATTTTAGAAATGTAATAACTTGCCTTATCTATCTGAGATCTCACCTCTCCCCTCCTAATATGTAGAATATTATTCTAAATATTATCAGAGACCTTTGATCACTCCAATACATTACACAAGTTTGTTACTGCATTTATATTTAAAAAAAAAAATTTATAATCCAAAAAAAAAATTTTCATTCATAAAAATATATTTTATTTAACTTAGTTATGTTTTATTTTAATAAAATTCGTTCTTTATTGATAATAGTAATTTTTCATTTTAATTTATCATATGTTATGATATCGTATTTTATGATTTTTAATTAATTTATATTCTTAATTGAATTTATATGAACTTTGATCATCTTTATCAAATTTTGAGACAGTCTTAATCCTTAAAATTAAACCTTAAAATTAACACCGAAAAAAAATTAAACTTAAAATTAAATTCAATTGAAAAACGATTATTGTTAATTTTCACTTAAAATTACCCAAACTTAAAATTAAAAAAAAAATTAAAAAAATGGTCAAATTTAGTTTGAGAAAAAAAATTTCTTAAATACTGCTAGATTTTGTTTTGGGAACTTTGCTTTTTGGTTTTCGTTTTGTATGAGGCATTACTATAAATGTTGTCGCCTGTATATTTATGGCCTGATCATTAAATATATTTACTGTTCCACTTAGTTCCCCTGATCTAAAGGGGTCCCTCTTTTAATCTGATTAAAGGCTTCAGTCGCCATCTTAGACCTCAAATTCCGCATTTCGTACATTTTCATATCCTCATCGGACTTCATCTTTCTTGATTGATTGTACCCACATACCAGAATCATCACAACCAGCAGTGTTAGAATTAACACCAAAATGTCGCTAAACAAGTCCGGTATTAGGTCGTCAACTACTCTTGACGGACCTAACGGGTAGACATGAGGGTAGCTCTGTTCTGGCCAAAAACCTCCAGAGTCGGTTTCGACGGCAGCAGTGTGGGGGAGATGTTATGTTTTGATCTGCAATCCTCGTAAATGAAACAATTGATGTATTTAGGGTGCTAGAGGGCGTCAAAATAAATTCAGTCAATTATTGTAAGTTTCTTTAAGACAATTCCTCCCTTGGCTTGAAGATCAACCACTTTTGAAAAGAACTACCTTGCTGTTTATGCAAGATAATGCTCCAGTACATGCTTTTAAGAACACTAAGAAATTTCTTCAGTCTCTTGACTTCGTGAACGAAATATAATCATGGAATACGTTATCAAAGTTGGCGACCTAATATCTTACTATTCTCCCAATTTATATTCGTAAGTATGGTTACATTTTTTATTAATCTTCAAAGAGATTAGGTTTATAAAGTTCTTCATCACTGGTAAGTGATACTCTGGTATGATAGAAACTTAGTGATACTCATAGTAACAAGTGATACTCATTCTACAATTTTTTCTACAGGAAGAAAAATATATAAGTAATATTTACAATGTAGCGTCAACACGGGTAATTCCCCCGCACCTGGAATGTGCGGGCATTACCCCGCACCCCCTTTATCTCCATAACAATTTGGAAATTTAAATTTCTGTTTACGGTATTGGAAAGAGATTCAACCCTCAGGACAAAAATATTTTAAAATATTTTTTAAATAGGACACCATTAAATTATGCACCAAACATTTGCATTCGTAAAATCAGATAATTTTGCAAGATATGCTGTAGAATCCACAATTCTCAATCAAATTTGGACACGTTTGTGACATATTATAGGGTAATTAGCGTACTTTAATATACTACCTACTTTTTTTGTTTCAGATTGGCCAAAAATTGAATACATGGCAACTAAGTAGTGCGGGGTTTTGCCCGGCATTAAAATAATATGCAGGGCATAATCCCGCACTTTACAGTACAATAAAATGTTGAGTTTTCAGCATGATAAGATATAATAACCATAGATAATTGTGTAGCATGTATACATATAGTGTGTAGTGTGTATACAAAGTATGTAGTGTGTAAACATACAGTGTGTAGTGTGTATACATAAAGTGAGTAGGGTGTGTACATACAGTGTGTAGGGTGTGTACATACAGTGTGTAGGTTGTGTACATACAGTGTGTAGTGTATGTGCGAAAAGATGCCCACGTAAACTTTTATTATGCAGGAGTATTTATGCACCAACAAAAAAAGTAATATAAAATAAACTCTTGTCTGTAACGTGAATCTGACTTCACAGGAATGAACTTAAACTATTTTCTGATGTTTGTGCAACATTTAAAGTATAGTTTAACTTATAACTTTTTCGTGATAGTAAATTATGCGCGATTTAATATTTTCAGGTGGCTCAATATTGAGGTGTCTCAATATTATATTTTCAGGTTGCTCAATATTGAGCCTCTTAACATTCATAGGTGTTACTTGTTCAAACACATGACGCTATTTCCAAGTGTTGTGCTAGCGTACTTTTAACATTGTTTCTAATAGTTGAGAAGCTGCTTTATATGATGGTGTAATCCAAATTTGGATTGATCTATTAGTTTCCAAGTTAATAGGGGTGCAGGCAATTACCCTGCAATGCAGGGCATTACCCCGCACTGCAGGGTAATGCCCTGAATGGTGCGGGATTAATGCCCTGTTTGTTAGGGTAGCAATTTTTTTTGAAAAAGTTGAATAACTAATAACCCATTGGTCATAGGGCTAAGCCGTTTTGTCTGTATAAAATATGTGACTACCTCTTTCATTTGAATTTTACAGATCTTCTCTATCTGTGATAGTTTCAAAGATAATTGGACTTGTTCACTAAGTGCGGGGCAATGCCCGCGTTGACGCTATAGCTTAAGTTTACCAATAAATTTTTTTAAAGCTATCTACTTTACTCTTATAATTTCACCACTACTCTTTACAGTCCATTATATCGTAAATGGAAAAGAGGATGGTGTCCCTTCAGCCCGAACTGTTGTAATTTGGAATGTATTTTTTACCATGTTTATTATTTTTTAACGTTACTTGCAGTTTTGGAGAATACCGCTAAGGTTATATTCATCAACTGCGAGGTCTATAATTTTTGTTTTAGGAAGGCTTCATTTTCCTATTTATATTTTGTGTGAGGTAGGCTCGTAGGCGTCATCTCCTTTTCTATCCACCATGGCCACAGCTAGGTGCTTGTGACTCTTTTTGTCACAATCCTTGGTTAGTGACAGTATTCACGGAGAAGCTTTTTTTCCATTCATTAGCTAGCATTGTCACTGACGGGTGGTAAGTGACATTATTTATAGATCCACTTTTCTTTCTGACTGATTCTTCCAGACCCTTCCATTTAATTTCCTTTTGATGTAGCTGAACGATATGGCTTTTTGTTCCGAAGCAGACATTTAACCCCTACTAAATAAATTTCTCCCTAACTTGAAACGTAAATCACATTAATTCAACTAGATCTCATGACCATTTTTACCCTCATGGTAGATATTGACTGGAATATTGCTGCCGAATAACTTCACATTCATAATATAAAGTATACATGCGTTCAACGCGTCACATTTTATAGTATGAATGTTTGTGTTTAATTCAATGCAGTATTAGCGCAGTCAATATCTGCCATGAGGGTATTTTTTCTTCAGTGTTTCACGCGTGGCCACGGACGATTTTTATGGTATTAGTAGATGTTTTTGGGTAGCATATTTAGATATAAATAAATATAAATTTATTTGTAACTCTTTTTGACATCTGATCAGCATGGAGAAAATATATGTATTAATTACCATACAATTAACGGAAGTAAATAATAAATGAAAGTATTTTATGTTCAAACACAATCAATACATATGTAAGTGGTTTAACTTACCTATTTTGGTACATAGTGGGATAATATGTAAACCACCATAAAAATATCATTCATGATCACAAGTTGCATGGTGGGATTAAATACGTATATCCCACCTTATAATGCAGCATATTATTTTCATCTCAATTCAGTACTATTGAGTTTAATAATATAATGATAAAAAACACCTATGCAACTTGGTTCGTTTTTATTTTCAAATTTTATGACTCAAAGAATTGAAGTCTGTTTCGGAACCAAAAACTATATTGCTAACATCAAAAAGGAAGTTAAGTACAAGGGACTCGAAGAGGCAGTCAGAAAGGAAAGTGGCTCCGTGAACAAATTCATCTACCACGATTCGTTGGCCAAGCTCGATCAGGTATGCACAAAAGTACTTACTTAATTAAAAGGAATGTGGATTGGGATATATGGAAGACGAAAATGAGTAAGTAAATGAAACCTAAATTTGTACCTAGCAAAATCTCTTAAGAGGAAAGGCATGCTACCTCCATACCTACACTACGTGCCACACTCTTGTGCAGATCACAAGTTTTGGGATAAAATGAGTAAAATCAATGAATAAATTTGCAGTTAATATGAAAACCCTCACTAGGAGGTTATGTATAAAATTTGAAGGTAATCCGTTGTTTATTAACCGAGTATGATCAATTTTTACATTATTTAACCGTGCTACGGACTTAGGTTGTGTGTCGCGCGAAATACAGGATACTTTAATTTTAATCAGAGAGATGATTGAGACTCGACGGACATCGGACGTGTGACTCTCCCTAAAGGCAAAATTTGGTATTCGTGAGTAACTAAAGATAATTACAAATAAGTAGGTAGTTAGACATGATCACTTAGGTATTTAAACTCAGTTCAAGATCTAGTTTCTACCCAATTGATAACTAGATATATCAGTGACTGATAGGTAGGCTAGGGTACCGTAGATAATCCTACCTATAAGGTAGCTAGGATTTTTTTTTTCTCTCCATTTAATTTTGAAGTTAGGTAGGTAGGCCATCTTTATTATAATTTTTTTTTTCTGAAATTTCGTGAACTCACTATAACTTATTATGGATTCATGGTATTCATCAGTTTCAACCGAAACTGAAAATATTAAAGAGCTAGGAGATGAAGGTGTTATCTCATCAGTTGAAGAAGATAGTAGCAATGACATTGACATGGAATCAGGATACGAAGATAAATTAGCCAGAAAGAAAAAATAAAAAAATAGAGATGAAGTAATTCCAGAAACAATTTTGCCATCCACTGCTAGTAACTATTATGAGAATAAAAAGGATATGATATCAGGCTCCTACAAATATCCAACAGAACAGATTGGTAATGACTCCAAATATAGGAAAATCAATATAGATGACTCCAATTTAACTCTAAGTAATTATTCTAATAAAGATGATGAATATCAGACCATCCCTGGAACAGACAGTTCAATGATCAGAATGCTACAAAATGACTTTGCTCCAGTTGATGATGAGGAGTATGAAATAATCTCCAGAAGGAAAAGAAAGAAAGTGTTTTACTCATTGGACACACAATCGATGACAACAAACTACCCCACCTCAACACACAGCAGTGTTATGAGAAGTAGTTCAACCTCTTATGCGAATACTCTTAGTAGGTCAATAAATACCAACCAAGGAACATCAGGACTCTCACAGAGAGAAGAAACAAATCCTGGCACCCAAACCAATGAACTGAGGAATGAATGCACTTCTATTATTGTTGAACCAATTATAGATGGTGCACAAAATATCTCAAAATTCCTCTCTAATGATAAAGAAATTGCTCTCTTCTTACATAACTCAGTTTTCAGAAAAGTACAAATTGATAGAACATCAAAAAACTTCAAAAAGAATCTCCTTATAGTCAATATTAATAACTATAATCCAAATGCCTTGAATGAAATACTCAACATTACCAATTTTGGACCATGGAGAGTCAAATGCAGATTACCTATTTCACAAGAAAATTTAAGAGGAGTAATAGGACCAATAGGATCCAAAACAAAAGATGAAGAAATAAAAGAAGAAATATCAAAGCAGTTCCAAAATTTGATAGATGTACAAAGAATATATAAGGGTAAAGAAAAATCACCGACACTTTGCGTAAAACTGACATTTGCAGGGCAAAAACTTCCTGATGAAGTTAGATTGTATCACCAGATATACAGAACTAGGATCTTTGTGGCCAAACCCTGGCAATGCTACAATTGTCAGAGATTTGGTCACAATGCCCAAGATTGTAGAAACCAAAGCATTTGTGTGAGATGCTCTGGTAAACATAAATCAGCAGATTGCACATTCAACAATACTGATCAGGTAACCAACAAATGCACAAACTGTAAAGGAGATCATCCTGCTAATTACAGAGGATGTGAAAAGATAAAAATGGCCCAAAATATTGAAAAACTTAGGGCATATGAAAAACTTTCATATAAAGAAGCCCTTCTAAACACAAAAACCCAATATACAGCAAGTATTAAACCAAAGAATCAAATAACAAAAGAATACCACCCAACCCAAGAGAATACTCAGAATAACCTAGTAAACCGCACAAAAATAATAGAAAAAAAATCTATAGGAACTCAAACAAGCTCAACTGGAAATAAAGCCCCATCAGTAGACTCCAATCTTATTGCAAATATCACAATTTTAATTGTAAAACTTATGAGAGCTGAAACCATGAACAATTCTTCAAAGATAGCAAACATAGTTAAAGATGTAATGGGAGTCAAAATTGATGCAGCAAAATTCATGGATGAACCTGAACAAACTATGATGGAAAGTGAGAATTCCTGGCCTTTCACTATTAGCCCAAAGGAAAAACAATTAGATACAAAAAATCAAAGACAAACTAAAACTAATGCAGATGGGAAACCAACTAACAAGGACACAGAAATGAAGAAACCGCCTCCTAATGTAAAACAGAAAGAGACACAGGAGGGAAAATCTAATAAATGAACAATTTAGAAAACCTTAGTATAATTTTTTGGAATTGTCACAGCCTTTACTCTAAACTAACAGAACTGAAAATAAAATTATATTCATCAAAGCCTCACATATTATGCTTATGTGAAACCTGGCTGAAAGAACATAGATTACCAGTTTTTATTAATTATACTTCTTTCTTTAAATGTAGACCCCAACAAGCTGGGGGAGGTTTGGCTATACTTGTACGCAAGGACCTTTGCGTAACTGAAAAAACACTGATTGATTTTCCATATAATAAAATTGAAGTTCAGGCTGTGACAATTCATAGTAATAATAAAACAATTGATATAATGAATGTATATAATCCTAACAATGATGTAACCAGAAATGAATGGGAATTTTACTTTGACCAGTTGGGGAATGGAAGAATTATTGTTGGGGATTTTAATGCTCACCATCAACTTTGGGACTCTAATAGCATTGAAAACTCATCAGGAAGGAATCTAGCAGAGGTACTGGTGAATAAACCTGAACTATGCATCCTAACCCCAACAGATATGAAAACATACTATCACATACAGTCAAGAAAATTCTCCACCCTTGATCTATGCCTGCTGAATCTGGATCTTTATGCTAGTGCTATAATACAACTAGAGGAAGATTTAGGGAGTGATCACTTCCCTATATCTGTAGAGATAAATTTTAAACCTGAAACAGCAACATTCAAACGCAGATCTAAGTGAAAGTTTGAGGCAGATGTATGGAAGTATTGGGTTGCTGATCTGCCAGAATGTAATGCAGATAGTACAAACTTGTAGGAATCATATGGAGGTTTCTTAGAAAATATTTTGAACACAAGTAATGAAAAATTCCAGAAAACTAAAGAAACTGTTACTCCAAAATATTGTAAACCCTGGTGGAACCAACAATGTGCAGAAGCTGTTGCTGAAAGAAGAAAAAGAAAAAATACTTTTCACAAACATCCAACCATTGAAAATCTCATTTCTCTCCGAAGAGCTGAAGCTATTGCAAAACAAACAACCAAAAAAGCAAAGAAAAAATCATTTATAGAATTCTCAAACAAAATTAACAGTGAAACGCCAACCTCAAAAATTTGGAAATATATCAATAAACTGAAAAACAAATCAAGTAGAATTTATGCACAACCACTGATCGATAATAATCAAACCATTCTTAATCCAAAGCACAAATCAAACATTTTAGCAAAAAACTATGCCAAAACATTTGACTCATCTACTTACAGTGTGAATGAAATGAGTTTGCTACTTCCCATCACAATGGCTCTGAATGACTGCTCAAATGACATTCAAAATAAAAATTTTACTCTGTATGAACTGGATAGAGGACTAGAAAATCTAAAAAGTACCACACCTGGTCATGATATGCTACATAATGATATGCTGAATCATTTACCAAACGAGTATATAAAGTGGATGTTACAAATAATTAATGAGAGCTTCCAAAAATCATTTGTTCTTAAAGAATGGAAATTGGCAATCATTCTCCCAATAGGGAAGCCAGGCAAACCACCAGAAGAACCATCATCGTATCAACCCATATCCCCTCTTCCATGTTTTTCAAAGTTGATAGAAAGATTAATTACCAACAGACTAAATTATATTTTTGAAACAAACCAATCATATAGCTCAACACAAGGGGGATTCAGAAAACGCTTCTGTACCCTTGATCCAATTGCCAGACTAGAAAATGGAATAAGAACATCGATGGGTAAAAGAGAGAGTTTGATTGCTGTATTCTTTGACCTAAGTCAAGCATATGATAGAATATGGCATCTGGGCCTATTATCTGAACTTACCAAACATGGAATTAGAGGCAAAACATAGCTTGGATTAAAAACTACCTAACTGATAGAAATTTCAAAGTATACTTTGAAGGTGAATACTCGGATGAATATCCAATCAAATCAGGCGTGCCTCAAGGATCAATCCTTGCTCCAACTCTGTTTAACATAATGCTATCAAATATTCCTTCGATCCAGAATATTCACATATCAGAATATGCTGATGATATTGCAATCTTTGCTTCAGATAAAAATGTTAATAACCTAACTACAACTATCCAAAAGCAAATAGACACTCTAGACAAATGGCTCAGTAAATGGGGCTTCAAAATAAATGAAAACAAAACAAAAGCTATGCTATTTACATTAAAACGCTGTGAAACCCCCTCCTTAAAGATAAATGATTCCTCTATCTCCTTTGTTGAAACTTATAAATATTTAGGTATGATATTTGATAGTCACAGATTATCATGGAAATCCCATGTTGACATGTTAATTAAAAAATGTGTACCTCGTGTAAATATTTTGAAATCTATTTCAAATAGCCAGTGGGGTGCGGATAGGTTGATTCTCCTCCGGTTGTATAAGAGTATTGTTCGTAGTATTATTGATTATGGATCAATATTTTACAGGACTGCCCCTAAGGTTTATCTTGACAAACTGAATGGTATACAGAATAGTTGTTTGAGAGTAGCTCTAGGTGTTAGAATGACTTCTTCTTTAATATCAATTGAAATAGAAAGTAATATTCCACCACTGTTTATACATAGAGAATATCTCTTGATGAAATATTATGCTAGACTGAATGAATTACCTGAATACTCCCCTGTCATTAGAGAAACAATGAATGATTTGAATAACTTTTACAACAGAGGATGGACTAACCATTACATTTCAGCACCTGTTGTAATTCAATCTCTTAAACTGTTATTATCTTATCAATTCCCACATACTGAACATACCTACTCACCATTAATCTCTCCAGTACCACCTTGGTATAATATAGAACTTTACCTTAAATCTGAATTTACTAAATCTTCTGTTAAGGATCTAAGTGAAAACAATGCAATAGCAATATTTAATGATATAAAGGAACATTGTTATGACAAATTTATTCATATATATAGTGATGGCTCCGTTATTAATAATCCAATGAAATCAACTGCTGCTGCCATAATAATTAATCATAATGATGAAAGAATAATAAGAATGTGGAAAATTAGCCCACTAGCTTCAATTTTAACAGCAGAATTATTTGCAATTTATAAAGCTCTGAAATATATTGAGGAACACATTGAACCAGAAAATGGAGTAGTTATATTTACTGACTCTCAATCCTCTATTGAAATATTGAAGGGAAGAACCCCCAAATCAAATTTGCATCTTGTCTTTATCACACAGAAGTTAATTATGAGCCTAAATTCCAGATTCCCTGTAATAATCCAGTTCATCCCAGGTCACAGGAACATTGAAGGCAATGAGTGTGCAGACTTAGCAGCCAGAGCAGGACACAGCTCTGATGAGGTAACAGATGCCCCAATTTGTTCTTCTGATAGAATGAGACTGGTTAAGAGTATCCTGAAAAGGAAATGGTATGAGTATTGGATTAGACACAAATAGACACAACAGGTAAAGGACATTTTCTTTTTAAAATAAAAAAGTGTATAGGCTACTGGCCATGGACCTCTCTGAATGAGAGGCCCATAGAGTCAGCACTAGCCAAAATGAGAATAGACATGTTGGGTTAAATGAACATAGATATAGATTCAATATGAAAGAGACAAATTTATGTACATGTGGGAGAGTAGAAAGTATAGAACACTATTTGTTCCAATGTCCAAAGTACGTTATGTCTCGAACAAACCTCTACCTAAAGCTTACTGATTTAAATGTCCCTATGACCTTGCAAAATATTCTTGGAGGAGGTGATTATGAAAACGCTATTCAGGTAAAAATAATAAGAGCTACATCGCAATACATAAAGGAGACACAGCGTATAATGGATCTGTAGATAAAATTTTTGTACGCTAACTACTAACTTTCTTTATAGTATGTATGTGCTTGAACATGGAATCTATAAAATCCAGGCCTGTAAATAAAATATAAATGTTATAATTAATATTTAAAGATTTACGGTGACAAATGCCATTACTGAGACACAACTCTTGCCTTTTTGCACAAATTTATTAGCTATAGGATAGGAAAATAATGTAAGCAAATTAGCAAGAGAATGTGCTCAGTTTAAGAAAAGAAATAAAATTGAAATACATGTATAGACATCCTAATTTTATATGCTGTGGTCATTAAAGTAGAGTAGTGTAGATATGACACAGTGTAGCTCATGTATAAAACATGAAAATAGAGTTCCCATTACTGAAGACACCCACCTAGTCATCATTGCCTCGCCTCAAGGCACGGCGACTGCAATAGTGATGTCAGTGAGGATGTTATCCCTGTCTAGACAGTATCCCCTTCTAGTAATCTATTTTTGAACTGACTAATTGTTATCTGGGAGGGAACTAGAACTAACTGTACTGCTGCTAGGAACAAATAAAAAAAAAACATATGCATATGTATATATCAAGACATATTATAGCTAACATGAATTAATAAAGGTGTTTTCTTTTACAGGTTCACATCTAAATAAAGACTTGAGGCGCATGGTTCATTCCACTTACATTTGTGAGCGAACCGAGTCCTCGTTAAACTGAAGAAGAGAGAGAGAGAGAGAGAACCGTGCTACGCTCTTGTGTTTGTTGTCCTCACATTTTTAAATATCGAAAATGAGTCGCCGCCCGTGTCTTTCTGACTCTGAAAAGAGTAAGATAGTATCCATGCTGGCTGAGGGACATGATGCAAAGTCTATTTCCACTGAAATCGGTCGTGACCCACGTACAGTGAAGAAATTTATTGATGATCCCATGAGGAAGGTCACTCGTAAGGATAAGGGTAAATGGAAAGT
Source organism: Caprella mutica (assembly GCA_947561585.1). Taxonomy (NCBI): domain Eukaryota; kingdom Metazoa; phylum Arthropoda; class Malacostraca; order Amphipoda; family Caprellidae; genus Caprella; species Caprella mutica. Next base: position 435,471 of record CANNZV010000154.1, read on the forward strand.
AGCAACCAGGCGGAACTTGTCCAGGATCAAGAGGGAACTCAAGAGGAACTCCACTGCCACAAGTGGGGAAATTTTCAAGAGTGCAGGTATGGAGGAAGTCCCCAAAACCACTCGTTGCAGGATCTTGAGAAGTATGGCTTCTCATGTTTCACCCGTTATCAGGCCTCCTTTGAAGGAGTCACACAAGAAAGCAAGAGTTTCTTGGGCTGAGAAGTATCTCAAGACAGACTTCAAGACTGTGCTCTTCACTGATGAGATGCGAGCGACTCTTGTCGGCCCTGACGGTTGGGCAAAGTCATGGACTGCCCATGGCTCTTCTCGTCCTCAGAGGATTCGTCGTGGGCTGGAATACTTGGAGACAGATTGGTGGGACCCTTCCATGTACCAGAGGGCGTTAAAATCACGTCAGCTAATTATATTTGCTTTTTGAAGAACAATTTTGTTCCGTGGCTGAAGAGGCAACCAGCTGCACTCAAGAAAAAGATCATTTTCATGCATGATAACGCCCCGTCCCATGCAGCTACAGCCACCCGCAGTTACCTGGAAACTCTTAAGTTCTCGGATGATAAATTGATGGTCTGGCCCAGCCTTCCACCGGATTTAAATCCAATTGAAAACCTCTGGTCCATATTAAAACAAAAGTTGTATGCGGGAGGACGTCAATTCACAAACAAGGAGGACCTCTGGAGGGAAATTGAGAAAATTTGTGAGAAGATAACACCAGATACTATAAATAAGTTGACTAGCTCCATGGATAGACGTCTTTTGAGGGTCGTTGACAAGAGGGGAGGTTTTACTGGGTATTAATAATTAAAATGCAGTTTTTGTTATAGTTTCATTAATTTTATATTTTCGAAGTAATTAAATTTGCACTCTTGTAGCTGCTGCATATAAATAACACTTTTTGAGTCAAATAAAATTGTTTTTGAACGTTATATAAGCACTTTTATCCTCCTGCACAAGAGCGTGGTACTCTGAGATTATACCTTTTTAGGAAAAATCCTGGTCAATTCACCAATAAGTATCACAGGCATTTGAAATTTCTTGGCATGTTACATCTGTATTGGACAAGTGTCTACTGAAAATTTCAATGGATTTGGATGAGTTATACTCATTTTACAGCAAAATGTGTGATCTGCACAAAAGTGTGGCACGTAGTGTATATATATATATACTCAGTGGACGCCTCTCTCGTCATTCCAAACACATCTAAATTTGGCCTCACTGCAGTAATTATCAGAGAGTGTAATTAAATCTCTCACACAAAAATAATCAATCCAATTGATTATCCACTGCTAAATAATGCAGCTTGAACATAGTAATGTACTTGTTATTTGCATAATAGAAATATAACAATACAAGCACTATATTAACCAAGAATTTCGGGGTGTGTCACTCCGCCGAATACTTTCAACAATATCTACTTTCAGTAGGATATATGAGAAATAGAACTCTATTTTCTCATTACTACATGTAGTTATACGAGTTATAGGATGTAGTTATATGAGTCATATTCCTTATAATTAAGGAATATGAGGATAACTATTACCAAAATGAATGGTTTCAGATAATCATGATTACAAATTTATTTCAATAATCATTACTTTGGCGAGATAGATAATCTCGCAGATGTTCAATAGTTTGCTCATCCAATATTCCCAATATGAAAATGAATGATCTCATCAGATATCGACTGAATTATTGAAACTTTGAAATAAATAATGAAGATTGAATTGTAAGGAATTTGGTAGGAAGATGAGGTCATAGATTACCTATCCGGCCATGCTATTGATTATTCAAATAGGTTCGTAATCAAAAAATTCTGTATGTAATACTAATGCTATGAACGAATGGTTTACATCAGTAGAAGCTTTATAGTAAAAAATACTTCATTAAAGATGATGAGCAGTTAAGAATTAATATGTTGACTGCATTTGTTTGGATACCAATATTTTAGGAAACGTTTCTTGTAATTCAAAGACAATGGTGTTATACGAGAAGTTGTTTAAGTTGAGTAGTCTATTATCTTCAAAGTTGTTTGGTTTTGTCTCCCATCAAAATAAATAACTCATAGAAAAAATCAATATTCAAGTTAGTATCCCTTTATTAATTTAATTTTGTTTGACGTCACGCACCTTCGCTCTCTGATTGGTTCTCAATTTCCTGCGTTCTCTCTCATCTCAAATTATAGTGCAGTGGTGTCCACGTGACATAGGAACATCTTCTACTTTAGTGGTATGTGTCTTGCTGACGAAACACTTTTCGCCCTGTGACGACGAAGGGAAATATTGTTATGTTTCTCTTGTGCACAAATGGAAAGAAAAAATTCAAATGTGACATTTTGTGTTTGAAGTATTCGATACATCCCCTTTTAAGCAGATAGAACACAAAGCTGCTAAAAAATTGCGAAAGAATTAGATTCTACAGGATGAGTAAACCAGCGTCACAAGATCTGCTAGAACTAGTTGGCCCTCAAATACACAAGAAGGATACAAACTGCAAGATGGCATTGCGAGAGGATTAACAACTTATGATAACTTATAACCCAATATTTATTCATATTACCCAATATCACACGTAAATGGGTCGCATGAAACCATTTGAGTAGGTAGCAAGCGACTTCAGTTGCTCGATTGTATGCAACTTCAGCTTCAAGCAACTCGGTGTGCGCGTTTTCATGTTTTTGTATTGAATTGTTGCATGCAACTTAACCCATAAAAGACTGACTGAGGAGTTTGAGTTCGACAAACCGAATTAATTCATTATAATAACACTATTTCAATCAATCTTGGGTAAATAAAATTTTGCCCTGTACATTAGTATGATAAAAGCTATTAACTGACAAAAAATCGCATAATTCGAGTTGCTGGTTTCCTAAATATCATTGATTGTGTAAAGAATCCTCTCCAATTTTGTCAGTCCAATATGGACTGCGTTAGGAAAAGCTGATATCATATATACCTCCGAAAAATACCACACAGAAACAGTAAGCGTAACAAATGTCCAAACCATCACAGACATTTCATTTAGATAAAAATATAATCAAAATCTTACAGTCAGTTGAAATTCATAACTCGAAACTTGTTCATTCTGATGATTCACAACTCGCTGAATGTCAATTTCCATCCTTAAGGGGATGGTTTCCGGTATTTAGGATGTACCAATAATACTTGTCCGATTGAGCTGAGATTTTAACATAAGGTGTAAAGTGAAAAGAAATCATATGCTCTTTTCTGAGATTTTTTCATTTTGGGGCCCCCCTCCCCCGTGGGGGTCGAAAAACCTTCTTTTTCGACCCCCCCCCGGGAAACTATAGAACGGCTTGGGGGTTGGTGCTACAGAAAAATTTAATGAAGCTAATATGTTCTCTACTACTATCCTAAGGTCGTGGTGCAGCTTTTTTTTTGAATTTCTATCTGAAAAAATTTTTATTTGAATTTTAAAAAAAATTGTCATATTTTTTTTTTTTTTTTTGTGTTTTTCAAAAAAAATTAAGTTTATAGAAAAAGTTATAGGAAAAGGGCTTCACCACGACCTTAGGAATTTCGGTCTGAACATATTAGCTCTCATACATTTTTCTGTAGCACCAACCCCCAAAAAGTTCTATACTTTTGAACGTGGAGAATTTGAGAAAAAATGGTACTGAGTTAATGGAGGAAGAAAAATATTTTTCAATAAATTTTTTAAATTTAAAAAAAAACTATATGCTTTTCGTCCCAGCCAAGAAGACTCATCAGGTCGCTTCGGGGGTCAACCCAGGCAGCGACGAAGCCTTCAACCATAAATGGGAGGCAAAAAAACAACACAGAAAGAACACAAAAACAACAAACGACCTCAAAACAACCTCAAAACTCTCCAGGGGCGTATGCTGGATCAGCAGTCGCAACTGAAGATCTCTTACGCTTACGTCTGGGAGAATCAATCAGTGCTGGTCGAAGCAACTGAATACGATTCATAACTGTTTGAGGGGGAGGACGCATCTTCACCAACAAAGAGCCCAGAACACTTCCAAAATTGTGATTGAGCGCAGAATAGATTGCTGCAAACACAGCTCTATCTTTACTGCAGAACTTGACCTTCAAACACAGGCGCCACAATTTAGCAACAGATTCCTTCTTCAACTTCCTCAACCTAGTACCAAGCCGTTTACAGACGTGGTTTACGCATTCTTCCTTTAGTACGGGCGTGTCATAAGGACCGGAGCCACCATTCAATGCTCGAACAGCATTGAAGGCAGATGAGTCACCATCACCCACAAAAGTCAAATAGCGTAAACCAAGTCTTTCAGAACGTGACCAAAGTATTACAGCCGCAGCGGATTCCATTGCCCCTGCTTTGCCATCGAAATTTATCGTGCAACCATTGTGAGTTTCTTTCCAAATTTCAAATTCCTCTTGTGAGGAGGAATTTTTCTTTTTAGTACATGCCTCACAATAGTTGCACAATACAACAAAATCTACAACAGATCCTAAATGACAATCCATCACAAATGCCGCAGCAATATGTGACTTATAACCGCGAGTCATCCAAGTTCCATCAAAGCTAACATCAATATCTAGCATTCCTGTAGTAGCATTGGGTAAACGATTCAATTCCTTACCATAGTAATCAACTAAACCTTTCACACCAATGCTATCAGGACCTAACATCTGTTCGCGATATAGATTCATCTGGCCATATATATATTTGGTAACAGCATAATAAACCGGTTTACCCATAGTATGCATGTGCATGTTATTTCCTGATTTCAATATACCTGCATACCCTGTGGCGTTGATAACTGAATTATAAACAGTGGCAATAGTAGCATATGTGTACTTCGATGGTTGCCCATCTAGGGTCACAATTGCACTATCCCCTGAGACAGTTTCCGCAACGTCACAAAGACTGCAAGTGAATTCAATAGAAGAATCAACATATACAGTCACAATTCTACCAGTTTTTATACCATTACAAATATCACATACTTCAGTTACTTTAGCTAACAGATTCTCCACGACCGCTGAACTTATTACAATATAAGGGTTGGATACCCCTGCTTTTGGTTGCTCAGATGCAAAAACAGAGACTCGACGCCCAAATGTAGTAGGTTGAGGGGGGGGGGGGGGAGGGGTCTATAGCTATTGCATCAGCTATATCGCAAACAGGTGTTACTTTACGTTTGAAATTACGACGTTTAGGCGGCATAATTACTTACGTGAGCAGGGCAAAGAACAACAAGACAAAAGAATAGCTATCACAATACTGATCCACGTATAGAAAGGTACCACACACACTTTGCTAATACACAGTATACACAGAACAATTTCAAAACATCTGCACTCAAGAGCGTCAGAGTTATAACTGAAGAGCAAAACGAGCGCGCACAGAGATTGTTAGTGGGTGAAACCCACTCTCTATAAGAGAATAACTCCCTAACCCCCAAACTGAGAAGCGCGTTTGACACACGTACAAACGTACTAGGTGAATGGAATTTTTTATGAGTTTTCTTTGGTAGATTTGCAGGGTAACTAAATTAAAAAAAAAAAACCGAAAAAAATGGAAAATACCGGAAACCATTCCCTTAAACACACACCTTCAGCTACTTTTTTTTCAGCACACGAGCGTTTCTTCAACGCAACGTCAAATGAACGCAGACGCATGGCCAGGGCACACGAGCGTGTGCAGCAACGGAAAATTAACCTAGATTCACAGAGAGTGACAGGCAGCATGTACCTGTAGGTTATCTAACCAGTCACACTATACCTAACTAGTTACACAGTAGGCTATCTAACCAGTCACACTATGCCTACCTAGTCACACTATACCTAACTAGTCACACTATACCTAAACGGATCAAATTTTGAAGTAATTGTTATTGGTACGTATATCGGTTACCCATACGTATCGGTGCATATTCATTCAAAAAGTTTATATTAACTTCATAAGGGCTTGATCGATAAAGAAATACCTGAATTAACTCTGTTTTCTCGTTTTATTATTTATTTGCAATAACTCACAGACTGTTAAAATGTATGGACAAAAATTTCTTTCTTATTTGTTCAATAAAAATGTTTCAATCTCTATTATTACTTACAATTGCCATTGAAAGATGCGGCAACAAACCGTCTGTGTGCGCACCCACACGTAGATTATATAGAATTACCCTGCGTTCAGAATTGTCCGTCTCTCTGCCGTGCGTTCAAGAGACGCTCGTGTGCCCACATACCCGAGATTTAATGCTATTTTAGGGTCATGCGTCAATCGCCGGACGGCAAATAACGCTCGTGTGTGGGGGCCCTTATTCAGGGTGTAATAACTTCCGCCAGTTTCTTTTTTCTTTTATTACTTTAACTCTGGCTGATAATAATTCCCGGTCTCATGTTATATTAAATTTCCTTTCTCATATATGATAGAGGGTTGGGGGAGGGGGAACTGTTGTTGCATCGTCTTAGTTACTTTGCATGTATTTGAATTGCAGAGCTCCTCAACCCCTCTCTCATAAAGAAATATTCAGCGACCAAAAGGATTTGCATTTCTTTGAAATCGAGGACTTAATTTATTAGATATTATTTTAGAACTCTATTGATTAGATTCTATCAAATGAAATAAATTATGATGTTACGGCTTGTTAAGCTATCATCATCATTAATTTACAATACAAATATTTTAGAAAATGTCATTCCTTACTAAACTAATGGAAATTTTGAATTAATTCAATCATCAAACAAATATGATAAATTTGAACATCAACTAAATGAATGACATTAAATTGACATTCAATTAATTTTCGAATCATTCCTTCGATTGATTAGTATTTCACCTAAGTGCAAACATTAAAATCATTGAGCTGTTTGAGCCCTGGTAGAATATTAGGAATTGCTTTTCTGGGTATCCTCAGTAACTCTCACGAGAATGGAAACCTTCTAATAACCACTGCACGCTGCATGGATTGTGGAAGCGATAAAAGATTTGCAGGATATATCTATATAGTAGCATTTGAAAATATTATATTTATAGTTGAATCTACAGTGTGTTTCAACATTATTGATATTTTTCAATAGCCATATATAAACAATTAAATATAGTAATGCGGTATACAAGATACACCAACTTGTTACCTAAGATTTGATTTTCGACGTGGAACCAAAAATATTGTGAAAACTTGACTTAAAAGAAATAACTGAAAGCTGTAAGAAATGGTAAAATTCTCCGATGAACAGAAAAAATTTATAATAAGAGCATTCAGGACAACATATTTGCCAGCAATGATCAGACGTCTGTATTTACAAGAGTACAAGATATCTTGAAGAGCAAGAGGACAGTTTAAATTGTTTTATTTTACACGAATAAATCGGAACTTCGACAACAATGGAAAGAAATTTCGAAAGAAGAAATCAGGAGGTCCCACAAAGAGAGCGCCAGAAAAAGTCGAAGGAGTCAGAACAATTTTGGATGTAAAATCAAAAAGATCAGTCAGGAAATCAGCGCCTCTATGCATAACTTCTTCAACTACTTATTGGAGAATCCTTAAGAAAAACTTTCACATGCGGTTCTATATTGATATGGCTGTGCAGTAGGGGTTTCGGGCAAACTTAAGAATCTTCAAATGGAATAGTTATAATAAGTTGATACGTTATAAAAGAACATTGCAATGCCAATTTCCAGGTCATTTCTAAATATTCTTGAGTTGCCCCAAAACATTTGAAATTTTGTACGAAATTATTTTTTCCCATTAATTTCGAAATATTCGATTTTGTTTTTTTCTGAGGAATAGATAAAATTAGTTGGCACGTTATGAAAAAACACAACTTGCTAAATTGCAGATTAATATTTGATACTTTTGAGTTGCCCCGAGCACTTTTTTTGTGAATTATATTACTATTACAATATTTCTCTTAAAATTTGGCTTCTAGAGCAATCATGCTGTTATAGTGATAAGATAGAAGTAATTTAATTCTCAAAATGACTTTGTGAATTGTATTCCTTTCATTTTATAAAAGCATTTATCACTATTTCGTATTGCAAAAATTTCGCATTTATTCGGATTTCAGCAATTGGATAATAACCCATGCATTTTGCTTAATCATCTTTTTTGAGTCACCAAGTGTTCCAAATATTGAAATGTTGGTTTAATAATCAATAATTAATGTTTTTGCTCAATTTCTTGTATATAAATTTCCTTATTTTGTTCTTCATTGAGCACCAGACCTCCAAAAGTGTGGCGCACTTCACTGACTACAGTCTCGAAGTGTGCCTAAATTTGAACAATTTGGAGGGGTGGGGGAACTGTAAACATTGTCGTACCGGTCTGATTTTCCATCACAGATACCAGAATAAGCTCTTCTCAAGCTATCTTCCTATTCTAAATGATAATACGTCAGAGTTTATGATTTTTTTTCCAACATTTAGTAAAAATCTCCATTATGTTACTTTTCTGATATTTGAATCGCTTTGGGGCAACTGTTAATCATATCAGAATTCTCTCAAATTTCAGTACACGTACATTTACTTGTCATATCAACTTTATATTACTATTCCATAAGTAATTTCCAAAATGTTGTTTTTTTGCCCACCCTACTGTGCAGTGTGCATCCAATAACGAAGCCCATAAGAAACAGCGACTCAAATTATGGCAGTGGCTCTTGGATCAGCCAAATCCCAAAACATTTGTGTTTAAAGTTACTGGACCGATGAAATTTTTCTTTGCTTGAATCAAGGCCCCCACGGCTCGCAGGAAGAATGATGGTATTTGGTCTCTTACTAGTCCCAATGATATTGTCGAAATCTAATAATAGAAATGAGAAGGTTATTCTTTTTGTTGCTATTGTTAATGATAAACTCCCAGTCGTTCCTGCCTTCATGGATGAAAATGGAAGAAGCAAAATTGTGAACAGGGACTGCTACCATGAGTTGCTGCATGTGCTACAAGACAAGGTTTATGGTGGATGCAGGACGGTGCTCCTGCCCATCGTACCACTGCCTTCGAAGAATTCCTGTTGAACAACTTTGGAGACAGAGTCATCAGCCGTGGGATACAGGTTGCTTTGCCTGTGCATCCTCCAGATTTGAATCCTTTGGATTTTTATTATTGGGTCTCAAGTTCAAAAATAAGTGTATTCTGCAAAACCAACAACAGTGGACGAACTTATCATCGCTGTGAAGGGATTTTCAAAAGAACATCGCAAGAATGTCCTTCAGAGTGTAGCACTTAATGTTTTGAAGCGGGCGAATCTATGTGTACAGCAAAATGGAGGACAATTCCACCACCTTCTATAATATGTATTTCTTGTTATTAATCATTGAAAATCCACTGTTCCTGAACATTTTGGTGTATCATTTTTTTTTTTTTTCGTCAGTATAACTATGAATAAAAGCCACTGATAAATATCGAAAAAAATTGAAACACAATGTATGGACGAAACTAAAATACAGCAGTTCAGATTATATAAACTGTCGTAATTGTGATAATAATTAAAAAAAAATCCATGATATCATGTGAATAAGCTTATTTCAGTTATGCACTCAATATACTACTAAATAAATGATTGATAATTATAAATATTGAATAAACTGAGAATAGATTTTATCTACTCATCTCAATGTTGAAACTTCTTCAGAAGTATAGGTATCTGAACAGCAAAACATTATATATTGATCAACTGAAATTAGTGTTTCCAAAAATACAATTTAAAGAAATCTTTAATGTTAAGGCATAAATATTTCAAATCCGTTATCTGGAGAGCTTTTTATACAAGCTATGGGGCTCCATTTCCGATACATATACCATGCTAAAATATTCATACTTTATGAAGGATATTACTATATGGTTCACGATAACCTTTGTCGAAATATTAAATCCTCTAATCTAAGTCATAAAGTGTTCTTAAAGCTCTCAATGTCTAGAAACATATTGGATCAGGTTATTTATGATATAAAAATTCAACATCAATTCTTATTTGGCTGTTCAATAAATGATCCACGGTCAAAAGGTCCCCGGTCATTAGATTCCCTATCATTTCATCCCCATACCATATCTCAGGCAACAAAATAACCTTCTCAGGATATCCCCGCGATATTTCATTCCGATGTCCCTGTGATATTCACAGAAGATATTGCGAGAATGTCCGTTTTTGTACTTTTTTAGTACATTCCCTGGAGATGTTCCCAAAAAAGTACAATAACGGACATTTTCGCGATATCCTCTGGGGACTTTTTTGGGAGCATCGGAAGGGAGAATCGCGGGGATAATGCGGGAAGGTTATTTTGTAATTGCTCATAATAAAAATATATGCTAGACTGAAGTTCATTAATAGCTAGCTAGTTGCCTACTTATGTTCATCATTACCTATATCTAGTTACCTACTGGTGTTTAATAATACCTACCTAGTTAACTAAGGGTGTTTACCAATACCTACCTAATTACCTGTAACTGTTGGACAATACCTACCTAGTTACCTAAAACTTAAATATGCCTAGCCTATTTATAAGTCATTTGATATTCCGCGTGGGACAGAGAAGGACATCCCGTGTGGGACAGAGAGGGACATCCCGCGTGAGGCAGAGAGATTCATCACACATTGGCAGACGTTGGACAGAGATGAGGGCATCCGGCGTGAGACAGAGAGGGATATCCCGCATGGGGCAGACGTGGACAGAGAGGGAAATCCCGCGTAGGACAGAGAGGGACATGCCACGTGGGACAGACTTGGGATGTCCCCCTTGGGAGATCCCGCTTGTTCAAGACGTGGGACGTGAGTGGAATTTCAGACGTTGGAAAAACGTGGGATTTCAGACGTCTGAAATCCCCTGTCGTTCACTTGTACTCGCTAGCGAGGGATTTCTCTCTCTGTCCCACTCGGGACAGAGATGATATGGTTATCTGAGAAGTAGTTAAAAATGAGTTGGAAGTGAATTTATTTTTCTTTTCTTTCATATATCCATTCTACCACCGTCATTGCATAAGATTGTAGGTGTACAATTTTTAAATAAATTCAAACTTGGGTGCACTTTTTGTGGATCGGACCTCTCAATCGGACTGGGCCTCTCAAACACTCTGGAAATTCAAGGGTTAAAACGCGCAGCGTTATTTTATTTACTAAGATGTTTTTGCCTAAACAGAAATAATTTATCATGTGTAATATAAAATTGTTTTGAATATATGGGATTTAATTCAGCGTGAAGAGAGTACAGTCTCCATCGCTAACATTTTTCACTGTGAAATTAAAGTATAAGAATTGTCGAAAGGATTATTAGGTGGCTGAGAATTAATAACTACTGGGTGCTCAATAATAACCTGACATATTACAAAAAATTAATAACTTTCTAAACTAATGAACATTTTCAAATAAACTGAACATGAAAATAGACCTAAAGTTTGGGAGTTTGTATCATGTATACCAGATTGACCATATATTCTATATATTTGCTAAATTTTAATCTTGTCAAGTAAGCTGTAACCTGCAGGCATGTCTTATTCACCACAGGAAAAGGTCGAAATAGTCGAGTTTTATCTTCTTACAAGTTCTCTCGTATCAACGCAGCAAAAATTCCGTTTGCGGCTGTGCGTCATACACCATTGAAAAACACAATTCAAAACCGGGATCTAATCTCAATCACAATAGTGGAGCCTTTGTGAGACCACACAGAGAAAAAAGTTTACTCATATTTAATGGGTCAACAATTTATGCTTTGAATCAATTTATTACGTGAGTTAGTTGGACTACATCATGTTTTCACGTGTGTCAAAACAACTGTGACGTGTGTGTCACCAAACATGTCAATTCAATTCATTTATGGATTGAATCAACTTACTATAAGAGTTAGAGTTAAATTTTGGTAGTTTGACCATATGTTAAAACAACTAGGACATAGTGTGTTGTGTTGAAGTAACTCACAAAGACTGTTAATCCAATGTATCTGGTGTATGAATTAACTTACTATGAGAGTTGGCGCTACTTTTTTGTAAGTTAAGGTAAGAGTTAAAACAACTATGAAATAGTGTGACAAAGTAACCCATAAAGACTGTTGATCTTATTTATCTGGTGTATAAATTAACTTACTATGAGAGTTAGTGCTACTTTTTTTTAAGTTTAGGTGTGAGTTAAATCAAATGAGTAAGTGGCAACTTATGCTTTCCTCAAAGTTAATATATTCGGATAACACTTTTCAGTTCAAATCTTGTTTCAAGTGTGTTACGTGTTGAATATGAACGCTCCTCAATACCATTTTAGTTCAAGTGCAAACAATAGCGTTATATGCATTAAGGGGACCGTCCGTGATTAAATCACTAAATTTTCAATATTTTTTTTATTGCTTAAATAGCTAGTTTATATTACTAAGATTGATCTCACAAAGAAAAATCAGCTGTTTATCACCCCCTCCCCTTCCACAGGGGTTGGGAGCTTGAAATTTGGCGCGCCATTACATCTGGCACAGCGTGGGTGAGCCGCCTAACTCTTAGATTTGGCACATGCGTGCCTAGCTAAGTGGCTGCTAATTACATCATTGTTTCACAATTGGCTAACTGTTATTCAAAGTTAGCCTCTCAGAAGCATTCTAATAAAATAGATCTGGCAGTTGTGGACGAGAGTTCTCAAAGTGAAGGACGCTAAACTCGACAGAGTTCAGTTCGTCACTACTGATACAGCTCTTGTTCATAACTTTGGTAATGTTCATGGCTTTCTTTTGACACGTCTGGGTCTTTCTACTGAAAAGACAACTCTGAAGAGAAGGAATAGTGAGGCTAGTACACCAGCAAAGATGACACCGAAGCGTCGACGGCGTGATGAGGCTGGACCCTCCCATGACTATCAACCCAGAGGATATTGATGGGTGTTCGTTGTTTGTTGTTTTTTTTTCTGTAGCGGTTGTTGTTTGGCTATGTAAAACTTTACTACAGAGAGCTGGGTGGCGCCCAGTGATACCCACTACCTTTGAGTAGTAATAGCGGGGCACTTCGCCCCGCGGGGATTTAGTGCCATACATAGTCCAAATAAAAACTTTGAACTCATTTTTCTTGCAGTTGAAAAATTACTAACTTTTTGGTATTCAAACATGTACTTCTAATACAGTTTTGTAGCTACGGGTTTGCGGTTTTTTTCATTCGATTCTCCTGGTAATTCTCTACAAAAGCGTTAGGATCGATTTTTGAATTTCGAAATATAATTTTTTTTTTTTGGAAATATAATTTTTTTTTTTTGAAAATTTTAGTTTTTTCACGAAAAATCAAATTTTTCGTAAACTAATTTGAAATTCAAAAATCGATCCTCGGGCTTTTGTAGAGAATCACCAGGAAAATCGAATGAAAAAAACCGCAAACCCGTAGCTACAAAACTGTATTAGGAGTACATGTTTGAATACCCAGTTCGAAATTCGTTCGAAATTCGAATAACTTGTTTTCTATGCGTCTAATCGAAAAAATGCCAAGAACAAAAACATAATATTATTCAATTTTATATTTAGGAACTAAGTTTCATAACCGTAGCTTTATTAATAAATTTGTTTACAAAATTTACGGACGGTCCCCTTAAATAGTATTATCGCTGCCGATCGATTATTAATTAATTCCATTAATAAATTGATAAATGTCTGCCTAAATATACTAAAAGATTGGTGACTGATAGTTTGGTGGCTATATATATGTAGTTATTTGAAGAGCTGATTATCAGTATATAACTTTAATAATAATAAATTTTGATTACTGCCTTCCAGTTTGTAAACTGATATCCAAACTAATTTTCCTAGATTATTATATGTTAACTTATTTAAGCATCATACCTACCAAGCTGGTTTTTTCAGTGTCAATACTTTCTACATAGACTAGGTAGTTACTGCGCTGTCCTCAGAATAGGGTAAGTTCCAAATTATCGGGCGATTTCAAATTCTCGGTCACGTATGAAATATAGTAAATAGCTACCTAATAGCTAATTAAAATAAAAGTTAATTTAATATAGTTTTTCTTACGCGATCGAAAATGTGAAGCCGTCCGATATTTCGGAACTTATCCTAGTATCTTAAGTAAAGTGGTCTAATAATCAATAAATTTTAAAACTAGTTGGTGTACCTATAGGTAGGGTTACACAGATAAATTCAGTTCTTTAATTTCTAATTTTGACCCTATTAAGTGAGTCTCAAAATCATTCTGAAATTAGTTTAGCTATATATTGAATTGTTGAACATCATAATTTAAGCTCAATTTATGATAGGTTCTATTTATTTCACGAGTGCCTTGAAGCCATGATGGTTATTAATGTTTCTGAGATAAGAGACTGCAGTTGGTTAAAGTGCCACAATTTACCTATACTTGACCCTAGTTTTCTATGACCGGGAGAACTCCATCCTGGGAGGTAGTCGGAGGAGAACACCGTCCAGGAATTTAGCAGGGAGAAGTCCAACCATAGGTGAGCCTCTCGAAATATTATACTTTTTTGGTATATACATTAAGAGTTTTGGTATATACATTAAATTAAGAGTGCATAATGAACAAAATTATGAGGATTAGCTAGGAAAATCCATTGCATTTATTAGAGCTGAATTTATACTGCATCTGAAGATTTATAATTAGTTTAACATTTTATATAAATAATTTACCTATATGAAAGAATTCTCGGTTAATAATTCTCTTCATTTCTTTATTAATATATGGTTTTCTATATCTTCTGAATCTACTTTCAGATCTTTATGAAGAATTGATGGAGTAGATCAACGTCATCAACCATCGGAGTCCTCTCCAATTCCTTTGAATGATTCAGGAACAATTATGCTAGGTCAAAGTAAGTATTTGAAAATATTAGATGATTTTTAAATATGTATTTGCAATATGATCAGCTCTTACTTTTTCATATGCTTTTAGGGATTCCAGACATGAAAAGAATATCGAAGCTGTCGCTATCTCATCACAAAAGGAAAAAGAGTAGGTGATATAATTGATAATGTATATGAACGATACTATGAATATCTATTCAATATATATTAATATACGAATCTCTTATTTCAGGAATTGGCAACCTATAGTCGTGAAAGACAGTGACGAGAATTCAAATTGTACTTCTAAATAATAAATCTAAAACTTAAATGTTTATATTTCGTTTTCAATTTGACCTTGGTAATTCTATTAGCATATTTCTATATCAGTGCCTATGAGTAAGATGAATTGCACTAAAATATGGTTTAGAAGATAAAGGCTTTATTATTAATTTATTATTCATTAAGTTATGGTACAATTGCAGTATATCAAAGATTTATCAACTTTTCTAATCTAGCCTGGTTAATTAATTCATCTAGCCTACCTATTTATCACTACGTAAAGTTATTTACGTCATCTAACTACTTATTTATAAACTGACCTGATGAAGTTCTTATTCAATCTAATCTATTAATTTACAACTAATAACCATATATCAATTCATCAAATCGAAAACATTTCAAAAAGCAAGGATAGGTCTAGTTGATCAATTATTTTTTTAAATCAAAATAGTATGCATATCACAGAAGTAAAAGTAGAAAATAAATGAACATGTTAGATTTGGTCCTAGAAAATAAATAGTCTAATCTAATTGATACCGGGACCTAACTCGAGATTATAATTTATTAGAGTAAATATAGTGACTGAAAAAGTCATGTAAAAAGTCTGGCTACTGCTAACCAGACCGATATTTCAACCTACACTATAATAGTTGATAATAACATTTACTTAGTTTACAAGTAGTTGATATAACCAACACGAGATGTTGATATAACCTACACGAGTAGTTGATATAACCAACATGAGTAGTTGATATAACCTACATGAGTAGTTGATATCACCTATACGTAGTTAATGTAACCTAAACGAGTAGTTGGTATAACCTACACGAGTAGTTGGTATAACCTACAAGAGTAGTTGGTATAACCTACACGAGTAGTTGGTATAACCTACACAAGCAGTTGGTATAACCTACACGAGTAGTTGGTATAACCTACACGATTAGTTGGTATAACACATAGGAGTGATTGGAGAAACATACACTACTAGTTGATGTTACCTTGTTCTGTAGTTGTTTTAACCATTACATTCAATTGGTTCAACCATCACGAGCAGTTTTGACTATCACAGGTAGTTGTTGTGACCACCAGGAATTAAAAATAATCAACTCACATATGTGTTGTTTTAACCAACGTCAATTTAACTCATATTAAATAGTACCTGCAACTCACCACGTAGGTAGGCGCACGGATAAACCATAAAAATTAGTGAAAACAAATCAAATATGATTTGATTCAACTAATCCTTTCTCTGTGTGCAGTATCAGTACGCTCTTAAGAAAACATCTATGCTGTCAGAGCGTCCATTTTTGAAGACCCTAGTAAAAGGTACAGAAGGAGAGTTCAGGCTTTATTAAGGGAATGGTTTCCGGTATTTTCCATTTTTTTCGGTTTTTTTTTTTTTAATTTAGTTACCCTGCAAATCTACCAAAGAAAACTCATAAAAAATTCCATTCACCTAGTACGTTTGTACGTGTGTCAAACGCGCTTCTCAGTTTGGGGGTTAGGGAGTTATTCTCTTATAGAGAGTGGGTTTCACCCACTAACAATCTCTGTGCGCGCTCGTTTTGCTCTTCAGTTATAACTCTGACGCTCTTGAGTGCAGATGTTTTGAAATTGTTCTGTGTATACTGTGTATTAGCAAAGTGTGTGTGGTACCTTTCTATACGTGGATCAGTATTGTGATAGCTATTCTTTTGTCTTGTTGTTCTTTGCCCTGCTCACGTAAGTAATTATGCCGCCTAAACGTCGTAATTTCAAACGTAAAGTAACACCTGTTTGCGATATAGCTGATGCAATAGCTATAGACCCCTCCCCCCCCCCCCCCTCAACCTACTACATTTGGGCGTCGAGTCTCTGTTTTTGCATCTGAGCAACCAAAAGCAGGGGTATCCAACCCTTATATTGTAATAAGTTCAGCGGTCGTGGAGAATCTGTTAGCTAAAGTAACTGAAGTATGTGATATTTGTAATGGTATAAAAACTGGTTGAATTGTGACTGTATATGTTGATTCTTCTAATGAATTCACTTGCAGTCTTTGTGACGTTGCGGAAACTGTCTCAGGGGATAGTGCAATTGTGACCCTAGATGGGCAACCATCGAAGTACACATATGCTACTATTGCCACTGTTTATAATTCAGTTATCAACGCCACAGGGTATGCAGGTATATTGAAATCAGGAAATAACATGCACATGCATACTATGGGTAAACCGGTTTATTATGCTGTTACCAAATATATATATGGCCAGATGAATCTATATCGCGAACAGATGTTAGGTCCTGATAGCATTGGTGTGAAAGGTTTAGTTGATTACTATGGTAAGGAATTGAATCGTTTACCCAATGCTACTACAGGAATGCTAGATATTGATGTTAGCTTTGATGGAACTTGGATGACTCGCGGTTATAAGTCACATATTGCTGCGGCATTTGTGATGGATTGTCATTTAGGATCTGTTGTAGATTTTGTTGTATTGTGCAACTATTGTGAGGCATGTACTAAAAAGAAAAATTCCTCCTCACAAGAGGAATTTGAAATTTGGAAAGAAACTCACAATGGTTGCACGATAAATTTCGATGGCAAAGCAGGGGCAATGGAATCCGCTGCGGCTGTAATACTTTGGTCACGTTCTGAAAGACTTGGTTTACGCTATTTGACTTTTGTGGGTGATGGTGACTCATCTGCCTTCAATGCTGTTCGAGCATTGAATGGTGGCTCCGGTCCTTATGACACGCCCGTACTAAAGGAAGAATGCGTAAACCACGTCTGTAAACGGCATGGTACTAGGTTGAGGAAGTTGAAGAAGGAATCTGTTGCTATTGTCACTACTGCTAAAGGTAAAAAGATGCGAAGAAGTACTCTTGGAGGACAAAACATGCTAACAGATTCTGTAATAGATAAACTGACTCAGCATTTCGGTCAGAATATCCGTTCAGAATGTGGAGGCACAGTTGAGTCAATGAGAAAGTCCGTTCTTGCAACTTATTACCATGCAGTTAGTACTGACGAAGAACCACGACACGATTCCTGCCCTTCAGGTTCCGATTCTTGGTGCTGGGTACAAAGGGCTACAGCTGAAGGGGTTGTTCCTGTTTCTCATTTGCAGAAGAAACTCTATCTAAACCAGATTCCAAATGCTGCCCGCGCGGGGATTCTAAATATCTATTTAGAGCTAACATCTCCATCTTTGCTTCATAAATGTTTGGGAGGGAAGACCCAGAATCCTAACGAGAGTATTCATTTTAAATTGTGGCGCCTGTGTTTGAAGGTCAAGTTCTGCAGTAAAGATAGAGCTGTGTGTGCAGCAATCTATTCTGCGCTCAATCACAATTTTGGAAGTGTTCTGGGCTCTTTGTTGGTGAAGATGCGTCCTCCCCCTCAAACAGTTATGAATCGTATTCAGTTGCTTCGACCAGCACTGATTGATACTCCCAGACGTAAGCGTAAGAGATCTTCAGTTGCGACTGCTGATCCAGCATACGCCCCTGGAGAGTTTTGAGGTTGTTTTGAGGTCGTTTGTTGTTTTTGTGTTCTTTCTGTGTTGTTTTTTTGCCTCCCATTTATGGTTGAAGGCTTCGTCGCTGCCTGGGTTGACCCCCGAAGCGACCTGATGAGTCTTTTTGGCTGGGACGAAAAGCATATAGTTTTTTTTCAAATTTAAAAAATTTATTGAAAAATATTTTTCTTCCTCCATTATCTCAGTACCATTTTTTCTCAAATTCTCCACGTTCAAAAGTATAGAACTTTTTGGGGGTTGGTGCTAAAGAAAAATGTATGAGAGCTAATATGTTCAGACCGAAATTCCTAAGGTCGTGGTGAAGCCCTTTTCCTATAACTTTTTCTATAAACTTAATTTTTTTTGAAAAACAAAAAAAAAATATGACAATTTTTTTTAAAATTCAAATAAAAAATTTTTCAGATAGAAATTCAAAAAAAAAGCTGCACCACGACCTTAGGATAGTAGTAGAGAACATATTAGCTTCAATAAATTTTTCTGTAGCACCAACCCCCAAGCCGTTCTATAGTTTCCCGGGGGGGGGGTCGAAAAAGAAGGTTTTTCGACCCCCACGGGGGAGGGGGGCCCCAAAATGAAAAAAATCTCAAAAGAGAGCATATGATTTCTTTTCACTTTACACCTTATGTTAAAATCTCAGCTCAATCGGACAAGTATTATTGGTACATCCTAAATACCGGAAACCATCCCCTTAATGAAACCATCATTGACATTAACAATACACGAGAAAGACCTACAGTTGACTCCTTATACAATGCACAATGTTCAGCAACATAGTCTGACCGATAAAACAACTCGAATAAAGATGTGCTTACGTTTTCATGAAAAATTGGACAACAATGATAACTGGATGAACATTGAACAAGGTTTGGTTCAGTTAAGAAGCCCACTTTTATTTGAATGGAAATGTCAATTCACAGAACTGCATGACATGGTGTAATAAACCTTCCGATGAAGTCAAAGAGCGTCCGCTTCACAGTGCTAAATATACATCATGGTGCGCTGTTAGTACACACGGATTAATCGGTCCACTGTGGTTTCGAGTTCGTGACATGACTGTTACGGTTGCACAGGAACGATATCGATGGATATTATACTCTTTGTATGCTTTATTGCAACGCCACCAAGATCTTCAGTTTGAATCTGAGTGGTTTCAATAGGACAGTCAACACCTCACACTCCAAACTAGACTATCAGGAAGATTGAAGAGATGTTTAATGAGAAGGTAATATCCAAGAGAAGTGATTTTTAATGGTATCAATGTTTTCCAGACCTCAGTTCTCTGAAAAATTTTTCACTTGGGTATTGTAAAGAAAACGTTTGCACCAATGCCCCACAAAGTGTACTAGAGCATAAGTTGTCAATTCAGGATTTCGTTCACAACATTTCAAGCGCGGGATTACTTAATGCATCGACCGAAATAGAGAACGCATTGAGTAAAGAATTTAGTTTGACATATATTGCATGATAATGTAGGTGAAATTCCCATTTTTTTCTTTATTTTACCTTAATTTTATGTAAAACCACCTCGTGCCACGCTATTAGCTTCGCTCGTTTTTTAATGTTTCATGTATTAACACGTTTCGAAATTGTTTGTAACTTTTGTGGCAGATTCGTGTTCGTTTGGAAACACTTCCATATGATTTTCATTTGTTTATCTGGTTGAGTATTACACGTGACGTGATTTTTAGGTGTGCCACTCTATTATAGCTGCTTAACAATTTTTTGACTATTTGATTGAGCAAGGTTCAAACTTAGGCTGAAAAAGTAACCATTGTTTCAGATACAGGGAGAGTAACTACTCTAAAAGTTATAGCCCATTTCTATTGGCCGATATGTTAACACTGAAAAGAGTTTATAGCTGAACCTCTTCGCCAAGGAAAACTCGGTCAGACTCTGTCATCCTGAAAACAGTGACTGCCCGGGACTTTCGTACTGTGAAGAGGCAGTTATTGATGAAGCCAGACCAGACATGTAAAACAGTTTTTGCTGATGGAAATTTGCCAGAAGTCTCCAAATCAACAAGATGCGGTTTGCTGAGAGTCATGTGGAAGAATATTTCGCCTGAAAAATGGCATCTTCTGACATCCAGACACAAAGAATTGTGATTGCAATTGGCGCCAACAAATATGGAAACTGTTATAGAAATGATTATATTCACTGACGAAACCAGAGCGACTCTGGCTGAACCTGAATGAAAATGAAGAGGTTGGGTTGGAAGCGACAAGAGCGTCACATCCATCTTAGTTGCTCATAAGGCGGAGGAGGTGTAATGACGTGCGCAAAAAATAATAAGAAATCAGCTTGTTGATCCTGTTCGATTGCTTGATATTCACAGGAGATATTGCGAGAATGTCTGTTTGTGTACTTTTTTAGTACATTCCCTGAAGATGTTCCCAAAAAAGTACAAAAACGGACATTTTCGTTTCTATAGCAGGAAGACGTACCAATGCAGAAGCTTCATAAGTTTATATTTTAGCATGAAAATGCCTCTTTTTCTCTCCTTTAAGGCAACACATGTAATCTTGTTATCGATAGGCTTGGAAGATGACGGTTTAATATGAACCTGGATATTAATAGTTTTTTTATATTATGTGTACCCTGGCTAAGAATGGAAACTCACATTTGGATTGAAGTGAACGACTCCTCCACAAACTGGATACCGTACCGAAAACTTATTGGGGATCCTGAAACAGGTGATTCGCAAGGATGGGAAGCTGTAAACTTCGAAAGAGGAATTATGTAAATCAATTGGGACTTCTGCAACCACAATTACTCGTTCTGAAAAAAAAATCCAAGAATCTGCCGATAAGAGAAAAATATAATTGTTTTCCAGAAGTAAGGATAATCTTATGTAGAATATTCAATATTAAACTTTGCAATTTTTTTTGATAAAAAAAATTGTACATTTATGTCCTTTTATCATTATTCTCTTACGTTGCTGAATTTTGGACGGAAAGTTATTTTTTTCTATAATAACTTGGAAAGTTCAGGCTTGGAATGTTGTTAAATTTTTAAACATCGATGAATTGGAAATTACAAATCAAAATGTTCTAAGGATTTACAGTATTGTTTCATACTCTAACTAAAATATACCATAGAAGTACCAGCTCAGTTCCACCGATAATTATTAAGGTTTTATTAATAATAACGACTTTAAGCAGTTGTTCAATTTCTGAATTATTCAACTTTGAAATGTGTCAGGTTTTTATTGAAACCCTGTACAATAGTGCATTTCGAATCCAATGACATCTATTTCATTATAAATGAGAATTGATTAACAGATTTAAAATGAAAAAAAAACCCTCACCAACAAAGCATAATTGCCAGCATGATGATTTACAGTGAGAGAATGCAATTTAATTAATTTTGTGTCACTCTGTTGGCAAGTACTAATGATGCACACCTCTCCTGAGATAAAAACCTTCCAATTCTCTAATTTATCTTACCGAAAGTCGATTAAGCTTTATATCACCTTGCACCTGTTGAATTAATTTAATTAATGGTCTCGTAAGAGTATCTCAATTCGATTAAACTGAAACCTTTTTGATACTTCAGCAACATTAAATTATTCCATATCGTGCCTAATTTTTTTCTGGCGTAGTATCGAACTTTACGAAAGAATTATTTCAATAAATCTTGAAATAGTTTACTAATTCATCCAAATGGAAAACCAATATATTTTTATATTTTATTATTACTAAACGCAAAATATAATATCTTTACCAGCGATTCAATATATAATGATTTATATATATGATAGTGTTTTATTTGAATTTTATTTCCTAGAATATGAAGATTACTAAAAAATTTCGTATATATTATACATCATTTTGGTTCACTAAAAAGTTAATAACGCATCAATGTTGCCATGTATTCATTTAAACCGCTGCATACGTAACCGAGTCGCGTTCTCATTGTCCGTTCGAGTTGTCCTTGACGTATTTTCTTCTCGACAAACTGTCCGGACACGATTAAATTACTATAAAAAATATTTAAAATGATGATGTCAGTGATTTAGCTTAAAATTAATCTATTTTTATTCATGGAATACTCAAAAAAAAAATCAAAAAATTCAATGAGTGACTCAATAGCAGTAAATTGAATAATCGAAACAAGTTGAGTGAGTGGTTGATTCGCTATAAGTAACATATGATTGCAATAATTAGATTTCTTTTTAAATTTTAGATTTTAAATTTTAGATTTTATAAAAGCTATTTTACAATATTTTTTGTAAAAAAATGTGTCATTTACTTTAATAATTCGATTGAATTCATCTTATTTATAAATTATACGCATGTCATTAAATATTCAATCAACCCTTTTAATATCTATGATTATCGTGCGCGGACAGAATGCCTACGGACAAAATGCCTAACGGAGAAAATGCCTAACGGACAAAATACCTAAAATGCATTTATACTTATTTCAAATATTGAAGTTGTGGACAAAAATTTAAAATAAGTTAGACAAAGTAGAAACAAAGAGTTTTGTGTCAGAGATAGTTTTTTAAATCACTTTCACATTCAATATGAACATTTGTAACTCAGCGTGCTTAGTGTAACACTCTCTTATTTCATTTCACTGTGTTTGTGATTTATCACTAAAGTGTTTGCTCTATTTATCAAATCGCTCTAAAAAATAATCTTCCTACATCTTACCATATTTATTGGATATCTATAATCATCTTTTTCTATTTCCACTTTTTTAAATATTGTTTATTCTTTTAGATAACTATAATCATCTTCAATCTATAGTGATGTTTATAGTTGCTTTTGAAGTTCTAAAGCAAGTTTAGTGATAACAATGTTTATATAAGTTAGTACTGACATGCAATTAACTACTATGCTTATAAAAAATGCCGCCAAAATTTATTTCATTCAACTTACCTTTATAGTATTAGAAGTTCCGTTGAAAAAAAAATCAATATTCTTTATGAGATGTAACTGAGACGTAGAATACATTTCTATCTTATGTTTTACAGAAATTAAAAAAAAATATTATTAGATGTTCAATTATGATAAGTTATATTACAATATAATGCATTCTGTTCTTTATTTACCAATAATCAATACATTATAGATATCACTTCATTGTTTTCTTTTCTGCCCTTTCATTTAGATATGGAGTTAATTCTTTTATTCATTTGGCAACATTATTTTACGTCATAATTTTACAATTTCCATTTTCTTTATTCATATATTTTGTACATTAGGCATTTGGTCCGTTAGGCATTTTGTCTTTTAGGCATTTTGTCCATTGGCCATTCTGTCCGTTAGGCATTTTTTCTGTAGGCATTTTGTCCATTGGCCATTCTGCCCGTTAGGCATTTTGTCCGTAGGCATTTTGTCTGTATGCATTCTGTCCTTGTACCATAATTATCGAGTGTAAATATCCAAGTAGTTAATACGTACAGTAAGGTTTTAGCTTCAAAACTCTACTTTTTCAAAAGATTAAGAAATTAAATTCGTTTTTACAAACCATAGTGCAATAGCTAATGAGTTCGTGTCATAATTTCAGAACAGGTAATAATTGTTATTTTTAAATGATTTTTGAACGATAGTTAACGTAATTCAAATTTGATTTGAATATTTTGGTTTTAAGAGTAAAAAGAAAATCAATTTAACGAATTGTTTAAACATAGTTCCATAATTATGTGAGAGTTATCATTAAGGTTAGACTGTCCTTCAATGGTGGAAAACATTCAGTTCTAGAGCCAAGTAGAGATCTATTAAACTCTGCGCTGGGGCAGAGTTTAGATGAAGCATTACTTTGGCAGCAGAGCAGTCCAGAGCAGCGAAATAAAATTTAGAATCTTCAAATAATCCCGTTTTGTTGATTTTAAGTCATGTTTCTTCAGAATATGGTGGCATCACTTTGCCATTAATTGCAAATGTCAAAAAATCTTCACATACGCAGGATTTTTGCTCTGCATCAATGGAGGAACTTATGAAGAGTAACAAGCTGTATCTAGAATAAGATGTGTTGTTCCAGAAACTAGTCCGCTAAAGGGTTACACTTACTTTCAATATTGAAACTTGATTATATTTCATTCACTACCTCGCCTAATATTTTATATCAGAAGAGTTAACAAAATATCCTCTACTTCATGATTAGAAGACCAATCCAATCAATTAAGCAGAGCTCTAAAAAACAGAATCATGACTTTTCTCCATCTACAGCAGAGTTCAATAAAAGAACTGTCGATTATTAATTGGATTAGTTTATTTTGAATTACGTAAAATATGACCAAAATGTATATATTTCAGTATTATATAATATAATATAATATATAATATATAAACTAATAAAGATGTAAGAGATTCAGTATACTTGATGATCGTGTAAACAGTAATCCTCTTAACAGCAATGAATCTTATTTGTAAGTCTGTTCAAGTATCATTACTAATCCTATTAAGAATGTGAAGTTCACATCGATATAAAAATACAATGTGTTAAAAACAGAATATATTATTCTTCAAATCTTCTCATAGAAACTTCATCTAATTACAAAATCAGATTTGAATAATTAAATAGATACATGTGAAGCATTATACAAAGGTAAGTACATATTGATTATTTTGAGAAATAGGATTAATCTATGATTTATATTTCAGAAAATAATTATTGAAGCATATCTTCGGCTAGTAAGTATAATGATGCATTTCAGTTTTGTTCTCCATTGATAACTTCTTTCTCTTTGGAATCATTCTCTTCTTACAAGAATTCCATTAATTTGCAACTGTGGAAGTTGAGCATGCGAAAACAAATTTTAAACCGCAGTAAAAATGAGGAATATGAGGGGATTCACATTTAGCTGTAAAAGCTAAGTACCTGGCAGGTATATCAACTAATGTAATCTAACTACTAAGTTTTAGGACGAAAACGAAACTATATCTTTTTATTCAATGTTCCTTTTTGATTTCGTTTACAATGATCCGAATTATCTACCAAGAAGCAATTTAAAATCAGAGACTTGAGAAAATTGGTACTTTAGTCATTTTTGAACAATGAGAATTCTGAAAAAATATTGGCTTTTTTTAAAACTAACAAAGTCTCAGAATTTCAATTTCAAATCGTTTTTGTCTTTTTATTTCATATTAATTTATTCTACAATGTATAGTTGATTAAACTAATTGAAAATCAATGTGAATTAAATATACAATATAGGGAACTTATCATAGAAATCTTTCCAAAATACACAATGCGGTACTAATAATTTTAAGCACTCATCAAAAGTGAATAAAGTCTGTACATAAATAATTATTCTCATTCTGAAATTATCGTTTTCACCAAATATCTACATATTATATCATAAAATATCCAGCGTTAAATATAGCGCAATAGGAAATACAATTATTATTCAAATTGTATACATTGTTGTAAGCTATATTTTAAATAAATATATGTTCATATGTATATTTTGTACGTTTTGGTATCGGTTGATAAGAATATTTACATATTGTCATGCATTTCCTTTTCAGTCTCCTGCATTCATCTGTTTGTGACAGCTTTCAGAAATATAATTTATTGCTGGTGGTTCGTGTCAATATTTGAAATTCGTTTTCTCTCGCCGTGCAGATATAGAGCACATTAAAATCAATGTGTTGTTTTAATGAATATTGTAGTGAAAGAGTGATTGAATTCACCAATTTTCGACACAATAATTATGAGGATATATTTCGCGGCAGTTAATGGATGTAAGATAGACACTTTATTGTTTCCTATGAAATGAATTTTATGGTTATTTATTCTAGTATTTACAGTTATTAGAGATTAAATTTTCTCTATCGAATTTGTAGATGTGTAACTATTGTTCCGGTCAATCCTCACATTGTTCAATGTTTCATTTCACTGTAACTGTTAAATCACTCCTCTCTGATTTTATATTCCCTTTTATTATGGTTCCGTTAAGAATAAGAATAAGAATCTAAAATAATTACTTAAATAAGTAAGTTCTCTGCATACAATAACAATCTAAAGTTTTATGAAGGAGTTTTATGAAACAAAGGATATAGTTATATAGAAATAAAAAACCTTCAAAGCATATTAATTCGCCTGAAACATCTTTTTCAATACATGATCAATTTGAATCATTCTGTAGCCAATATTGCTATATATCTTCTTCCTGACGCTAATTCTTCTCTTTTCTCTCCAGAAACATATAACCAAACTTTGGATATTCGTCATTGATTTGCTGGTTTGATCGTTGTTTTTATGAACATATTTTTCAATAATATCAAATTTTCAATCTCTTTCAATGATATATTAAGGCTACTATAATCTGAATCTGAGCCACTTAAAAGATGTCAATAACTTCTATAAGAGGAATTTTTTTTTGCTATATCTCTTAATGTTTAATTAAGAACACGGCAAATTAGGTCTTTTATATACTGACCAGGTTATAAACAATGCAATATTTTCTGAACAGAATCTTATTCACACAGAAGATAAACTTTTAGAATTTATAATATTAACTAGCTATATACAAGTACATATATATCTTCCTTTAGATTTAATGGGCTTCATCAGAGTGAGATGATTGCATTAGAGTGTCTGTCAAGAACAGTCAAATTGAAACGGTATGGATATTATTCACTAAATTTTCATATTTCGTGTGAATGAGCTTATTTTAAATAGCAAATTAGAACAATGTTACTCAGTGTATATACATTTCATATTTACATATTGGGATACCTATATAAGTTTATTAATTATTACTATGTATTATTACTACCAACAATTAGACGACGTGATATGGAATGAAAAATTATTAAAGGATATTCATTTCCTTCAAAAATGGTTCAATCATAGGAATTCAATTTGAGTTGAATGAATAGTTTCTAGATTAGAAATGGTAATCAAAAACTAATTTAGGATGAATAACACATCAGCTCTTCAATCAAGCCTCATTTTCTGTCTCCTCCATAACTGCAGTGAATCAAGAGCGAAGGGTTGCCAAATGATTTACTGAGTAATGAATCTTCTATGAAGCGAAGCCATGTAGAACATTAATTCTCGTATAATCGTCTAGAATAAAGCGTTCCAGTCTTTCCAACTAATGGTGAGGATAGTAAGTTTTGGAATGCAGAGCTACATATTACATAATGTAATGCATTAACTCCTCCTTAATTTATCTCAACTCATTACACAGTAAGATGAATGTCTCCCTACTCTATTATGGTAGTGTGTGGAAGATGTATGATGATGAAAAGTGAGGTAATATTATTTGTAATATAGCAGAATAGTAATGAGAATTGAACGATGTACAAATAGAAAATACAAACTACAGTGAAAATATATTTCATATCTGAATTATTAATAACCAATTGTCATTTTTGGTGAAGAGGGTTCTATTAATATAATTTAAATACATTGTCTTACATTGTTAATTTATTCATCAATAACTTCCATAAAAATAAATTTTGTTTTATCACATAATATTTACATATTCATCCCTTTTTCTGTAATGCAAACATTTATTATTATTTATTTCCATCGGTAAAAAGTGCAGATTCAATTACTTTAAACTAAAATAGTTATATTGATAGCGCTCTCATCTTTCTGAATTCGTTAAAATCCATTATTATTAAAGAAAGTAATATTCAATGTTGCGAATTATTATCAATTCTAAAATTCGATAAATTTCAGCAAAAAAAAGATGAATCTATTCCTTATTGTCCGTCCTTTGAATGCTCTTCGATGCACATTCAATTGGAAGGAAAATCTATATTCAGGTTCTTTCATGAAAATTTTCTGATTGAACATCTATACGAAAATGTCTGTAATAAAAATAGATTAACTGATCAGAAAAATGATATCGATTGCAAAAATGGCAATAATCTACAATGAAATATCACTAAATGTTTTTATTTTCAGCATTGATTAATGTCAGTATTAGATGAGGAGCTTGGTATTGTTCTTCTGAAATTAGGTAATATTACTAATTTTAATGACTATTAACCAAATTGAATTACTTAAAAAATAACTCACTTTATTGTTTAATTAATAATATGGAATAATTATTCATTAAAATAACTATTTACGTTTATATATTATTCGGTAAATGGAATATCAATAAATAATTTTTCTTATTAAATGTATATTATATAGAATTAAAAAAACTGATTACTTCGTTTTTTTACAAAGTATTATAAAATTATTATCGTCGTGAAATATAAAATGAATAATTCTTTTTCTTTACATACATTTATAAGCTGGTATATGTACATGGATTGTGAATAACGATATCTCACTGTTCATGTCACAAATAATTACGTACAATAACTATTATTCAAGTAATAAAATTAATCATTGCCATCAGTAAATCTAACTCACTAAAATTTGATTCAGTTAACTTGTTGACAATATTTGCATTGCTAACATTGCAGAAAGAATGTTGTAGTTTCAGGAAGAGTCTCATTGCAGTTCTATATCCACTGGCAGAAAGATATTGTGAGAACACTCTTGGGATATATAAGCCCTGCTGATAGACTGTGGAACAGTTAGAACTCTCTGGAACACTCCAATAGAACGAGCTGCCTTTGATAACCCATTCAAAGATGTATGAACATTTAATGAGGTTTAACACCATGAAACTGGAAACAATCATTATACTATCAAACTAGATTATGTGCACTCGATAGAGCGCATACCTTCGCCGCCGCTTAGAACCGTTCTCTCCCAAAATTTAATATAATGCTAACTGGATAATAAACAATCGTCCCACCAAGTTTCATGCAAATGGTTCAATACATTTTGAGTTATTGAGTTTCAAATGACCTTGACCGCTGTCCGGATCGCTCCCAAAATTCAACAAGATGGTTGAATACTTTTAGAATTATAGAGTTACAAATTGCCTTGACCTTGATCTTTGACCTTTGACCCGATCGTTCCAAAAATATAATAAAATGGCTCCTGTATATTGACCAATCGTCCCACAAAGTTTCATGCAATATGGTTCAATATTTTTCGAGTTATATGTAAGTGACCATGACCTTGACCTCTGACCGGGTCGGTCCCAAAATTGTATCAGCAGGTCACTGGACATGGACCAATCGCTTTACCAAATTACAGGCAATTTGGTTGAACACTCTTTGAGTTGGGCAAATAACAAGATGATAAATAAATTAATAAATAAATGACGGGTAAAATATGACCTTTCCGCATTCTTCGAATGTAATTAATGCATGGTTATTAGACCTGGTAAATGTATATTGAACGAAAATTGAAGTTGACAGTGAAATTATATAACTTTTACCATGGAGGATAATAATTTAGAAAGATAAATTAATAGGTAACTTAAACACCTCTATATTATATCTCCCTCTTTTCGTAAAGAACTTCAAATATCTCCGTAATGCTCTGTTATATTCCTTTTTAAAGATCGTTTTTTATACTCTGAAATAATGCCTCTATTGGAAATATTGGAGTATGTGACTAAGGCGCAGTTATTTTCTTTGAAAATATGTCTTTTAAGTTCGGCGTTGAGAACGTCAAAAGCATCGGTCTCGTTGCAATGTATTTAACTTGTTGAAACATAAAAAATCATTACTGTATTCAATCACACATTAAAATGATCACATGATCACTCTACAGAACGCGTTTAAATGGATCACCCTATTAAAATAAGGCGGCAGTTTTTTCAATAAATTTCTGTAGTTTACGGCAGGCTCGGCATTTTTAAGCAGCGCTCAGCAGATAATTTTTAATTAGTTGATTTTACAAACTATCAAAGCTAGAAAATTATCTGTTATAAGCTACAGCCAAAACTAAATAGTGCTTGCGCAGGAATGAAATATACGAGAAATATTCATAATAGGTAGAATTCTTTTTATATGGATGTAAAAACATTAAATACTACAATTTTTTTAAACAAATTTGAGAAATAAAATAATTACCATTTGAAAGTTGGTTTTTGAGATAAAATTGATATCTTAATAAAATCATTTCGCCATTTATTTTTATATCCCATTCGAAACCCTCAAAATGCAGCTTTCAAAAGAACAATGAGTTTTTGTTTTGACAAATTGTCTAAACACTAGTAGCTTTAAACAGGTTCAACTTCATTTTGAACAACGCTTTCTGGAAAGATTTCCACCAATTCTAAAGCCTCGATCATTGACGAATGTTAATAAGTTCAAAACTGAATAAACCACATTAAATTTGAACAAAAACCGATCATTTCGCAGAAGAAAAGATTAAACAAACGAAAACAATAATCATTTTCATGAGAATACCAATGAGAATACAAAAATACCTATCAGAAGGTCAGAAGGTAAGGATTAGACATAATTTAAGACCGAATTGTTTTAATTAAACACGATTTCAGATATGATCCTTCCAAGAACCATGCAAGGCTCGAACTCTTATGACAGATATACCACACCGTCTAAATTTTGCAAAATAGTTTATGCAAAGAAATGCTCATTCTTGTAGAAAAATGAAAGAGTCAATAACAAAAACGGTAATTGAATTATAAATATTAGGATTGAATTTTTTCTACTACCATATGGAAATGAATTATTCTTTCTATGAACTTTTGTGGTATATAAAGGTAGAAGAGTTAACCCAAACTAAAATAATTCAAACACGGAGAGGTGACACACAACATGGAAGGCCAAAATATCGAGATATTAACGAACAAAATGTAAAGCTAGTATTGCCATACACTCCGAATAAAGCAGATTTTTTTTGACAAATATTGCATATGTTTTGTATGTATTACTGAATAGGTTCAGCTATTCAATTTAAATAATTGATTAAGTTATATTGTATTTTTTCAAATTGTTAATTATATTTGGCATGATATTTTAGCAACATAGAATTAATTCTTGATCAACTGTCATCTATCCAGGTTTTACACGACTGCAATTATCTCTTACATATATTGTTGACATTCAATAACGTCTTTCTTTCTATTCCAAATTTAAGAAAACGGACAAATTTTCCTTGGTCGACTCATCCGTGGATGAATTTTCAATGGACGAATTTTCCATGGACAAATTTTCCGTGAACGAATTTCTATTGCCGAATTTTCCTAGCACCAGCCTATAAAGAGTTTTTTGATGCAACAGTTTATTTCGGCACCACCATGTCCATGACAAGGAACCCTGGTTCAGTGGTAGTGTAATTACCTATTAGCCTTCCATATCGAAGTAAGACACTGTCAATATAAAGATGGAAGTTATCAATGGAAGATCATGGCAATTGTCATAGCTCACTCACATACACTGACCAGCGGTTTTATTTAGCTACTAATACTATGGAACATTGTCTTATTCCACCTTCTTGCTATCTTGAAGTAAAAACTAGATGGTGGATACAATTTTTGAAGGCCTTTCCTTATACGTTTCCTTCGCAATTAAAGGTACATAATAAATACTTGAGGATTCGGGAAAGGTTCCTCACAAATATCTGAGAGAAAAAAAAAAGTTTAATTAAGACTTATGAAAAAAATAATTGAAATGAGACTGCATAGAACCATACTTGTATTTGAACATTTCATGTCCTGGAAAATCCAAGAAAATGAGTAAAATTGGTGCAAACTATCGAATTGTCAAACAATCGCTTGACTTTTTCAAAGGAAAGTAAAGTTCAAACTTTTTGAATATTGAGTTTGGGACATGATTAGAATTCATTGGAAGCAAAGCAGATTCTAAGAAGTTTTCCAATTTGGGAGTTTTGTATTGGATTCCATTTTACCGTGCGAAACACATCGTCCATGGAAACTGTGCTCCCGAATTTCATCCGTTCCGTGTCTTATTGTGAAACCAGTTTGTGTGATCGAAAATAAGTTTCAATAAATTCTTAAAGTAAATAATTCTATAAATATTTTAAGTGTTATTTATTCCCAATTGAAATATGATTTACTCATAAATGAATCTTAATTTACACTTTGATTTAATTTCATTCTTGAAATATATAAATAATAAAAATTAAATTCAGCCACAGCTACTGATTGGAACCCTTGATTTTATCTGTCCTATTTTATGCCATGATTTTAATACTAGTTTTAATAATAGAGTTTTTCCATATGATTTTAAAGTAGCTAGAGTGACCCCAGTTTTTAAATCTGGTTGTACGGATGATGTTAACAATTTCAGACCCATTTCCAATTTTTTTATTTTTAATAAGTTGTTTGAAAAATTGATCTATTCTAGGCTTGACAATTTCATAACTAAAGAGAATTTTATTTCTGACCACCAGTACGGTTCTAAGAAAAAATCCACTGTATCTCTTGTTATCCTGGAATTAAATTCATTCATTTTGAGTTAAATTATATTTTTTCTCCTCAAGTTTTTAACTTATACGGGATTGCTCATATTATACCATTTCATATTATCTGTAACTTGCTTCGTGTTGAGTTTAATGAATAAAATGGAAAAATATAATACATTCTTGAAGAATAACTTTTAATTACAATAAAATTCATATAGAAAAAAAATATATATAAATGCAATGTATTTATAAAATAAATTGTAGTAACTATTCTAGTAAATATATAGGAGAAACAGGGTGAAACTGGAATACAATTATTATTGATGAACATATAAAAGATTTTAGGATTGAAAAAGAAAATAGTGTAGTTTATCAACACTCTCGAAACACTGGACAATGGACATACCTTCAAATTAAATGACATGAAAGTTTAAGAATAAATTAAAATTGCTTCACATCGTAGAGATCAGAATAATTTTATACACTGCAACATCAAAATTCAATAGATATGGCACAATGATGTAACATCTATATTTATACCTATACAGTGCGAGCCAAACGATTTTGCAGCAATTATTTTTTGAAATCTGGAACACAGTAAACTGAAATTTGTTTTACCTAAATAGGTGATACAGATTATACGTATAGTCAATTTCTGACTACTGAAATGTGTATCCAAGGGAATAATTCTATTCCAGTACTAAAATCAGCAATACTGCTTAGGTCATAAGTGGCGAAAATGATGATAATAACACAAAGTGAAGAAAATCAGATTATCAGCCTACTTAACGATAATAAAATACGGTAGTATATATATAAATAGCAAAATCGTCAAGCAGGATCACCGTGCGGGAAAGAAACTTGCCGTTGAAGATAAAATAGACAGGAAAAAGTATAAAGGCGAGATTTAAGAGAAATGAGGTGATTTTCGTCAAAGAATCCTCACGGAATCTGGAAAAAAATATTTGATCGAGCTGGAGTTACCCACGTATCTCAAAAATCGTGAGAGAGATGCTAAATTAAAATGCACCGACAGAGCCAAGTCAATAACCAGAAAAGGCTCTCATGGGCAACAAAATACTATAACACCGATTTCCGAACTATAATTTGGACCCACGAGACCAGAGTCACCCTTGTCAGGTATCCGGTAAATTCATCAAGGTAAATTGATCGTCGGTAAATTCTATGCCGTAAATTCATCGCATGGTAAAATCTTCGCATGGTAAATTCATCGCGTGGTAAATTCATCGCATAGTAAATTCATCGCGAGGTAAATTCATCGCATTGTAAATTCATCGCATGGTAAATTCATCGCATGGTTCATTATAAAATTAAATTGATAAACTTAAATATACTTTTTGCAAATTATCGCGCCGACCTTACTTTCTTTTTCGCTGGATTAGGGTAACTTGTTTGTACGAATCTGTGCTGATAGTTTATTTTAAATGATTGGATTTTAGTAATCGCATGTATATCATTCAATTAATATTTAATTTATAAAATATTTATTATCTGAGTATGCTTGCATTAATTTAATATTTTATAGTTATGCATATTTTTCTTTAATTCAAATTTATAATATTTCTCAAATTACGTATTTGGGTAGCTACTCATAGTTTGAAGAACAACATAACTGTGAATGCTACACCTCTTTGAAAATATGATCACCAAAGCATGATTGCCTCAGTAAATGGGAACCCGTTTTTTTAATTATTTAAGAGGTATTGAAAACAATATATCTTTTTAAATGTAATTTAGATATATTTTTTGTGAAGTTGTAACGATAGAATTTAATCTTAATATTAACGGTTTGCTTTAGCAACATATCCATATATTATTTCGTTAACCGACAATTGGGCACAAGACAATTGGGTCCAGGACTATTAGTCCCCACGACAATTGGACCCCGGACAATTGAGCCCACGACAATTGAGCCTAAGGACCAATATATTATTTGCCCATTTTTTCAGAGTCTATAGTATCAACCTAATTAAAGACCATTGCTACCGTAATAACTAGGGATGTGACAATATGCGTTTGATATAAAAATGTAGTCCTGAGCATAATTAAAATATAGAATATTTCTAATATGAAAAAAACATTCTTGTTATGAAACACATATATCTTTCAATAGAACATATTCATATCCTAGTTACAGTACCTCTATAGTGAACTCCTGTATAATGGTTTTATTCTTTTAAATTACTTTAATTTTCTTTTCAAACATCAAATATAAATAAGATTGAATGTAAAAAAATAATTTAAAATATTCATGAATTACAATTTTAGGTTAGAATTTTACTTCTCGTCTCATTACTGTGAGGATAATCTTACAGATGCTCAATAACTTTCTCATCTCACATTTCCGATAAGAAATGAATATGGATATCAGATATTGGTGAAATTATCGGTACATCGAACAGTATAAGAATAGAGGAGAAATAATTATTAGCTTCTCATTATTAGGATACTGATAGTAAGAAGGGTGGCCGGAAAATTCGGTATCGGATATCCGCTAGTTTGTTGTACACACCACATTTATTTTTTATTACTCTATTCATTTAAACTATGGCTACTGATTACAAAACTGCAAACTCTTTAAATTTGAATTTGAATTTATAATAATAAAAAATTTAAGATTTTTTCCCGTTCATCCTTCTACCCTCTGAATTTCAGGCCAAGAGAAAGGTTCCTCCATTGAATCTTGAAAAATTCATATTATAATGAAGCTTTCAAACATAGTTTAATAAATGGCTACTTATACCG
This sequence comes from Caprella mutica, assembly GCA_947561585.1. Classification (NCBI taxonomy): domain Eukaryota; kingdom Metazoa; phylum Arthropoda; class Malacostraca; order Amphipoda; family Caprellidae; genus Caprella; species Caprella mutica. The sequence goes on from CANNZV010000154.1 coordinate 470,978, forward strand.
CTATCTGAATACCATTACCTTAAAAAACATAAGGTAGCTAAAAGTGAGCCTATACAGGGTGACGCAGAAAAAAAAAAGGAAACCCATTTTTGAACTAGTTTATTTTACAAACTATCAAACCCAAAAATTATCTAAAAACACGGATTTATTCGTTCACTTTTTTTTGCATCTATCTTGATAATTTGTTAAGAGTTACGACGAAAATTAAACATCCTACAGCGAATTAAAAAAAAAAGGAAATGAAATGGTCTTGCGCGAGCACGAAATACACAAAAAATGTCATAATAGGAATGATTTATTTCCAAATGGTAGTAGTAAAAATTTTAACTCCTAGAATATTTCATTCAATTAATGTTATTGTTATTGACTGTTTCATTCATGGAAATACATCTTCATCACCAATTACGATATCTTTGCAAAATTTAGACGGTGCGGTAAATCAGGATGATGTCTAAATTCGTGTTTAACAATTTAGTGAAATGTGTCTTAAATGATATCTCATCCTTATCTTCTGATTGATATTTTTGTATTCTCAATAAGTTGTTCATGAAAAAGATTATTGTTTTCATGTGTTCATGCTTTTCTTCTGCGACATGATCACTTTCTGTTCAAATGTAAGGTGATTTGTTCAGTTTTGAACTTATTAACATTTTCCAATATGGTGTAGTAGCTGTTGGAAATCTTTTCAGAAAGCGTTGTTCAAAATGTGGTTGAACCTGTGTAAAACTAACAGTGCTTGCAACAAAAACTCTTTATTCGTTTGAAAGCTGCATTTTGAGGGTTTCGAATAGGAGATAAAAATTAACGGCTAGATGATTTTATGAAGATATCAATTTTACCTTCAAAGACCAACTTTCAAATTGTAATAATTTGTTTTATTTTCTCTTCGTTGTTACGAAAAATAGTAGAATTTAATGTTTACAAAATCCATATAAAATGAATTATACATCTTATGATTTTTTTTTCATATAATTCTTGCTCGCGTAAGCCCTTTTTATTTTATTTTTTTCAATTCGCTGTAGGATGTTTAATTTTGGTCGTAAGACAAATTATCACAAATTATCGAGATAGATGCAGAAAAGTAAACGAATAAAACTATGTTTTTAGAAAATTTCTAACTTTGATAGATTGAAAATAAAACCGTTTGAAAATAAGTTTCTTTCTTTTTGCGCCACCCTGTATATCTAATTACCATTAAATTTAAAACAATACGTGATGAGTTGAAATGCAGCCATTTTCTTCCATTGAATCTTAGAAAGAGTGAGAGTTGAATTTCTTATATAATTAATTATGTACTGAATACTTGATAGATTTCATTTCTGTTAACTGTTATGTATTATATAAAAAAATTAAAGCAATTCCTTTTTAAGTTTTATTTATGAATAAAATACATTTTTCCGAATTTTCCGCTCAAATCTCGTGTAGAATATAGGACAAAAAAATTCGAAATTTCTAATATTGTGTATCATTTCAAAAGGTTAATGGTGATATCCTCTTTTAATTTTTACTCTTACCATTTTAGTATTCACAAATTCAACTTTTTCAATAACTGTTCTTTAATAAAATCATTATAATACAAAATCAAATTTTCTGAGTCCGAATTCCCTAGAATCTGTATGGTTAGCATTTGTTCAATTTGCGAATATATGGTATAGAAAAACATCAATAAATATTTATAAATGTACATAAGTTACACTAATGTACAATGAAGCAAGTTTCACAAATGCCTAATTAAAAATGACAAAGTTATATTTTAGCTCTAGATATTTTATATTCATTAGCAATATTTAAGACTTATTATTATTATTTTATAATATATAAACTATAATTAGTATTGAATTTACGAACCATTCGTAAAACAATTCCTATTGTTAATCATAATGGATAATCTGGAATAAAATACAATGAAATAAAGTTTTTAATTGGTTTGTATTTACTTTACTACGTTTTTATTGACAGTTGAATCTTTCAATGTGCATACTTTTCTTTTGCTGTAGTAGTCATAACATGAGTTCTGATGCTTAGAGAGAACCAGTTGACATGGCCAAACATGCAAATAGCCACTAAATTAAATGAAAAGCCAACTTCACAAACCAATTCGCCATGACTGCGCCCAATTTCGAGGGATTTATGTAGAACTACAAACAGAAAAGTCACAGGCAATCAGGTTAGTTTAGTTCTATTTGAGCTTGAACTAGAAATTTCTACAAAATTAATAGTTTATTGTTTTAATAATAATGTTATATATAATATTAAGTATTAAGTCATTAATTAGCATTTATCCATTTCTGCCCGATTAGATATGAATTAAATATGAACTGATGAACTGAAATCTGTAAATCTCTTGATTGAATCATTCAGTAATCCCAAGGAAAACACGAGTTTTTTCAAAATTCTCAATCCTCCAGTAATACATAGGATATAAATAACTTTTAATACTCTTATCTCAAAAAGTAAAAGTTACTACAGAAAAACAGTAATGATTTTCGGATTCTAGTTTCAAAAATACATATAAGAGAATAATTTAATTTAAATTTGGTGATAGTTGTCAAATGGGAAAGATCCCATTTATATTATGAAATCAATAATTGGACGAAAATTCATACAACTCAAACATTTTCCCCTTCTCCCATAGTCTCCTCTTATTTTCAAAGTGACATCTTGTACCCAAAGTTCCATCATGTACCTGAAGTGGCCTCTTGTTCTCTGAGTTTCCTCTTATTCAGCAAGTGTCTTCTGTTTCTAATCGTCGTCTTGTACCTGAAGTGTCTTCTGTTTTTATGTGTACTCTTTACCAAAGTTTCCTCTGATCCTAAATGTGTTGTTGTCTTGTTGTTTCATCTTGTCCTCTTTTTCATAAGTTTACTCTTTTTCACTAAGTGTTCGGTTGGTCTTAAGTTTTTTTTAGAGTCCTAGTTTCCTGTTTTTCCTTATAGTCTTTTTCTCTTAACTGTCTTCTAATTTTTATTGTTCCTGCTCTCCCAAATTATCCTCTTGTCATTATCCTAGTTTTTGTAACTATTGTTGCTCCTAAGTATCTTTCATGTTTTTCTTCTGAGCCTACTTTTTCAAAAGTTACTTATTGTCTCTGATATTCCCCTATTACTGAATGTTCTCTTTTTTCTGTGACAAAATAACATTTGTCATAGTTATCTCTCAATAAACAGAATTTTCTATGATTTTAATCACACTGCACATGAGTGGCTCTCAGTTTTGAAGAAACCAATACTTCATAACTCAGGAGTTTCACTGTATTTGAAAATGAATGGTATTTAGATGAAACAGGAACAGCGGATCATAAATTGAGTTGAAATTACGCTGTCATTTTTAAAAAGAATCAGGTCTACTATGTTGTATTAATAGTCACACTTAATTATTTGTTTATATTCATATTGTTGTCTTTAGCTGATGTGTTTAAACACCTCAGCATAATTGTCTTATGATAACATTTCCTGGTTCTAGTTAAGTCACTTGTTGTATATTTGTTTCCTAGTTAGCTATTATATGTATAAGGCCTATTTAAAACCAATCTAGAGTCAGTTGTCTGCAGTGAACCGCAGAGGGTTCTCATATATTAATCACTTATAATAAACTTATACTTTTAAACTTGTAAAAAACACTGCTCATTTAAACAATGTTTTATCAATGGTTATGGGCCCAACTAAACGTTTTACAAAGTGAGATAACCTGTTAAGTAAAGAAAAACTTAAATGGTTATTTATATTACATTGAATAATTTGAAGTGTAAAGATTAAAATAGCACTGTTGAGACTATACAGTGAATTCTCTTAAGTGATAATTTTTGATTGGCTTGCTATGATAACAGGATTTTTTTATATCGGATCAACATAGCATTTCAACTCGAGTTGTATTTTATTATTCATGAAGGCAAGAATAATTAACAAAAATCTAATAAAAACATATCAATAGATAGATGTATGCTTAGCCGAATTGTGTATATAATTCAAAGAGGTTGAAGCATAGCGGTAACTGGTTTTTAGTTACATTGAAGTATAATTCTCTGTCATAAACTAAGTATCAATTTTTTTTATATCATGGCTAGAGATAAATTCTTGGGAATTACCCCATTAACTGAGAACAATTATCCTACTTGGAAGGTGCAGGTTAGAATGTATCCAATTAGAGAAGGAGTAATGTCAAAAGTTGATGTGACAGAGACGGCTCCTGCTGATTCAGCTACTCAGGTTGTCCAGGATGCATTTGACACAAGGAAAATTAAGGTATTAGCTAATTTTGTATTATTTATATCAACCCGCCAATTATTTATAGTTGGTGAACCAGATAATCCAGTGACTGTTTGGAAATCTCTATGAAATTTATTTCTGGCAAATACATGGTCCAATAAATTGCAACTGAAAAAAAAGCTTTTTAGCCGCAAGCTCACTTCAGAAGACAACCTTCAAGATCATTTTAAGGAATTCACCAAAATCTTTCAAGAACTGGCTGTTTTGGATGAAGCAGTGAGTAATGAAGATCAAGTCATCTGTTCACTCTCCACACTACCTACTCAGTTCGATGTGATTGTCACAGCATTGAAATCACAAGCAACTGTACCATCTTGGAATGCAGTCGCTGAAAATCTCAAACGTGACGTAAGCATTAAAAATAAGTACACTAGATTCTAATAATGTGAACAGAGCATTTAGTGTAGAATCGAACAAAGCTTCAGTTTCAGTGAAAAGCAAGCAGAGTATCATTATGAAGAAGGACTGTTTCAAGCACAAGAATTACATGCAAGCGAAATAGTTCAAGTCTCAAGCTAACATATTGAAAGTAAGAAACCTCTGTAGAGGACAGCACTTTTTATGCTAGTGCTCTCTGTAGCAAAGATATTGGGGATAGTTTTTGGATTTCCGACTCTGGATTTACAGCTCATATGAGTAGGGATGACTCATCATGTTCAAACTTTGTACAACTAGAAAAACCTATAACGGTAAAAGTAGGAAAGTAGGATTTTACAAGTTACGGCTGTGGGTAGTATTGCTGTAAATCTAAATATACCAGAGAATAAAAGTATAACACGCACACTGATAAATGTTTGGCATGTGCCTAAGTTAGCTTTTAATCTGCTATTACTTCTAGAATTACCAGTAATAAATCGGTTTTTATTGTGAAGATATCTAACTGCAGTTGCCAACTGTGTTGGTAAACTATATGTATTAAATCTTATAGTTAATACAGCAGTGGTATCTGTTAATTCAAATAAATTAGTGATATGTAATGGCATAGAAGGTTCGGTCATTTAGGGAGGGATAATATGAAAAAAATGATCCGAAATGATCTAGTAATAGTTTTTGACATTAAACTGAATGATATAGGTGTTTTTAATCACTGCTGTAATGGGAAGATTCATGAGTGCTCATTTCCGAAAGGAGGGAGGAAAAATCTTAATTAATCAAACCTCTTAAATCGATTCATTCAGAAGTGGTTAAGCTTAGTTAGCAGTTGATTTTTGCAATGTAGCAGTTATTTTGATCGTGATAGCAGTTTACATTATAGAACGGTAGTTCAAATATATAACTGCTATGAATACATTAATACATTTCATGCGAATCCTAATAAACTTACTGCCATTCTAAACGCACCTGTTCCTGTTAACGTGAAACAAGTTCAATCTTTTGTTGGCTTGTGTAACTTTTACTCGAGATTCATTCCTAAATTTGCTCACTATATGTCACCTTTGTATTCATTATTCAGGAAGAAGTCAGAGTTTATTTGGAGTGATTCGCATCAACAATCTTTCGAAATAATTGAAAAGCTTTTTGTTGGTAAGAATATTCTTATTCATTTCAACACTGATTGTGAGACCAGCATTGAGACAGACGCGTCTTCATATGGTCTGGGTGCTATATTGTTACAAAGGACTAATAAAGATCCTCCCTGGTCCCCTGTTCAGTTCGCTTAACGGACACTCAACGTTGCTGAGAGGTCTTACAGTCAGATTGAAAGGGAAGGTTTGAGTGTTATATTTGCTGTAGATAGGTTCAGGCAATTTCTATGGGGATCTCATTTCACTATATTTAATGATCATAAGCCGTTGTTTACATTGTTTGCTAAAGATAAGTCTGTTCCAGTTTCATGCTCATCACGTATTCAGAGATGGTGTCTAAAGTTATCGCAATTCGATTATAATTTTGTATACTCTAAAGGCTCTGAAAACGTTCACAGTGATTTTCTAAGCAGATTTCCTCTACCAGAAACTGTGAGCGAAGTTGAACCCTACGAACAGATATTTGCTCTTAATTCACTAGATGAGACTGTTATAAGCCATGAGCTTGTAAGAGTATACACTGAACGTGATAACAATCTTTCTCAATTGAAATTTTTCATAAAATATGGCTGTCCAGGTAAAATTACTAATAAAGAGCTGTCCCAATATAAGTCTCACATACAATATATGACCATTATGAAGGGATGTATAACCGTGTATTGATTCCTTTGGCTTTACGTGAAAAAGTATTAGATTTATTTTATCAAAATCACCCGGGAGTTGTTGCGATGAAGTTGTTGATAAGATCGCTAATATGGTTCCCTGGTCTTGATAAGGATGTAGAATATATGGTTAAATCATGTAATATTTGCCAATCTGTACGAAGTAAACCGACACAAAATGCGCATGTAACATGGCCAACACCATCGAGACCTTGGCAGCGACTTCATATTGACCATTTTTTTCACAATGATAAGGTATGCTTGATTGTAGTTGATGCTCTTACAAAGCAAGTATATAGAGGTTGAAATTGTAAAGAATGTGTCGGCTCAAGAAACTATTGATAGTCTTAGAATTATTTTTAGTAGACACGGTTTACCAGATTTGATTTTCTCAGATAATGCCACCTCTTTCTCTGCTGCTCAGTTTTCAACATTTTTGGAGAGTCAAGGCATTGAACATGTAACGTCACCTCCTTATTCCCCAGCCTCTAAAGGTCAGGCAGAGAGGGGGGTGAGAGTTATAAAAGACCTACTTAAGGAACATCCACAACATGAGCCTTTGATTAATAAACTAGCTAGGGTATTGTTTTTTTATAGATGCGTACCTCATAATGTAACTCAGATTGCCCCATCAATTGCTTAAATAACAGACGTTTAGTCACTTTGAAGGATAGAATAAATCCAGTTTATTCTAACAAATCTAAATCAACGACTGATGTAAAACAGATGAGGCAGTTTGAGATAGGGGAGGATGTACTCGCACTAAATCTAAGACCAGGGCCTAAATGGTACAAAGCAAGAGTTGTTAGAAATTTAGGTGTTAATGTGTATGAGGTGTCTGTACCTGAACTAGATGTACTGTGGAAACGTCATTGAAATCAGTTACTACTAATTCCTGATGTACCATATGCACCAGTGGATGGTGCAATGTTTCTCGAGAGGAGTCAACGACTGTGCCTAGAAGGAGTACTAGAGAGAAGAGACCTATAGAGCGGTTAGGAGTTATTGATGATTGGGGATAAATTTATCTAGAGGGAAGAGTATGTTATGTATCAGTTTTAATGTATTTTGTTTAGTAGTTTGTCATTGTGTTGAGTCCATTATATCGCGTTCACGATAGACTCCTTTTACTGTCATGCTGTATAGGTAGATAAACTAGGGAGTCAGTTCTGTACTAAGCTATGTACTCTATACACGTGTGCTGTTCCCTGCTGTTTCATTCCAAACCTCAATTGTACATACATAACACATACCGAACCAGCTCTTGCCTCACCATCCACCGAGACTGTATCTACTTCACCATCCTCCGAGCCCTCTCCTACTTCACCATACTGAGCCTGCTCCAGCTTCACCATTCAACGAGCCTTCTCGTGCTTCACCATCTTCCGAGCCACAACCAGGCTCCTCTAGATGGAATGTTCTATTTTTAGGAACATCTTTTGGAAACATTCTGCCATTTTCGAAGTCTCCTCTTAGAAAGAGCAACAGTAGAGGTAGATAACCAAGAAGGTCAATGATAACATCTGATACCATAGAAAAAGAGTTACTGAAAGAGAAACAAATTTCAAGATAGAAAAATTCAAATTCTCCAGTGGCAAAGCGTAGGCTAACGATGGAAATTGACGCTCTATAATTTAGTTCGGAAGACATTGGTGATGAAGCATTTTATGATTTTTTTGTTATTTCAAAAGGGCTTTAGTCAATTGATGGAAATTGACGCTCTATAATTTAGTTCGGAAGACATTGGTGATGAAGCATTTTATGATTTTTTGTTATTTCAAAAGGGCTTTAGTCAATTGAAAGGAAACGACATTAAAGAATTTTAAAATATTTCCCATAAAGTACATGAAATTCTTAATGATTTTTCCTTTTTCCTCCTTTTTTAGTTATGTACGGAGTGATACTCAGTTTCCGGGTGAGTTCGTACTCACGAATACATCTAATTAAAATCGAAATTAAGTGAGAACCATTAGGTTTTAAATAATTTCGTTTGTAGTTATATGCAGTTGAATACCTAAATATTGGATTGTGAGTTAGAATGAACTTGTATCCCGAATAGTTTAGATTCTATATGCCATGAAAGGAAAAATGTACGAACTCACCCGGTTCTCTCCTATATATTCTGTCCGTTGGCATTTTGTCAATAGGCACTGGGACTGTTAATTATCACGAGCATAAATCAGTAGTAATATGATTATATTAATTATTATTTTATTAGTCATTATTTCATTTGTTAAATTCTTATACTCGTGAATAATAACATTTTATGTATGAAACATAGTTAAACATCCTACATAGTTAAAAACATTCAACATTAGAAAATGAATATACATTCAATGAGCAAGGAGACTTGAATCTGTATAAGGAGTTTTTATTATAGCTCTAGGTACTTAAAAATGTACTTTATGATTGTGCTTCAAGGAACTAGGCGATCAGACTAAAGGTACACAATCGGCACTAATTGTACACTCGGTCGAAAATATCTTTTAAGGATTATTTTGCCAGACACTAATGGTTATTTACAATCATTCTAAGATTTAAAAAGATATTTTCAAAGACTCTGTTGTACAAAGATTATTTTACAATTTTGACTAGTTTTTACCTTAGACACTTTGAAATTCCCCAAGGACGATACACACCCTTTTCTAATAAAAAGGCTTGAACCTTTTATATCCTGTTCAGTAATAGAGTCACCAGCTGATAATCCGTGAATTACGTACGTAAGAGATACTTTGCGTGTGAATCGTCTTTAAACTTCAAAAACTGATAGTGAATCTGTGAACTTTTGTGCAACTAACTATCTATCTGCTTGAGTTACATACATTATTGTATTACATACAATATTGTGTTTCATTTCTTCCTTTTTTGCCATTTAGAATTATTGAATGAAATAAATCTAAGTCAAATTAAATGAAAAGACTTACTAAACCAGAAGTAAAGAATCTGATTAGAAATATTGATTGAGCAAGGAAAAATAAGCCAATCAAATTAGACTCATTTGAGTTAGGACGTTATAAGACGGACTAAGATTAACACTGACAACCAGTGTTCTTACCCTTAATAAAATATTTAATTTCCAAAGTAAATTAAACGGGAAAATATAATATTTTACAGGGACAGTTCACGAAATATGCCGAATTCACAAAATAATCTGACCATCATTTCAAATTCATAACTAGAATGAGCACTCAGAGCGCATACCTGGCCAGTTTAGCTATCACTTCAATCTATTTTGACCTTTTCGTGACCTTGCCCTTCGACCTGATCGCTCCCAAACTCTATATAAATGTTTCCTGGTTAACGAACAACAATTTCACCAAATTCCAGGTAATTTTGGTTGAATACTTTATGAGTGATGAGTATAGCAAGATATCACATAATTTATGATGCCAAGATAACAAATAAATAAATTCCCTTCAAAACATAACCTTCCAAAATTATTTTGTGAATGTAATAACTATTGGTCATACTAATATTGAATTAGAAATTTAATAAATTAATACAAAATTTTCATCTAGGGCGAAACATATAATAAGATTATATTAGTACACTGACAAACTAGCGGTCAGTGTCACCATTTCATATTTTAGAAAGCATTATGAATTTTTAGGAATGGCTAAGGATTATATTTTTTCGCCTTGAAATCTATCCGTATAGTAACTTTTAGGGAAATCGACATGTTGAAAAAAATTAATAGCAGTTCATTATAAGAATTAAATGAACCTTAAATTATATACACATTTAGTACTGATATTGTGTGAGTTCAGTCACCGGTGCTTGTGCCTCTTTGCGTCACATTCCTTGGTAGGCTAGTCAATCTATATCTAAGCTCAAAATAGGGTCAACCCGGAAATAATTTGAAGAAAGACAAGTTTGGTACCATTAGAAGCGCAATTTCAAGTACTTTAACCGAGTGAAAATCCACCGAAATCCTGTTTGAGAAAAAAAAATTATTTGAATTTGAATGAGGGGCATTTAGAATGTCTTTGGATGATTTTACTAGAAATTTGAAACTACTAGCCATTACTTCTGATGTACTTGTACTTGTCACATATTTTTTTGTATATTATCTTGGTATTAAATTTATTTTAGTGGAGTGTAAATTTAATTGTTCAAAATCGTAATTTTTTGAATAGTGATTTGTTTAATTCTTTTAAATTTCTTCTATTACGACATTATCATGTTATACATTATGGTCCTTTAATTTAAGTACAATTTCTTTTCTAATGGTCTACAAAATATAAAATAGGGAAACAATATTGTTCAATTCAGTTTCTTTAAAGACAATATTTTTCCATTAAAAATAAGAATTAAACGCTATAAAAACGCAGCCCCAGCGGCTGATCCGGCCTCAACCGCGGAATCATTGAAGTATGTCTCGGCAAGTGTGTCAATACATGTGCAGTTCCAATTCAGACTCTTTCCATTCACGTAAGAGATCACAGCAATACCATCCGAGCATCAACTATCCCCCTGCCTAGTCAACAAGGCTCAAGCACTGAAGGGAATCCTGCTCTCTGCAAAGCCCGTTTTATAAAATCATTCATTGCAACATGTCTTCGGTGACGGCCTGAACTGTACCTACAAGACAGGCCATGCAATCCTCTGACATCCATCCAACTACCACAGCGGCAAGAATGAGGTTCACAAACTCTGACACCCACTTTAAGAGCAATGGCTACTTTCAGGACCTCTGGATGAAGCTGTGTACCTAATGACAGTATGGGAATCACATTCAACCACACTCCAGTTTCCTTAAAAAATTCAGATACCAGTCGTGCTCTTGCCACCTGGGAAGCTCTAGCCAACAGACTCGCTTTTAATGAATGAGCCCGTGGTGTATCTCATTCTTTTTGACTAAACTCACGGATACCGGGAAATCAGACTACATATTGCCTCCATGTCCCAACTGCATCCGTAAATCTCCGATATCAACTACATTATTACTAGAAAGAAAAATTTAACCAAATCACTCACAGAATACATTGAAGACACGAATGCAGGTAAGACAGTGTCCCAGCTATCCTACAACCTAGTCCTCCAAGGCTAACAAGTAGAGTTACCTCTACAACCCCAGAATCATCTGACATCTCAACATTGGTCACACTGGCAACGGCAGATCTAAGAGATTTGTCAAAACAGCTAAGCTCGACTACGTGATTGTAAGCTTGAGAAGCCTGCAGAACATATTGCAGCTTTGGAATGGAGAAAACGTTTCTCAACAAAAAGAAGGCTTAATGGTTATCCACCACCCACAACTGTGAGACCATTAGGTACAGATCTTCTTTTCTCCTTAAACTCTCCGCAGGAATTCCAAAGTCACTTAAAAGGCACCCTCAACAAAGAGCAATTGTCCTTATTTACCACCCTGACATAAAGAAGCACTGCCTGGACATCAATTCTGTTTCACCAGGTTTAGTATCATCGAGGATGGTCAGCACACATTTTTCACTATTAACTTCAAGTCCAACCAATTTATGGGCACTGCATTGTTACATTCTCCAGAACTCTCTCCTGTGTATCTACCAGGGCTACGTCTTACAGATACCAAACATTGAACTATGACTCAAAAATGGGAGCCACCTCGTATATTCTTTTTCGGACATAGCCGGTCCAAAAATGTCACCCTCCGATCTTAACACTTCGTCATTAAAAACAATAGCTGAAGGTGAAGAGTAAGCTTGCCATAGGAGTCTACATAGCTCTGGCACACGGTTAAGAATAACCGTAAGGAGTGTGTCTCGTCTCAGGCAGTTGAATGCGTTTTTCACATCCACCTTGAGAAACACCCTTCTATGATTACAGTTACTCAAGTACCGTCTAGCAGAATTTAAAGCAGCTTCACAATCACCCTTCGTAGGCAACCCAAGCTGAGCCGGTCTTAATTCGTTACCAAAAGTGTGATAAGAGGCACGCACCAACTTTGGCAGCCAACCTCAGCAAGGTGTTACCAACAGACAATGGGTCTGATGCCACCATCCTTCTTGACTAAAGTGCACAATGTGGCTCCATAGAAAGTTGACACAGCAAATTCAGGAACTTTTCCTATCAAAATCGCATTCACAAAATCTGTCAGAGTGGTCAAAGGACGTTCTCTGGCCTCTGTAGAAGAATAGGACAATAACGTCATAAAATGACCTGGCCTGAATCCAACATGTACTCCATCAGAACAAGGACGGAAAGAAATAACAGCCTTCTTAACCTCCTCATCCAAAACAATTGGTATAGTTAGAGAATTATTCGGAGGTTCTGGCATCATCAAGTCTTGCGGGGCAGGCGGTTGTTTAGACCTCAAATCTCTGACAGTCTCTTCGATTCGTTGGACCAGTCATTTTGAAGATGACAGCTCAAGAACTGCTCCACTTACGTCATCATCTGCGAACTTAGCTGCCAGTCCTTTCTTTTGTAATTTTCTTGTCACTTTTATTTTGTAATTTATCATTGTCTGAAGCGTGTCGGCTAGGACAATAGGTTCAGGCAGTTTAGGAAGGCAGTCAGTCTCTAAAAATTGGGCCACCTGCCGATTGATTTTAGTAGCAAGAGAAATCTTTGCGAGCTTCTCTACCGCCATATGGGCACTGCAGCCCCAGTAGCAAAAGCCCATAAGCCTTGCCCATACTATCTGGGTCTTCTGCGTTAGAGCCTCCTGCAATAACCGTTGGAGAGCTTCCGCCACAGCTATTAAAGCTAATGGGAATCGTATTTAGGAGTTAGGACTCTTATCCTGCTACGACAGCCACGTCGATTGTACCCCGTTTCGACACGTCAGACAAACCTATCTCACAATATCAAATGCCTGTGCCTTGGTCAGACTTACACACGACCTGTTAAGCCATCCAGAACACAGTGCACATTAAACTCGTTTCTTACGTTTATTGCATGTGCCACAGACAACAATCATAAAAATAAGAATACATCAGCAGTCTGACTGGCCAAACAGAACAAATTCCTCCAGCATTCACCGGAGTGTCCGCAAAGAGAATTCAGGGGTCATCATCCTCCCTGCTCATTTTATATTTCGGTCTTTTTGAGATCATTCTCTATTTCGGCTTCTTTGCAAATCTTTGCAAACATTAGTAAGGTTTCCTTGGCTTTTGTTCCAACAGTAACAGGCAATCCTTCCTTCTGTTCTTTACAAATAGAACATTCATCCATCTCCTAGTATTACTACCAAATTCTAATATTCCAAAAAATAAAACATATCTACTCGAATTAATTAAACAAATTACTGCTCAAAAATAACAAAAAATGACATTTTCTAGCCTGGAGTATATTTTTGTAATTTTCTATTCAATTGTATTTAATTTTTTTTTTGAAATCAGCGAATTTAAACAGCAGACGGTTTAACGCCTGCTGGTTTCTTTAACTTCATTACTGACTACCCGAACTGAGGTAATAAATTTTATTTATTGCATTTTTCCCCCATTTTTACCATGTTAATAATTCTTTTCAGCTACTTGCAGTCTTAGATTTTAGTTTTAGGTAAATACTAAGAAGATAATTATAATATTCGGATCTTTCCCATTTGACGACAACCACCAATTTTAATTTAAATCAATTTTTCTTCTCTACTTTTGTCCACAGAATCCAAAAATCATAACCGTTTTTTGGTAAAAACTAATACTTTTTGGGATATGAGAGTTTGAAGTTTTGTATTCCCTATGCATTACTGAAGGATTGATAACTTTGAAAAAACTCATTATCACGCTTTTTGGCCAATTTCGGTCAAAGATAGCCGTAATAAAGTTTGCTGTTTCATTTAATATATTATTATTATTTAAAAAAAATTATTAGAACAAATGCACATTGAACACTCTATCACCGTGAATAACTTGTAGATGATTTTCTATACTCTACACTTTACTATATTTCAACGAAAAGGATTAGTTCAATAGTATTGTCAGATACTCAGGTGATATATAAAACTTAATAAACAACCGTGGAAGAGTTAGAACGCAGAAGAATTATAGCAAAGAAACATGAGAACAGCTTTGGGTCTAATGAATTGGACGAGTTTTGGTTACAATAGATTTTCCTCTTACTATAAAGAAAATACCTTAACCAGTATGTTATAGAGTCGTAAAATGGGGAGATAGGAATTATGTACTATATTTGATTGAGATTTGAATGACTCTCTCTGAGTCTGTCTGTAAATTTATTGTTGAGTCTGTCTGTAGTTACCAGCATTCAAAGATATATGTAATTTTTACTATAAGAGAAGCTCAAATTAGACGAAAAAATGAAAATAAATTAATAAAGTTTGTGTAGAAGTAAAGGGATTTTAGAATTTTGTCCATTCATCTTCATGAAAAAAATTCAACTATATTTTAATAATTATGGACACTATGCCACTGGTAATAATTTTCCTTTGTAAACAAGAAGTATAACTAACTGTAACTGTTCCATGATTTCTAATTAAATGATCTCCCGTTTCAGCAAAAGTTTCTTTCCCATCTCGACTTAATTATAGGAACTAATTATAAAAGATTCACACATTAGCCCATAGTTATAAATTATTATTGTGATTTGCCGAATTATTGATAACTTATTGAACAAAATATACTATTCAAATTCACTTGTTCTTTAAACATATTATTATTTATCTCAGCTAAAAATTCACCCTTTATACGCCCAAAATACCTCTAATTCCTCAAGAGATTCAGTCTAAATATCTGTCAGTTTTCGTAAGTTTAGTGATTCACGAGTGTACAGTTCATCATAAATCGTCCCTTCATAATTAAGATAGATGATGACAACTACAATTAGAGTATTATAATTTTATCGTGAGAACTGAAAACCCTAACATATAAAACAAATTGTTTAAAATAAATATTGTCAAATATCAAAAAGTTTGTTCCCTTATATATGAAACACTCTTTACTAAACAATATAAATGTCCTCATTTTTAATAAAAGAATGATATTTTTCATTTTGAACTTATCAGTAAATGCATTGATATTACAAATATTTAATACTTATGTTTCAGGAAGTGTCAAAAATATGACTCAGGAAGTGTCAAAAATATGACCGTTTTTTTTTTTAATTAATTTATTTCAGTTTTTGTGTTGTTAATATTGTGTAAAGAGCATCCAGAAGTGACAGTCTTACCAGTTGTAATTTCTGCATTCGATTCATGCTAGTGAAATTGATTATTTTTTTATATAACTTCAAAAATATTTTTATAAATTATAATTAATTTGTTTTCGTTATTTATTATAACAATAATTTGCAAAGTTGCAATGTTCCTCACATTTTCTATGTCCCCCTTCATATCTTCCATTTTTGGTTTCTGCTTCTTATTCAACTCTCTCCCTATTTCTTTCTATATTGGTTTCTCTCTCTTTGTTTTTCTCATTGTCTCTTTTGCTTCCCCAATCTCATACATTTTCTCCATCCTTACTCTATTTTTTCTATGTTATCACTGATCTCCTCATCCTCTTATTCTCTTCTTTCACTCCTACCACTCCACTCATTAGTTTCTTTTGTCTTTCTCCCACTCCTTCCACTTTCTCACTAAATCTAAATAGTTTGACATTGGGGGTGGAATCATCTCGCATGAGTCACACTTTATTGCACATTTCAAACTCATAACTCATTCCTTACATTTTACACACATTTCCTTGTTTACCTTATGAAGTCTCCCACCTCTGTTTTTCCTTTAGAAGTTTAGGGGAGTGGTATTAAATGCATTTTACCGGTTTTTCCGTTCTGGCTTATTACTATGTTAATCACACACTTTTCCATATGAATTTTTAGTGCAAAATGGACAATCAAAGTCTATTCACAATTTATGTAAAGGAAAGGCATACAACACTGCGTAACATATTTAACAATCCGTAAAACTTATATTTGGCGAATGGATGTAGTTACTTGATACTGCCGTAGAAGGCGTCACGGTCAGTGTTGAATATTCGTATTACGCTATTTTTCAAAACTACGAAATCTACATTAAATGCAGTAATTAAAATTAACTAAAGGATTATTGTGTTAAGCTTTTTTGTTAACAAATATAATTGTGTATTATCACTTTTGCATCAATATAGATGGATGAATAGATTTAAAATTTTCACCATCCATATAAAAAAAGTAGACAATCGCATTGGCTATTTTAAAAAATTGGTAACGTTAGTTTTCAAAGTTGGGTTCGGGTATTTTTGACCCACTCTGTAGATATTAAAATATGTAATAGTTAGATTTCAATATTCATGATATATTCTGAGTATAGAGAACCTATATTGAAATATTAATTTGTACTTTTTCAATTTAAATATATTTACTAATCCGTAACTCAAAAACAATATTAATGTGTACAAACATATCGGATATTGATTTATCTAGCTAAGAAAAATAATTTTAGTAATTTTTATGTAGCTCGAAATTATTGATGGTTTCAGTGGCGACATATTATTTTTTTGAAGAATATACTAGTATCTATTATAGATCATAGATATCATCACTTGTAAATACAGAAAACTTATAAGATTTACTATCTGAAAAAAGTCACTGCATCTCATAATTCTAGTTTATAAATATTACAAGATTAAAGGAATAACAAATTAACCTATTATTAATGTATCTTAACACATATGCTCTTCTTCTACTGTTATAATAAAACATATACTTGTATATCTATGTATATATTAAATTCCAAAACAGTTCCCACTTCTTACTTTATCAGTCTCTGCATATCAGTTATAGTGATATGCATGCAGCCGTGCTGAACCCTAGACTATTATAATTAGCTGCGGAAATTATTGATTTGAGAGCTCCTTGGAGATATTCGCTCTTCGAGACCAATTTGTATTTACTACAATTATCATTGAAGATGATGAAGCAAAAGGAGAGGGGAATTTATCTCCACATGCACTTTACATTGATGATCAGGAATAATGTTAGAAATACTACTCCGCAACAATATGACATCTCGTTCTATATATGTTGTTCAATTTTTTTACACGATAATAACGAAAATTTGGTGCTTCTTATCTCAAATTAGGTTCGGAATTTATAGGAAAGACAATCATATCTCTCCACGTCATATTAAAGTTTTGAGTTCATTGACTATAGGAAATGTGTTAAAGTATGTAAGCAAATTCAAATTTAAAATGGTAAGTTAGTAATAGAAACATTAATTATTGAGCTGGAATTAGAAAGACAAATTTATTGTCGAGTGTCCTGGAAGTATTTACCTGGACAAGTACAAATTATTGCCACCAAAACAATTACCACTGGGAAAATTAATTGCCAACCGGACAATGATTATTGTCAACCGGACATCTGAAATCGTTCATTCAGTATACATTGTTTTAATACCTAACCCACTAACCAGATGCTAACCTAACCTTATTCGAAATACTGAATAGTGTATACAGTAGTAATTATTTTTTTACGGTAATATTAGTAATTGAATTATTAATTTGGACATATTACAAGAAATACTAAATATGTATATAATCTAAGAAGCGTGATCGTAAATATGTAATTGAAGGGTGGCAATTGTCCAGGAGTAAATATATTATTCAGACGGCAATATTGCTCGGGTGGCAATATTAGTAATGAAATAAACGATGCTTGAATAATTTTGATAACGACCACTACTATCTAAAGTTATTACATATTTTCGAGTTGACATCTTTCCTTTTCTCTTAACCTTAATGAGTTTGGCGTGTGTTTTCTATAGTCACATCTTTTTTAAATTACTTTATATCTTCAATGTCATTCCTTCAATTTTACTGGCCTTTCTTGACTTCGTCCCTACATAAATACCAAATATATTTTTGTATTTAAAAGTTAGAAAATATATACGAATCGCGTATATCAACATAAATCACGTAAATTATGGAATTAACTGTACTTTGGTGACTTGTGGCAACGTAGGAATACGCAGCCAATACGCACGAATTTTTCGACGTATTTATGGAGTAGAAACACATGTGCGAGCTGTGATAGGTTCACACTCAACACAATCACAATTCAGCTCACTCAGTCAGATAATCACCTAATATATTATTTCCTACTTTATTTATTCGTGAATATTTAATCTTGAAATCGGACTAAGTATTACTTGAGCTCTAAAGAGAGTTGACGGAATTACTTATATCCTGTGTCTCTATTTTCTTACAGTAATTTATGTGTGCCACCTTTGATAACATTATAAATTACAGTGCCGTATTTCTTTCGTTGAGATATAATTTATTGTTGAGCCTCATTTAAGATTTTTCCATAAATTGATGTGTATTATAAGTGTTACTGTACGGGGGTTTAAGTGAGTGTGTGTTTGTGTTGATAATGGGTAGTTATTCATTCATCGCGATTTCAATAAGCGATTAAGGGTACGGTTCAAGCGATTTTTCGCACTGACGACTTCTGATGAAATCGGATGAAAATCAAATTCATACTTTCCAATGGGAGTGGTTCTAGTGGCTGCGATTTGGTCGTCAGAATACATACGAAGTCGTCAGACTAACTTCAGCGTTCAAATGAGTTTGAATTTTTCATGCAACTTGCGACAACATTCGGTAATATTTGTGTAAGTTTTCTCTTTCTTTTGATTGCCATTACTGTTTACCCATGCACTTTGGTACTAGGTATCAGAAATAATACTGATATTATTTAATTATCTAAAATTAATTTAATCATAATATAATTACATATAAATGCTTGAATTGGTTGTTACTTTGTACAATTTTTATTTTTAATAAAATGGAATATCTTTCAATAATTATATTATATAAAAAATATTCTCATTATTCCTCTATTTAGGTATTTTAAAATTGTGTGTAGTGAAATTGTGAAAAAAAATAATCAAATTAGTGTTGCGTCTATTATTTCAGAGGCATACATGTATTAATTCCTCCCGAACATTATATCAAATAAACATAGTTTAGACCCCAAAATTAATGGGGCAGAAACACACTGACGATCAGAAATCGCGTACAGTGTAACCACCTCGCACTGATGATCAGTTCTGACGATATCGTCAGTGCGAAAAATCGCTCGAATACGCATGCATAGTAACCGTACCATTAAGTAATTTTCTCATTGTTTTAACATATTTCTTCTTGAGTATATTTTTTTAGTTTTGTTATTCATAGTAAATACAATAAAGAACCAATTAGCTGCCTATTTCTTTTATTCACCGTTGATGAGACCTAACAGCTGTATTTTTTTATAATATTATTGATGTTTCGATTTACCAGGTGAACTCTAGTTTTCAGTCATTGTAAATATTTGTCTCTCATTTATCTAGGTCCATATTCTGTCACCTATGCCGCTACAGAATGAATATTAAAATGTTCATAGAACGCTTATGAATTTTTCAAAATTCTGATTTTTTAACTTCTTTTTTAATTTCAATTTAATTACATTGTTCTTGGTCTCATACATAATGTATATAATTTCCAAGTGAATAATTTGATTTGACCACTTTTGTCAGAAAAATTTTTGAAGATCAAATATTTTAATATGACTAAAAGTAATTTGACAGTTTTTTGATGTATTTTTTCTAATTTATCAAATAAAAAATTATAGCGGAACAAAGTAGATACATCGTCCTATTTAATAACCTGACTTAGGAAGTTGTAAAATATATAATGATATACTTGAAAAAAAAAATGCTGATAATTCTTGATGCAGTGTGCATCAGTATATTCAGGACGAATGTACCTTCATTTTAATTACAACAGAATTTCAAATTCGATAAACAAAAAGTCACAAACAATTTTAAAAAGTTATATTCATTTATGGTAATTTTGGAATATTTGATATATTGAATGTTTTTTTTTTTCTGAAAAAAGTTATAAAAATACAAAATTCATTGAAATATTATCTGCAATTTGAGGCCAAGAACATTGGTCTCAAAGAACAGTGAACAAAAATTTTAAAATGTGTAATGGAATAAAGACTTTTAGACAACTTTCTAGACAATTTTTACTGATTATTTTATCCAAAATATGTCACTAGCCACAGTATCTAGAATTCAAATTTACATATCATATCAAATTTTTTAGCTAATTTGGACTTTCCGGAAACTAGTCTCGAGTACCACAATAGAGATGAGCATTCCGTGATAAAATATGCTGGTTTCTTTGGTAGAACATAAGAGAAACTGCTGACATTTATTTCCCTGGTTGAATTGAACAGAATTCAAAGAACTTATTTTTGCAACAAAAAAAACAATATGATTTTATTGGAATTTTTGATCGCTGTATACTTCCTATCAACATCACTATTTCCTTTACTATATATTGTTCATTCATCTAATGAATCATAAGAAACAAATATTTAATGATACTGTGTTTTCATAATTATTATACCAATCCATAAGTGATATCTAGTATTAAATTAATAAAATAGTTCATCTTCTATATTTGCCAGTACAAATTTGTACAATTATTATTACAACAATTATTAATTTGCTTTAGTTCAAAACTCTTTCATTAAAACTGCATGTATTCGTCAATAATTCTCAAATTTATTTGTAGACTCGTAAACAAATTTTGAAAAATAAGTGTAAATAAGAATGAAATAAATAATGAAGTAAATAGCAACTGTTTGATAGCCCATCACTGAAAAAAGAAATAAAAAAGCAGAACGATCTTTTATTTTCCTTACCATAATAGCTCCAAACGATTATTAGTGACCGGTCCTTTCGCGAAAAAAAAAAATATACGTTATAAATATGAAGAGATATTTTCCACCTAAGGATAGGCTAGTGGTTCGGTTTTTTTTTAATTCAACTGATATTTCAAATAAATTAATAAATTCTCAATTTAATTTTAATTAAATTAAATTTCATAACTCATTCATCATAACACTGCCTGATGCAGGAGAGAAATGACACTGGAAGGATTGAACTAAAATATTATTTGAATCCTGATGACAGAATTAAATCAAGAAGTATGTAATGACAATTCTTTGTTGTTTAATCTTTTAATTCTAGGTAAAAATTCATTTCTGAGAATCTTTCTTTCCTTTAATTTCTTTTCTCAGGTGACAGGATAGACCCTACCGTTAAACATAGTAACCTAGGAACTGGTCCAGGCACGCAAGTCCTCAATAAAACTGCTATAAAATCTTAACAAATTGATTATTCGATATTTCTTCTCCATAAAAACCAACATAATATATTTACACAGAACAGAATTCAAATGTGGTAAACGAATTATGGTAAACTAATGGTAAACTACGTTTAGGGTAAACGGCTTATGGTAAAAAAAAATATATTATGTTAAACGCCTAAGAATAATTATTTATTTAAAATTAAAATAAAAAGTAAATGTAGGAAACAAATATTTCTTAGGTTTTCTTACGCAAAGCTATTTTCCCCACACATCAATATGATCCTGATTATATTCAAAAATATGGATAAAACTTGAAGAAAATTTAACTGTTGATGGAGAAGGAGTCAATAATATAAAAGATACCAGAAAGAAAAATGTACCTTTCATAGTTTTTAAAATATAGTAACTTACAGTTGTGTTCCGTTATTTTTGAGACACCCTGCATATTGAGTAAATGCTCATAATATGATTATCTTGCCAATTATCACCATCTTTTTGGTATAATCGTATGTAATTATGTTGAAAAATAAAAGTCATGAAAAGACACCTTCCAAATCGGCCTATAAATAATTTTTTTTTTCATGTGAACTGGTCCGCATGGACTATTGTCACTAGGTTACTGAGCAATCTTTTGATGGCTAGGTTAATAGGGTCAAAAAGTGTGTTTTGAGGCTTTCCTCACAACCCAAGGTTATTTCGACAGAGACACAACGTATGCTATACTGCTATTTTGACCTGGATTTTTACTTGTATGGAATCCTATTTCCAACTTAAGTTGATGGCTGAGTTTTACAATAGGCAGTCATTAAAAGTTCAGTCTTTTTCTTAATTATACTACATCAAACTCGTGTTTTTTCAGGTTCATCGCTTCCATTAAATTTAATGAACGGTACCATAACTAGATTTTTGCAGAAGATGAACAAAGCTGCTCGTCATAATTAGCGACATGGATTATTCTGAGGAAAGAATTACACTGAAAATAAGTTGCAATATAAATATTAGAGACGATTAATTACTTAGAACAGGAGTGTTATAAATTCCAAAAAAATATACGTTTCGAAATATTCAAAAAATTTAATTGTTAGTAAAATAATAATATTGTACAATCACTGACACTTTTCAATACTTTCTCATTACTTCATTATCAACTTATATATATATATATATCCAATATTGGGGGCAATGAAATTTATATTCAAAGGAGATAATATACATGAAGAGGTTACAGAAAATAATGTCTACGAGTATACCTATAAACTAGGAACTTCATACTACCGTTGCTGTTAAAAACATACGCTGAACTTCTGATGTATCTTGACAAATTTCTTTGTTCGATAATTTGTTTAAGAGTTTAATTTCCGTACGATTTTGATATATTAGCGCGTATAGAGTAATACCAACCACATGCTTAGTAACATTTATTATCGGTGTTGTTATGGCTTATTTTTTTATAATTAAGTAATTGCAATAGTGTTGTTTATTTGCAAACCAGTGTGGTAGGCTTTGTTTATGAACTAAGCTTGTTAAATAAATGGGTTTGAGAGGTAATTATATTATACGAATCACAATTCTGTCCAAATTATAATATTTCATTGATAATGGTACAGGGAATCTCCATATTCTCGAATAATTGAACTCTCTCTTAGCTATCGGAGGACACTCAGTTTCTGAGGCTTAGTTTGCAAAGCACTAGAGGTATAGAACCGAGAAAACTGTCTATTTTTAATAATTCAATCTTCTCTAATTTCCATTATTCAACGGAAGTTATATAATATATCCAGTAAGTGAGTGACATCAAAGAAAAAGTGAACTCAGCTATTGCGAGAAGTAGATTAAACTATTTTTATAAGAGATATTTCGTTTTTTTTGGCTACGACCGCTGAGTCCACAAATGGGATATACAAAAATTGAGAAACACTAATAGTATATATTTTTGTAAATTATGATGATTCATGCCAAAGACAATTTGCATATCTGTACTGGATATTAGGATATTAAATTCACCATGGATTAGTTACATCCACAACAACAATCAGTTATTAGCTGTATATTTCGTTTCGGCTAAAACTTACCTCCTCCTCCCTAATTCTCCCTATAGAGCAGTGGTTCTTAAACAGGGGTGCGCGGCACCCCTTTGGTGCCTGGATTGTTTATAGGGGATGCATGAGATGGTTGTTGTTTATAAGTTCGGTTCTCGCTATTAATATCATGCAGAATATACATGAAGTATATTTTCTTCAAAATGTTGCGATATGAGGTAGTTTTAAAAGTATACAAATTTTCTGATATAAAAACCTAATTATCATTGTGGCTTTCGATAATTTTCTTTATATCTTTGAGTGGGGAATTTCTCGTTTTGTGTGCTTGTAATTTTTATTCCTTCTGTCCTATTTTCTAACACAAAAAACTGTACCTTTCTATATCGAATTTTCCATTCTGTGTCGTGATTATATGCGAGTGTCGCTACCCCGTAATATTGATTAGTTATATTTATTAGTTTACAACTGTTCATTTTCTAAATATTTATATAACTACAATGCAGTATATTGCATTATTATTGCAAATTATATGGTTTTCTTTAATTTCTTACGGATTTTAATTTTCCAAACCTAAAAACAATATTCTTACATTATCTTTTGTAGCTAATCAAACTATTCCAATGCAAAACAATGCTCAGGGGGTACCTGAGAAAAGTATTGGGTGCGTGAGAAAAATACTTTAAAAAACACTGCTTGAGAGGAAGTTACCTCTTCAAGGTAGCATCGATAATGATGAAATATATACTCTAATGTTTTAATGTTTGGTGTAATTACTTAGATTGCTTTACTATAAACAGTAAAGTAAAGATTTTGTCACTATTGACATTACTGGGATAAAGCTTTCTCCCATATACCCACACGAGCCATTAAGGGGATAGTCCCCCAAGATTTTCATTTATTCATTTTTGATCGTAAAATTTTGAAATTTGATATACATATAAAACATCGAAAGAAGATTATTTTTTCCTAACGGTGAAAATCCTCTTTTCTTCATAGAAAACAAATTATGGAAGAAACCCTGTTTTGAAGGTGGGCGAAATAAATGCATCTCTTCCGTCTATTTTCAACCTACAGCAATGATATGGGTACCATTTGATGTACAAAGACTTGGGCAACGAAATAGAGTCAAAAACTTTTCAAAATTTCTACTCTAGAATGAAAAAAAAATGTTTTTGCTTTTTTGGCTCTCCTGAAAAGCAGTCCTTTTTCTATTTTTTGGGTCTCAAAATCTATCTTCTTCGTAATTTTTAACTTAAATTGAAAATATAGCAATCGTTGAATGCGCAAAAACTATGGTAACAAAAGAAAGCTCTTTTTTTTAGAAATTCATCTTCATTCGGATGTAATGACGTGACAACTAAAAAAATTCGAAAAATAACTAAAAATAAGTTTTTTTCTTTTTATCAATCTCAGAGTAGGATTTTTCTTCATTTATACGAACTTACTTTTGTTGCCAAAGTATCTCTGTTTTCAATGATACCAATATTAATACTATATGTTAAAAATTGACGGAGAAGATGCATTTATCGTACCCTTCCCAAAAATCACGTTTCCTTCCATATTTCGTTTTCTATGAAGAAATGTGATTTTTTCCAGCAACAAAAGAGATTCGAGATATGATATTTTATATATGTGTATCAAATTTCAATATTCTACAATTCATAATAAAGAAAAAGTTTTGTTAGTGGGACGATCCTCTTAACCTATCATTGTAAAATTATTTATAAGACTGCATATAATATTATCTATCGATGGTTGCACTAATGATAGATCTAAAGACGTTGCAGCACGATTGACCGATTACTATTAGTTTTTTTAGGTGTTCCAAAGTTTTCCCTATTCACAACGAGGTTATCCGTAGTGAAGGAGACATCGTAGAAGAGGGGATCGTGTAAGTACGATCCGTGCACTAGCCACTAAGAAGCTGAGTGCCCCCTCCCTCCTCAGCCATGAGTCCCCTCCGCCTCCGTGCATAAACTCCTCTTGGTTATGAGCTCCCCCCCCCCCTGTTTTTCAATTCTTATTGACACTTTGACAATGAATAAAGTCACCAACTATAACTCGGTGACTGGGCTCATGGATACAGAAAAGCTACTATAAAGGAATCTGATATAAACGACAAGAATCGGCAAATGATATCGGCGAAAGATTGAAATCTGTTGATTATTAAGATTTGGGTCAATCAATATAGTGATCACTGATCAGTTCAGTTTTAATCTTAATAAATAGTAAATGGTTAGTCTGCATTAAAACTTCTGAAGATACACTAACAAGTAATATTTTTCTTGTACTTTTTGATGTTTTTTTCTGGACTGGATAAATAGTAATTCCTGCTATATAGTCTTACTTCGGGCAGTGAGCTGTCCCAAAACTTTTTATTGACTTAGTTACGACAAGCAACAGCAACATAAAATTTCTTTCATTACATGCTATTAAGATATTTTGCTTATAATAGATATTATTTAGTTAAATTAAGTGGTTTCAACTGAAATGTATCTCAACACTATGAATTATATTTAATTAACAATACTAAACAATATCCTGCATATAGTTTGGTATGTAGTTATATATATTTAATTGTGTGAATATCTACTATAATTTGAATTCAAATGAGGTGCAATCTATTCTTTTTGATTTTTGTTTTTGACAATCATTGTACGAAGTGAAAAATATCCCGCTGCTTTTTTAGAAAGATTTCTTTCGTGCCCAATAATTAATTAAAATGAATCCTTTTTTAAAAACAATGCCAATTACTCACCAAAGTCAAATAATTCCATATTTAAGAAATGATTAATATTATAATATTTTATTTATATCTAGAAGAACGTC
The DNA here is from genome assembly GCA_947561585.1 of Caprella mutica. Classification (NCBI taxonomy): domain Eukaryota; kingdom Metazoa; phylum Arthropoda; class Malacostraca; order Amphipoda; family Caprellidae; genus Caprella; species Caprella mutica. Next base: position 497,361 of record CANNZV010000154.1, read on the forward strand.
CTTGTAATACTGTTAATGAAATTTTTGATTTGGATGAGGCTTGAAATGTATTAAATTACGATATTGATTTGTTATAAATAACTTGATGTTGAACAAGCGATTCTTATCTACTCTAATACCTGAGTATTAGTTTACTCACTCAATACTCTCTACTCTCCCTTCATTGATCTTTTAGATAGTAATTAACAACAAAATATAATAATATGTGCAAAAGCTCATCAAAGTTGATATTTTTTTTTCACTTCATCGAATATCTAAATACATTTATCTCCTTTTCTTGATGCTAACTTTTATTGAAAAGCAATTAGGCCACAATTTGAGTTTTCAATCACGTTAGTCTTTACAAATTATCGAGTTAAAATTGAAAGGAGGAAACCAAGCAACAACTAAAGCCACTGTCAATTGATAATCTACAATCACTTTGCGATTAACATTTTAATTAGTGGGCACTTACCGATAAACTCGTCATATTGTTCTAAATTTTTACTATTTCATAGTTTAACACTTTTCAAGATATTTTTATTCATGTGGATTTCTTTAAAAAAAAATTGAAAAATATATATATTTTTTTGAAAACTGATATTTCTATTCTATATTTTATTGATTATTTGAAAGACAACGATGTCTGTTATTATCTGTGGTTTAATATTACAATATAATGGTAGAAAAACATGTGAGAAAAATAATTAACTAAAAATAATGGTGTATCACTCGAGTGATACTTGTCCGCTAAAGGGTTAATATTCATGATTTACTTAATTCACACATTTAAGAATTATATAATATTGAAGGACCCAATTGAAAATAGGAGCAGGTTCGAGGCAGTGGTTAAGCTGATCGAGGTAGTCACCACAGCAGTCAGGGAACAGCGAGAGCGTAGCGTTGGAACCAAACTGACCACTTTTTGTCTAAATCTACTCCGGCATAACTGCGCAGAAATACTTTGGACACCTGCTCATATTTGGCAAACGCAATGCCTAACTGCGGATGCGCAGCCCCTATCCACTTCTGTAATATTATATTACTATTATAGCAGTTTTGGCTAAGGGCCGCGTATCCGCAGTTAGGATGCGCGCAGATCAAAAGCGTTATTGTGAGCTTGAGGGTAGGCTGGCAGACCAAAAGCGTGGAATAGCAACATTACTGCAGGCAGTGTCTAGCTGAGAGTTATAAGGTGGGATGTACTTGAGATTGCGCTAAACCAACCTCCCAAAATTAATGTTGATTGATTTACCGATTCATATTTTTATTAACCATGAATTTTTGTTAAGTAGGGTAAGTTTTGAGTTATTGGACAGATCCACATTTTCGATTATGTAATAAAAAAAATATGAAAATAATAAAAATTTATATAGTGATTATTATAAATATTTTTCTTACATTATCGAAAATAAGGATTAGTCCGATCACTCAAAACTTCCCTATTATTAAAAAATCCATACAATAAGTCACATACATTGTAAATTAATAACATAAATGTATTTAAAGTAAATAGTAATAGTATATTTCTGTCGTTTTGATGAATAAAAATGTATTTTCGGAAGGTTAGAAAATTAAAGTAAATTTCTTTTATCAACATATTGTCCACCAAATCAATCGGTGTTTGAATTTTGTAGAAATTATAAGACTTCATTGAACGGAGACGCACATACCCACCTAGGTGGCTACTGACTGGTACTGCCTGCTTATAAAGCTGCGTGAAACCATTTTGGAGATAGTTACCGTTTTCCAGCTTTAATGCCAGCTTTCACACCGGCTCTTACTGCTTTGTGTGTGCGCAGCACAATAGGAATAACTTGTAGCACGGTTCATGCCTGCAAGCTTTCCTGACAGCTTCACGCGAAAACGCTTTTGGTCTGCGCACAGCCTTTGCCAGCGTGCTAGTCAATTAGGAGCAGGTGCTCAAAGTAATTCTGCGCAATTACGCCGGAATAGAATTAGTTCGTAAGCGGTCAGTTTAGCTCCCACGCTTTGCTGTCGCTGCTCTGTGACTGCCGTGTGACTACTCCGATCGGCTAAACTGCTGCCTCTAACATGCTCTTTTTTTCAATTGGGTATAATTACTTATAATACAAATTGAAGTCTATAAACAAATTGATGTTGAAACAACCACCGTAATAGGACATACTTTAATTACTTGTATTTACTATTTTATCTTATAGGTATATCATTCCATACTTCAAACAGAGCAGAGTAAACACAACATTTATACTCGCGACACGGTAATGATTTCTTGTCGTGTTTACTTATATATTGATGAAGTGGAGGAATTCTTGAGGAGAAAAGACACGTATGGACTCGAAAGGCTGGGTAAACACAAGAAACATGGAAACTCTCTCAGAGATATTTTCTATCCTTTCTCTGCTGGTATAATTATATTAAAAGTTCATTAGTTTCTGGTTATTGAGATGATTTGATATCTTCTAAATAACAAATTCGTTCAATATTTAATATCCTCTCGATATTGAATTTCCTTTTGATATTTAGTATCTTCTCTATATTTAGTACTTTCTCGGCATTTAATAACTTTTCGATACTGAATATCTATTCGATTTATTTTATATCTTTTCCCTATTTACTAACTGGTCGATATATAATATATTCTCGATATTTTATGTATTTTCGATTTTTAAAATCTTCTCGATACTTTATAATCTTCTCGATATTTAATACCCTCTCGATATTTATTATCTGGTCGATATTTAATATCTTTTCGCTACCGAATATCTAGTCGAAATACTTAATATATTCTCGATATTTACTATCTTGTCAATATTTACAATCTTGAATTATTCAAAAAAAAGATCAAACTCAGAATATTTTTTTTTCTGAATGATTAAATTGAGAAAATATCCAAAAAATATTTTCAATTAAATCATAATTTATTCTATACCTATAGTTCAATAGAATTCTCAATTTCTTGAAGCTGCTGTTGAATGCAGGTATAGGATGGTTTTTTATTCTAATCTTCAGATTTATTGGAGCTACAAACGAGAATTTCTTTGCCTGTGTGCATTTGTGATGGATGGTAAGGAGAATATAATGAAAATTTACGAGTGGATGAGAAATATTTTTTGAAAATAAATGAATATCCTTTACTATCAATTTTATTCATAGCTCAGTTATTACAGTTAATAACTATATTGAGTACGTATTAGGACGAAATTTTTACTATTAAATAAATAATTGATCATATATTAGATTGAACATGTGGGTTTAAAAAAAGTGACATAAGTTGGATTTAAAATAGAATACATGACAAGTACATAAGTTATTATTTTTTATATTCTGCAGGTTATAAGTAGAGATATATTTATGTTTAGAATTAACCATATCATATCATATATGTACGAATGCTATTGTATTGTACATATGCAGGGCAAATTTGAAGTATAGACTGTAAATTATGTACGGAACACACTAACAATCCCCTTAGAGATATTGTTACACTGACTCCCATTATGAGAAGACATGAACCTTTATTTATTTATGTATTCAACATATACTCGCCCTTACAATAGACCGAGTGAACGGGCACTCACTCGCCTTTACATATGTTATTATTTAGAGTCGAATTCATGACCCGAAAAATGTTTCACTTTTAGGGCATTATTAGTGAAGCGAACGCTGTCTATCCCATTGATCTTCTATAGACCACGTTAATAAACAAAGCCATTAAAAAGTACTATCCACGAACAAACAACAGTTTAGTAAACAACCAACGAAGAATTTTACTAAAATAGATAATTATCTATCAAGCAAAATATTTTCATATTGTTCGGATAAAATTTAATTTGATTCAATCTCGGATCACTTAAATATTGCAATCTCTAACATTTTAATGTCTGCAATAATAATCAGTAATTAATAAATTCATATTTCATGCATTCTTCAATCCATCTTAGTAAATATGTATTAAAAGAATAGCTAGTACTAATTGAATTAAATTCAAATCAGAATATGAAGGAAAAGCTGATTGAATTAAAAGAATCATAACAGTAATATTCGGATATATAATGTCACAATTAGTTTACTTATATAATTCATTAACAATTGTCAAAGCTTTAAATAATAACATTATTCAAATATCAAACTATTTCCATTCAAAAATTTTCTTTACATGGTGAACAATATGAATGATAACATTAAAATATTACCGTTATTACTATATGGAAATATTTACCCAGGTTGTTCAAATATATCCAAGCAGAACACACGATAATTTAATACCATGTTACATATTACCTTATTCAATTCTGTATATCCTAAAACCCATTGATTTATTTCTGCTATAAGCTGTAACAAGGCATAACCAGCGAGATCTTGTTTATTGAGGTAATTCATCTCATCATCTAATGTCGCCTTAAATCATTGGGTTAAAGGAGGAATCACTGCGTCTACACAATAAATATTACCGTGGTAATTTGAATACAAGTATATTATAAAAAAGTACCATTTTTTACATTCAACAAATAAATAATATTAGATATTTACTGATTCAAGAATAAATGCATCCATAATTCAATAAAGCATAATATATTATTAAGTCAAATGCTAACGTGAGCTTATTTTCAGAATGTTATGCCGTGCATTGTATTGAAATGGGACTAAATAAGAAATCAAAATGATAAAAGAAGAAAGCAGAATTTGGATTCGAAAATATTCCAAAAGGAAAACAATAGATGATTATATTAATATATATATTAAATATTCCCAATACAAAATGTGTATATCAAAAAGTAACTCGGTTTTAAGATTCAATGCAGACTTTTGTGAGAGATTAAATAGTGTAGAGCCTCTGTTTATGTGACACTTCCGTTTAATTTTGAGCAGATGTTACACCAGATTAATGTTACAGCTAATGAGTCTTTAATTAGGTCTACTAAAGACGTGATGTTGCTTTTGATATCAGAAATTCTGTAATGCGAGGTTATTGGTTTGGCTTATTGAAACAAGGAGTAGTTAGAATTGTTCATATTGTCAGTTACTGAAATGTAAACTCGTACCCTAAAGTTGCTATGATACTTTATTTTGAATATTTGAGGCTGTTACAGTTATTATGATAATTATTTTCTATTAAATAATATTTTTTCATTAAAACAAGAAGGGTAAAATCTGTACAGAAAAGAAAATTCTTTCAGGCATCACGAATGATGGATTGGGTTCCCGGAAGAGGTGAACTCGAACGCCCAAAAAACCTCTCTTACTCTAATTCGGAGATGAAAGGATGCTAAATGCATTCATTCTCTCGATCGCAAGTCATACGCTTTTGGAACCAGGTAGACTCCCTTGGATCGTTCGTTGTCTCATCAAGGCGTCTACCTACGGACTTCAGTAGAAATAATTCGGACAAAAGTCTCTTTTGCCAAATTTCCCTTTGGTCAAATGTCCGTTCAACCAAATGTCTGTTTAGTCGAATTTCCGTTTAGCCGACTAATTATCTTCCGGCCAATTCCCATTTCGTGAAGTGTCATTTACATTCGCATAATTGTGGAAGGATATGCTTTAATTGAATTCATTTATTTGTATTCTTGTTATCATATATTAATGGTAATCTATATCCTCGAATAACTCAAAATTAATTATCCTAATTCCCTGAGATTTTGTGAGACGATTGGACCGGGAACCATTTGTTTAGATTTTGGGAGTGATCGGAGTCAACAGTACTTGTAACTCAAAAACTATTCAACCATGTCAATAATTACTCAAAAAGTGTTTAACCAAATTGCCTGATATATGGTGGGACTTTTACTGATTAATCAGGAATCATTTGATTAGATTTTGAGAGCGATCGGGTCGAAGGTCAAAAACAGGCTTACGAATAGGGCAAAATAGATAAAAGCAGCCACGAAGGTATGCGCCCTGCGAGTGCCTGCTCTAATTAATTCTATGAATGTCACTTTTACTTAGGCTAAATTAAATTAGAATTACAAATCTCTTTGACTTCTCAATTTGCTAGGTAATCCCTTGAAGAAAGTTTTAAGATATTATTTAAAACTCACTTGAATTAAATAATTAAATCGTAACTCATCTAACAATTGGTATTCATATATAAGAATTAAATATATTCATATATAAGAATTAATTATATTCATATATAAGAATTAAATATATTCATAAATTAGAATTAAATATATTGAAACCAATATTTTCTGAGTAGGGGAGGACTGTTATCAATGGGTCAAAAAACACAGAAACATTTATAAGTATTATTCTAAGGGCAAAATATGAAAAACTAAAATCAGTGTACAATATTACTAGAAATTCCTTTATAGAATTGAACTAACTAGAATGCTATCTCGTTTTCTGTTGACTAGAAAATAAAAATTCACAAAAAACATAAAAAATTGTCCCATTGCATTCCAGCACTAATAAACGATAAGGCAGTTTATGTACACTCGTAGGTTTGGAAGTAAAACACAAACTTGTACTAATCGCTACGCTTTCTGAGTCACAACCAAAATATTAACTGCATTTATAATTTTGATTCTTGGTACCAAATTTTAAAATGGTAGTTATATAATAGTGATCTGTATATTATCAGTTGTTCAATAAATTACCTGATTAGCAACGGCTACTTAAGGGAAAAAAATTAAGATTAATTATAACAGTACTGGATAAGCTACTGTTTCCAGGATTTTTTATTCTCTTGAAATAACTGGTAATATTTTTCTTACAATCTTACTGAATGGTTGTCAAATAAATTCGTTGAATTTCGCTGTAATTCTCACAAATTTTTGGAATTCACTTGATAAATGTTTTCGATAAATGGATTCGTAAAAAGATTACTGTGCACAGAAAATATAAAATAGGACTTATTTTCATAGCCGTAATTCATCAAGTTTTGAAATAGAAAATATTGTTAGCCCTTCTATATTTCTCTTTCAGCAACAATAGATTTAGTTATTGTTGCTTCATGATATTAATAAATAATTGCAATTTCCTTGATAAAACATCGTCATTGGTTAAACTGAATTGTAAATTTTCATAAACAATAAATTTTGTCATAAAAGTATTTATGAGATTTAAATCGTAATCATATTAACATTATATTGTTGGTTTGATTGAAAATTAATGGAGCAAGGGTTTTTTAAATTATTTTTTTAACTCTTTCAGGCCCAGACTTTTGAGCGTGAAATATGCCCTATGTTCCCAAAGGTTTTTGACTATACCTAATCATTTATGTAGGTGGTGCAAAATTTGAGCTGCCGAGCAGCACACACAGACTTGATTATTAAAAGGTAGTATACTTTCTGCACCATTGACCATTAAACGTAACACTTATGGTGGTATGAAAGATGTACTATCACACTTGAAAACGTTTTAAAAGTGGTACATTTTCTATACCACCTTGCAACAAACATATTTATCTGTGTGGTATGAAATGTGTTACACCAGACTTGAAAGAGTTATTAATCATAATAATATTAAACTGTTTACAAATTGCAGTTACTCAGGTGAAATATTCAGATTGATTGTTCAGAAGATGATAAAATTGTTCATTAGATAACAAAATATATATTTTTTCATCATTTCACCCATCAAAATATGTGTTGCATTATAATATTAGGTATACATTATTGAAAATTCACATTATTTTATAAATTTGGTAGGAAAGAGGTAAAGGTAAACCAAATGTTTACTTGTAAATTATGCAATGCAAAACGTATAAATTATAAGTGTTATCACGGAATTCTAGCTTTGTATATAATTATTAATATTATCATACCCCTAATTTATTCATCTATAGTTCATATAATAACTAGAACAGGCACTCATAGAGCGCATGCCTTCCTCCGCTTTGTTTATTTTAGTTCATGGGAAACAGTACAGTTAACATTTTGATGCTGGATTCTTTCATATAGGATCTTCTTATGTCAAAAACCGCAATTAATGTCATTCCACCCTTTCCCCAACCTTTGACCCTATGATTAGCTTACCAAACAACTCACGTCACTTGGTTATTTGTTTTTTAATTCGCAAGCTTGTCCTACCGTGCAATTTTTTAATGCTTTTTGAGTTATAGATTACCTTGACCTCAAAATTTGACCCGATAGCCCCAAAAATCTATTGAAATGTTTCCTGCATAATTACCAAGCGTATTATCAAATTTCAGGTAATTTGGTTCGCTCAAGGTAAAATCTGTCCAATTTATTGAATAATGAGATTGTAACATTTATCAGATGATTGAGACAGTGTTTTCACACAACTATTTTTACTCCAATTATTATATTCTTCACTAACCGACATGGATGAAACATTTAAGTTCTCTTCACTTATGTATTGTATATATTGAGCTAGATTGTATCGATTTCTTGGAACTCTGTTTACATGTTCAACCCAATCGACCCGATTTTATAAATTTTAACTAGCTGGCACCAACAACGCAATCCAATTCCAACTCCAATAAATCACTACGATCTCCTGCTTACATGTAATGATAGATATTAACAACCACTTCATTACGATAAATCGCTACAATTTATCGTAGCGTGTAAACGCGACTCTTCAATCATAAAATGAATACGAATCGTTGGTCACACAATAAATGTATATAAATCATCTGTTCCTCTTAATCTTCTGTCGCCAGTGTACTCGCTAGTTAATTCTTAATTACTATAGCATAAGAAATTGCTTCACATGATATATTGGTGGATCATCTCCATGATACTTTAATTATTGTATATCGTCCGAATGAAAAAGTTCCTATCAGGTCCTGTTTTCGTTATACTAGTTGTTTAGAAGGTAACTATAGTGTATTGAACTGCAATAATAATTAATTACTCTATCTTATAGGAATATTATTTTGATTTATAGCTAATTGACATA